>CM026299.1:1991414-2239370 GCA_014851415.1 Cnaphalocrocis medinalis | reverse complement strand
AGAATCCAATCACACAACTTTGTGAGAACTCTTCCACATGCCCTAAATTTCTAAAAGCCGCCCAAACCCATACTAAAAACAGAAAATGTAATAGAAAATTTAGGACCGCGTCCCATAATAAATGTAGGAGTAAAATACTCGGGAAGGTCATAATCTCTTTAGAGGAGGGTGCAGGTATAAACCGGGCAGAGGACAGGCTCACGGCTCCCCCGCGACCTCGGGGGTGCGGACACTCAATCAACGCTAGAACAAAGAGGCTGAGTAAAGTGGGACTCGGTGACAAACATTTGTACCGGAGTTTTTTTTAGGCCAATTATCGGTTTTCGCCTTCTATGTCGAGTCGACTTCATGTGATGATGATGATGCCTTCCCAGCCGATTTCGGCTACGGCGACCACTTTTTGTACATTAGGTACATTGAGGATCTAAGTTATTCTTGCCCTCTGGTGTGCCTTATAGTGACTGGCGTAGCCAATCTTAGCAGTAAATGTGCGCCCACAGTGGGGACATGTTAGCACACCACCATTGTAGCAATAGGGGATGGCAGGTGGGCGCGCCTTGAGGTCATCTCTTTTTTTGTCGAGATTGGACCTCCTCCCTATTTCAAAGTCTTGCACCTTTTGGTGTACGAGGTGCCTCCACTCCAGTCGCTGTGCTGGCCGACTCTCCTATTGAGCGACTTCATGTAACGCATAGACCAATAGGAGAACAAGATAAGGTATGGCGAATGTTGTTAAGAAGAGTTACTCGTTAGAAATTTATGTTAATCTGACTACCGGAATTACCCACACCGTTTTTGGCTGTATTTGTTATTACGGTAGATATAAAAGTACCTGATTGAGCTGGGTACTGCATTTTATTTTTTTACAGGTCGAAATGTCAAACAAAAAGTATTCCAACGAGGACCTCGCCAAAGCTTTAGAGGATGTTAAAAAATGGAACTATGCCCATATATCGTGCATCTAACATACCCAACCAGACCTTGCATGTAAAAATTTAAAAAATATTTATTTTTGCATTTTAAATGGATTTTTTCACATATAAAAAATAATAATAAATAAATGAATAAATATAGTTCACTAAACCGTGCTATAAGCTAAAAGTAAGTCGAAGTAAGTTCAATTTGATCTCATGAAAGTTTAAACACTACTATAAGTACCTAAAAATTTAAATAAACTGTTTTCCTACACATAGAAAATAAAGGTGTTTTATTTAAAACACGTCACATTATCTTATTTTTTCATATTTCATGTAATCCTGCAGAAAAACGACATTTTTCTACATATACCGGAATTACCAGCATCCATTTACGGAATCCCACCAGGCAGGCAGGCCTCCCACCAGGTGGACCGACGATCTGGTAAAGGTCGCGGGAGTCCATTGGATGCGGGTGGCACAGGACCGATTCGTATGGAGAACTTTGGGGGAGGCCTATGTCCAGCAGTGGACGTCTATTGGCTGAAATGATTTACGGAATTACCTCGAGAGTCAAATTTTATACCGTAATAACGGACATATACGAGGTCCAGAAAAATTACAATTACTTTTATAAAAGAGTTTAAATACAGTATGTTACATTATTAATCTCTTCTCTGAAAACCGCTTTTTACGACTAAACTAATTTCAATTCGCTGTTTTTTCCTGCTCTACTGGAAATTGCTAGGAAAGACAAAAATGCCTTAATACTCCGTAATTACGTACATTTACCTTACAAGAAAGTTATAGAGCAACAAACTTTTGATATATCTGTATCTTTTTGTACGGCGCTTGTAGGAAGCACTAGCCTAGTGACGTCATCAATACCCTGACCCTGACGCGTGTGAGAAATCCTGTACCCTGGACAAATATCGCGTGATCAACACTTGTCACTTGTGTTTGTTCAATGTCAATATTAGGTGTATTTTAGATCCTCTCTTGTCTGATATATGTAACACATGTGCTTAAGTATATGTGTTTTCGCCGCACCACTGTCTTTTCTGCATGACCCAAAGGTTAACTGGTAGAGAATGCCCCTGATCATTAAGTTCGCCTATTGTAACAAATTTTACGCAATAAAGTTTAAATAAGTAAATAAAATAAGCTTCTGCCCAGATGGCGCATTTGGTAGTGACCCTGACTCATCTTATGCGCAAAAGGTAGTGGGTTCGATTCCCAACCTGGTCAAACATTCGTGTGATGAACACTTTGTTCGTTCAGAGTATGGGTGTATGTAAGTATTATATTTGTGATCATTTGTTGTCTGATATCTGTAACACAAGTGCTAAAGAAATTTAGTACGGAGTCAGGTCAATGTATGAGATGATGTTACATACCTACTTATAAATAAAATCACATATTTATAAGTAGGTATGTATTATAATTGTTTAAAAAAAGGGAAATGTCTTAACTCACTTGTTTCACGAAAGGCGAGCACTGTTTTTTTTTATTCGGCATTATTATTAGACTCACAACATTTTCACTACAGATCTCTATCTAGAATGTCATAAATGTAGTACTCGGTAGTTTAAGAATTGCAACCCAATTTTAGATTAGATAAAGATTTTGACATGCTCTTAATTTTCAAGGTCTGGTAAGTGTATGTATACTTACTGCGCTCACAGATATGGCTGCTATCGTGTAACCTTACTAGTATTGGGAGTAAATGTTTATTTTGTTTAACCGATTCATTGCGTAGCTCACTTTTTGGGAGTTTTGCCCAAGGCGGCTAACAAATATTCTGTGACACCTACAGCCGCCACACAGTAAAGTTACGCGCTTAGGCGTCTTCCGCCATGATTTAACACGTCATTTTGCTTTTTGTTATGATTTTGACTTGTTTATGAGTGTTTATATTCAGTCAGAATCAATTCTATTATGACGCCATACGTAAAAGATTAAAATGACGCCTTAAGGCGGCTTAATTGTTAAATGGTAATAACAATGACATTCCACCTACAATGGACTTCGCATCTGCGCCTTGTGAACGGAACTTGAAAATTATGCCTAGGCATACTTTTGATTAGTCGTGTGTCAATGATAACTATGGAGTCGCTCTTTTGTTAGTTTTTTTCAACCGAGCGAGATTATGGCAGGTCACTAACTAATTTACGATACCTGTTTTTTTAGCTTTCCACTACCTACTTCCATGAGATTATGAGAGAGAAGTGGCGCAAGTTAGTTGTAATGGAAAGTTTTCAGGTTCCAGTTTTTCCCATTTATATCATTAAAATAAAATAATTACGCACAACAAAAGTAATTTTATTTTCGCAATAACAAACCCTTTCATTTGATAATGGGAAATGCACAAAAAGTAACTATACTCTAAACTGGAATTCAAGACCAAAAAATCTACGACAGATACGTCACTGTCAAATCTGTTAAAGTCACTTATGTAATTTTTAAGTGACGTTCTTAGGTTTCGCCAACCTTTTTGGCATTATTTTTCTCATTAAGCAGACTAAACTGTCAAGTTTCCATACATTGTTAAAATGTTGTAGGTAGATACCAAATGTTTTTAACACCTGAAGTATAACAAGCGCAATACCATCTTTGAAAACTAAAAATACGGATGGTTAAGTTTTTATAAAAGGGTCTTGTATTTGGTCAATTCTCTCATTTCGTGCAAAACGGGCAGATTTTAGAGAAAAAAATGAGTTCTTTTTTATGATTTTTTTTATGAATCGGTATCAAAAACAGAAACTATTTATGTAGTTTATATATAATTATACGCATTATGTACGTAGATATCGACCGATGAAATTCTGTACTGCTGATGGCAATGAAAACTATGGTACTATATTTTAGAAGTGATTACAACGAACCCATTGATGGTGCTGCAATAAAATGACTTCAATACGTGAACTGCGGTACAATTATTTTATTGCAGTAGCAACATTGTAGTAGATTTTTTGGTCTTGAATTCCAGTTTTGGATATAGTCTGCCATCTGGAACCGTTTACCATATTGGATTTAGCATGACATTTAATCGGGGAAAACTGATACGATATGTATGTAATACACACAAACATTGCAAGATCACAAAAGTAAAAAAATAATTGCGATCTAGGTACAATAATTGGATTATTATAATTTGTTCGAGTTACGGATAATTTCTTTAAACAAAATCATGGAATCAGTTACATATACAGGGTGTATCTGTGAACATTTACATACATTACAACTTTTCCAAATTCTTCGACTCCCCATACAAAATGACCAAGTCACGTGACCGACTTTGTATGGAAAGATGAAAAATTTTTATGCGAATTTTCAAAAATCATAGCACAAATGTTGTTCAGAATGGTTGGTAGAACACGTGGCTAAAGGGATGTAAACGTTCACAGATACATCCTGTATATTACAAATAAAAATATAATTAAATTCAAATGAGTATAAGCAATCCTATAAAATACCTATAGTAGATGAAATAAATAATAAGCGTTGCGACTCCGTGTATTCCTTGCTCTGAACTTTTCCGTAAATCACCATAATATGCAGCTTCGATTGACACGTAGTTATACATTACTGCTTTAACTGTCAAGATGTTTACACATGCAGGTTTGTAAACAGCAGTGTATACACAGATCAGTTGAAGCATAATAAGGTGAAATTTGGAGCATGTGCCATCTTCGCGCTCGGTTATTGTATGGCGCGCTATGTCCATTGTAGGTGGAAAGTCATTGGGTAATAAGAAATAACAAGTTATCTTAATTGTAAAGTCAAATTAGAGATTTCTATGGACGAATGTACGAAATCTCTAAATTAGGCATCGATGTCGAGTGCACGAGAATTACCTGCCTGTACTGGTGCTGCAGGTGTTTATGGGCGGCGATAAGTAAGCGCTTAGAATCAGGTGTTCCGTCTGCTCGTCTGCCATTTATCACATAAAAAAACAACATATTAATAACTTATAAAATATTGATTGTACTTTTGTCGAACGTAAACGGACACAATAGATATGATATTAATTTAACCTAAAATAACGGCGTAAGTTCCCTATAATTAGTAATTAATTACAATAATCACAACACAGTTCCTTAAACTCGTATAAATAAATAGTTTTAAACAATTAAGATTACAGGGTGGGAGAAAACATTGGGCCCTGGGGGGTAACTACCTTAAATCCTTAATTAGCACGTTAACATAATATTTCAATAAAACTTTTGAATTTTATTAAAGAAACCATTGAGTTAAATAGGACCATCAATGAAAGAAACTATTGGCCCGCCCTCACTTCGTTTCGGGGCAGTAGTTCCACTGCCTACCAATAGATGGCGCTGGGCGTTGATTGTATCGCGCAAGCATTTCTTGTTTTCGGGATAGCTATATGCCCTGGCGTAGAATTTGTGATTAACCTCTTTATAAATAGTATGGATATACATAGTTCCCATTTTTTTTCATTGTGCTTTATTGCACGCGATAAAATAATTCAATGATTTAATTGAGTATGTATTTAGTTTCCATTTGAATTTGAGTTTGAGTTAGTGTTTAATGACTAGCAGTCTGACACCTTGGTTTTACTGTAAGTAATGAATGATGGCTTCGGCATTCCAACGACTAAGTTACTTAGAGCTGAGCAAATGCGTACTGCCTTTTTCAGGGTCAGCATCCTTCTTTTTCTCTTTAAGTTCTATCACAGTTTCTCCAGCCAAAGACTTCCTCGCTTCCATTTCTTCTGGAGCCAAAGGTCTCCCTCTGAACTCATCTTCGATTTGCTGCAGAGTCTTACCATAGGTTTCTGGCAGCATGAACAAAATCACCAGTAAATTATACGTCAAGAGACAGGCATAGATTACGTACGTGCCTTCCAAGCCAACAGCACCAGTCAATGCTGGGAAAGTCTTCAGTACTGTGAATAAGAATCCAGCATTTGAAATCATGCTGAACATGCCTCCGATGCCCTTGTACTCCAGAGGGAAGACCTCTCCAGCTATAACGTTTGGAAGCGGCAACATACCCACGGCTACGGTGAAGAACTGAATATTTATTAATAGAGCTGGTAGCCAAATGCTCCTAGACTCTACCCCTTTTGTGTTCCACACGTAAAATGCTATTGCTAAATGAGCAATCACGCTCAAAGATCCAATAGTGTAGAACATAGTTCGTCTCTTTGTCCTATTAACAATATACACAGCTATACCATTAAAGAATATCCGCTGGGAATCTAGGAAGATCATCCAAAAGTGAAGATTTGCCTCTGGACCCATCAGCAAACCTAAAATCTTGGTGGAATACGAAGCCATGGTTGTAGCTCCTGAAAAGTGTATGAGGAAATTCGCGTGCATCATGATTATAATGGGTTTGTAGAACTCCTTCTTTGAATCGTTGTGGACAAGGACTTGAGCCGGTTGTTGTTTTTGCCTTGACTCTCAGAAATATTCTTCATTCTGATTCGAGCCTCAATCATGGCTTCTAGCTCTCGGTCTTCTTCGTCTCCTCTCAGCCAGCGAAAGACTCTTCTACAATCATCATATCGTCCCTGCGAGGCTAACCAGCTCGGAGATTCTGGTGAAAAGATAGTCATGATGAGACTTGTTAAAGGGAAGGATAGAACGATGATGGCTGTGGTCTTCCAGGGAAGGAAAGAGCCTAAGAGGTGGACGAGAAAGATGCCGAAGGCCTGGGCCAGGGTCACGGTGGTTAGGAAGGCTCCTCGGTTCTTGGGGCTGGTGTATTCGCCTATCAGGACGGAGCGGAGAGGAGACAGCATGCCGTGTGAGATGCCGCATAGAACTCTTCCAATAAACACTGCCTGAAAACAACAAAAGGAGATCGTAAATGCCAGAAAAACTTGTAAGTATTTTAGATTTTGCTCATCTTATGTAATTCCCGTTTGCGTCAAGAGCTTTTGCATTGGAGCCCGGGACACGTTTAGTGTATGATTCAGCATCTGCGGCGTCTGGTTATTACAATGAAGTGACTGCGTCTGCCCTTAGCAACCCCAACAAGGGAACCAGACCAACTGAATCACGATACGACGTTTCAGAAACAATCCAAAACGCGCAGGTTTCCTACAATGTTTTTCCTCACCTTCGAGTTAATGGTAGCAATACGCACATCGCTCCCGAATTCAGCTGGTGTAATAGTGTCTCAAATTTAGGTATAGTGCTTTAATTTAACAGATGAACCTAGATAAACATTCGTGAGACAAAACTTATTACTTAAATACTTGTGTTTGTTCAGTGTCTGGGTGGAGGTACCTAATATTTGTAATACTTCTTTTCTGACATGAGACATCCGTAACGCAAGTGCTTCAGCTGCTTGGTACAGAGTTGGGTCAATGTATGAGATGTTGTGTTATTTATTTATTTATAGTTTTATGTTTATTCCGAGTATTTACGGATCCTGATAGGAATAAGATCAGACGTGATGCCAAACCTCTTTAAAATTATGTAAACTTGTATAAAAGCGTTTGATTGTGACGTGTTAACTCGTTAATCTTTCTATAGCAAAAAAACCCTTATCAAAGATCAAGATTAGGCTTTATCTTATTTTACTAAAATATCATTATTTATGAACTACACGATATAGATATACTCGTATGTAGGTATGTATGTAAACGTCATTGTGGTGATGGTTTATTGGTTGGTTTGTTCTAGGTCTCTACCGCGGAGGACGTGTGGTTAAATCCCACGGGAGACGTACGAAAACTGTCAAATTTCTCCTATTGACTTTCATCTTTCATCAATGAGGTAATTTGATAGATTGAAGCAGCACCTGATGTACTGTGTTTCGCCGAGTGAGTGAGGGTACCGGAGGCCCACCCGGGGGGAAAGGGGGTGGAAGCCTGGCAGTGCACTTATCACTACTGGTGTTGCAGGTGTCCATGGGCGGCGGCAAGCTTACCATCAGGTGATCCGCTTGCTCGTCTGCCACCGAAATTTGACAGGTTGTGGTAACTCGATGTGTGGCTGTCAACCTACCTGGTAGCTAGTCGCAAAGATGGTGATCCCCCACCCGACGAGCACGGGAGCGGTTACGGCCAAGTGCGCGGTCTTGCGGCTGCCCCCCATCAGCGGGTACATGATCAAAGCGCCTATCAGCATCACCGGACCCGTTATGGAGGCTGGAAACATTATTAATTAAATAATAAATAATTGCACCATAATATGAATTGTGAAACAGTGGTAGATGACATTCTACTCTATCGACCTCTGACTTAGTTGGATCACTATCAATGTGACGGGACCGACAACTTAACCGTCTGAAGCACTGAATCATATTTCTTTTCAATCGCAATACTATGCTATTGTCGTGGGATATCGCATCCATAATTTGATTCTGCGCAGGATTAAATACACTACCACGGCTTTATTTAAGTATACGAGATACGTGGCAAAATGTGGTCGGACGGGGTGTGGCCGGAACCAAAGAGAATATAATCACTCCGTTTTAAGAGACGCCATTCCATACATTGGTCTGAGCTCGAGGTTTTTTTTTTTCTTTTTTTTCCTTGGCACAGGTGAACATTGCCAACCACACGGCATGAACATTGGTTTTATTAATGTTGGCATGACTGGTATTTGACAACTGACAGCGTTACGTAGTGATGGGAAACTGTCGATAGATTCCCACGATAGTTACTAGTGATGGGAAATATCGAAAAATATCGACAGCGGACTGCACCCTAGATCTTGTTATTTTTCAGATTTATTTTAATAGGGAAATAACAATTTTTAAATATTTCAAAACACATTTATTGAAAAAAATTTAATTGGTATTAAACAATATTGATTGATGAATTCTATTTCTATTGTAATGCCTTCCAAAAAAATATATGAAATCGTGTTGAAAACAAAGTTTAACTTATTTGATACAGTTTTCCAAGCCGGGACAACAAGCTAGTCAGCATACTTCTGGATTTACAGTGGACCAGCTTAATAATAATAGGAATATGGACAGTGATCAGTAGTGATCACTTCATCAAAGAAATAATAATGAATGGAGACATCATAAAAGATCCGACAAAAATAGCAAATAGATAATGTCTGATCGTGACATTTATATGGTTTAGAAAAGTGTCAGATTACTTACATATTGTTTTACTTAAAAGATTATTAATTATAAACAGAATTGTCTATGACATCGTGGACCACACTACACCTTTCGGCTAAAAGTTCTGTCTGATCAGATGTTGGCCCTGGGCGTTCAAACGAAGGTCCTGGGCATATAAAATGCGGTCCGGGTATAACCGATGGATTTCCAGATGAATCTGTAAAACATTTTATTAAAATTATTGAATATTTTGATTTAAGAGTGTATTAAGTTGAGAGTTGTTATATTCATTGAACTCCTCTGAGTTCACTGAATATAACGAATATTTTTAAACAAGCAGTATAAAATGTACCTTTTAATTCAATCATTTTTAGATTTGTTCATTTCTTTATGTCCGAAAATGTTTACCGCAAACATACTTAAGTTGATGCAGTTTCTCTATTGGCATGTAAACAAGATCTCCTTAGCCAGCTCTAATCCACTTCAAAGACCTGAAATAAATTTTGAAGAAATTATACAGGGTTATTTCTAACCTTGGCATCCTTCAAACCACCTTGTGTACCGGCCATTCTGAACAATAGTTGTTCTATGACTTTTGTAAATTCGCGAAAAAAATTACAAGTTTTCATACAAAAATCGGTCGCGTGACTGAAAAATGTTGTTCAGGATGGTTAGTAGAAAGGGTGGTGTGAAGGATGCCGGTGTTTAAAAAATAACCCTGTATTTACAACTATCAAAGAACTGTTTGTCTGCTAGGCAATTCAAATTCATGCATATCAAATGGGTTTAGGTTTAAATTACTTATAAATGCTGTGTAAATACAAACCTCTCTGGATCAAGTGAAATATCTACTAGCCAGGAACCTTCCAGGAACACACCTAAGGCTGCCTGTCCATTTAAGCGGAGCGATGCGGCGGAGCGGAGAAACGGACAAATATTAGCCAATAGTATTACACAAAAATTCTACTGGCTAAAATAAATAAATACTATTGGCTAATATTTGTCCGTTTCTCCGCTCCGCCGCATCGCTCCGCTTAAATGGACAGGCAGCCTAAGGCTGACAAACGCCTTATACCACCTGATACAACGCATTTCTTAAAGTTACGTGTATGCCCACGAGACGATTCCATGGTCAAAACTAAACACAATAGCACTTAATAAATAACACAAAACTATGATAAAACTGATTAACACAACAAGTCCAAAAATAACAAGAAAAGTCGCGTTAAACGTCCAAACATAACAAAGAAAGAAACACGTAACTCGACGTAAGATCAGGAGGGAGGATTTCACTTGATTCACATTTTATTTACGAAAATATGTATCGTTCCCAATAAATTTAAAAAAAAAATGCCATATTGAAGTCAGATGTCAAGTTTGGCCGGATCTTGCCTTGCCAACATAGCCAAATAAAATTTTAAGTTATGATGTTGGTAAAACCAGGCGTTCGCCAACAGAATACATTAATTAAGACCGCAGTCTTGTAGTCATTACTGCTAGGGAATAAGGCTAAAAGTAGCATATCATGAGGAAATATTACATTTGTTTCCGCGGTGTCCACCCACTGGCCGGAACGGGTGTGGCTGACATGCGTCATGCTGACAGGAAGGGAGCAGTCTTTTTTTTTTTTTTTTTTTTTTATATCATAATTTAACTTTTTTTGTTTTTTTTTTTTCTTGTGCACGGTGCGCTTGGCTGTGTATCATGGAGGCAACGGGAAGTTTATTGATGGCGCCACTGTCGATCATGTCATACGGTTGCAATGTAATCAATTAGTAATGAATGTTATTTATAAGTTTTTAGTTTCTCATAAGTATTATTTTTATTTTTATAGGTTGTATATTATTGTGTTCATTGTAGTTGTACCTAGTTATATCCTTTTCCTTAATTTTTTACTTCTTTTTTTTTGTTTTCATTCTCAGTAGCATAAAAAAATTGCATAATCTTTTTCTTTGTTGTTGTTTGTATTGTATCCTTCTCTCACTTTCCTTAGGTATTCGTTGTGTCATTTATAATATATATTTATAATATATACGTCACTCAAGGTCCAAACTGAAAACCAGCGCTGCAGCGGCTTCAAAGAAGCGACTGCAGCATATGCTGAGTTTGGACCTTATTGACCACCATTTTTGTTTATGTATGTGCACCTACTTAATTTTCGTTTTATCTTACCTATTTACTTATATTTTTGTGTTATATGTTATGCTTTCTGTTTGTGGTCAATAAATGTTTTACTTACTTACTTACTTACAATACCCGTGGGGCACTTTACGCGCTTCGGGCAAACACCGTAGCCACTGCGATATCGAGGCCGTCATTATTAGTTGCCACTTTGGCTTGTTCTGGTTGTTATTTACCACAAGTTATCTCTTTATAAATAGGTAGTATCCATACTAATATTATAAATGCGAAAGTAACTCTGTCTGTCTGTCTGTTACTCTTTCACGCCAAAACTACTCAACGGATTTAAATGAAATTTGGTATACAGATAATCTAGACCCTGAGAAAGGACATAGGCTAATTTTTATTGCAAAAAGGGGGTTGTAAGGGGTTGAAAAGTTACTTTTCCACGCGGACGAAGTCGCGGGCGGCCGCTAGTCTATTTATAAAGAGATAACTTCTATAGACAACGACAAGGCTTATAATTAAACCGCAAACACGAAACGTTTGCGCGATCTAATTGAGCACAGCGCCATCTATTGGTTCATTTCTTAATTACGGTCCCGAAGCGAAGTGAGGGCGGGCCATTAGTAATAATATAATGTTAATTTTTGCTAAGTGGCCGTTTTTAGCAATAATAAATTTGTCACGTGTAGGAAATATTGTATCAACTCGAAAAATCCAATTTACTTACATCTAAGTTTGTAGGGTTTTACTTTCTTAAAATAATATTGCTTATATTGTCGCCACAACCAATGTAAACAAGTTGTGTTTTTTTTATGTTATAGGTAGCAGGCGAGCAGGCGGATCACCTGATGGCAAGCAATTGCCGCCGCTTATGAGCACCCGCAACACCAGCGGAGTCACAAGTACGCTGCCAACCCTTTATCCCTTTCCCCCCGAGTGGACCTCCGGTACCCTCACTTACTCGGCGAAACACAGCACAGGGGCCGCTTCACGTCGGCTTTCTGTGAGGCAGTGGTATCACTCCGGTCGAGCCGGCCCATTCATGCCGAAGCGTGGTTCTCCCACAAAAGGAGTTTCGTCATTTTAGCCCCTAAAGGGCAAACTACAACTCCCATAAGAGTGAAATCTCTCGCCGCGCCTTGTCGTCCGGTGGTGTAATAGTGATAAAGTTGCGGTTGTTTTTTTTTTATAAGACTATAGGCCAACGCTTGACCCCAATCGCACCTGATGGAAAGTGATGATGAGGTCTAGGATGAGACCTAATGTGTGTGTGTGATGTTTCTCACTGATCTGTATTTGAGCGCAGCAGCAAGGGATCGGCGCGAGAGCCAGTGAAACGACCGTTATCTCAGCTAGTCTGTTTATTACTGAAGAGGTGAGGCGCGCGGGCGCGAGGGCGCGGGCGCGCGGGCCGGCACGCAGGCGCGGCGTCACAGAGTAAATACATTACACTCACCTAACCAGGAGCCGGCTCCTTCGCCGATGTGTATGGCGGAGTCAGGCCGGTGCAGCTGCGGCAGCAGCACGCCGGGGAAGCCCAGCACGCAGCCGTGGCCCACGATGTTGGCGCACACCGCTCCAGTCACGAAGCACTGCGAGCAACAAGTATACTTTAAATCTTCTACTTCTAACGGCAAGTTGCTGCAATCTGTCAAATTTCCTCAGTTGATATTGAACCAAACACGTTTGACATAAAAGTTAGGTTCGATTGAAGAGATTTGACAGATTGTAGTGGCTTCATGTGCAGGCCACCGTACATTTATGTAAGTTGGTGTTGGGTAGGTTATTTTTTTATATTTTTATTTTCATAGTTTGTATGTTGTATGCTTATTATTATTTGCTCGTCCTAGTGTTTTTTAAGGAAAAAAAACATATTTTTATATTCTTAATTTGGTTTTTTGTTCTTTTTTATTAATTGGCTTTGTTGTTTTTTGTTCTGTTGTATTCATTGTTGGTGTCATTCATTCGTTCTTTTATATACGTCACTCAAGGTCCAAACCGAAAACCAGCGCTGCAGTGGCTTCAATGAAACAGCTGCAGCATATGCTGAGTTTGGACCTTATCGTAATCTCTGTTTCTCGTATGTACCTACTTCTTATTATGTTTTCTGTGTCTAACTACTGTTGTGTTGTATCTCTTCTTGTGTGGTCGATAAATGTTTTACTTACTTACTTCTATAGGTACGTACAGCCACACATCAAAGTATACAAAACTGTCAAATTTCTTCAATCGACTCTCTTCTTACCGCTGTACACATTAGATTGATTATCAATTGAGGAAATTTGACAGATTGTGGTATCCTGATGTGTGGCTGACTGTACATATCTATACTTCCTACTTCAGCATACGGACCCAATCTAGGGAGTCGCTCACCAGCCGGGCTAAGATGCGCACCGCGACAAAATTTTGTCGACTCTCGTTCGCGAGAGCGTATCCTTCTATCCCGCTCCTCGCCCTGTCAGGTGAGCGAGAAGCAACTAGCGATGACGCAATACGAATGTCGACAAAATTATCTCGTGGTGCGCATCTTAGCCCGGCAGGTATTACTTGCTAATAGCTCTTTCCACGGTGCGTTCTTCTCTATCTACAAAGTCTGTGCCCTGTCCCATCTCTATGTCACGTCTCTCCATATGGGGGTGTGAAACACCACAGCACAAGCGACTCGCGCTCACTGCCCGAACGCGAGTCGCTTGTGCTGTGTGCTTCTAGTATATGTGAGAGCATTAAACGTTATTTATTTACTTATTTATTTATTTTATTTACCTATCAAACTTCTTTTTAATGTCTTCTGTGCGCGAACGCACGCAGCCGTCGAAATCCTTTGAAAAATTTTGGAACACCACTTACTTTGCGGGCTTGTATGAAGTTTGGCTTTATTTATTTTGGTTTTACTTAGGCGCATCATTCTGGGAGCCGAGGTCCTATCGGCGGCGATAAACCACCAAAAAGGGGACCTCTGGGGAGCAATTCTTGCCCACACGACAATGAAGTCGAATTTTGTAATTATTTTATGGAAGAATGTATGAAATCTCTAAATTCGATTTGAATGTCGAGTGCATGAGAATTATACCCCTGATAATTTGCAAGTTATTCATGACTTTCTTATGTGATGGGTGGCAGACGAGCGGACGGATCGGCGCGGTATATAAGTAAGTAGATATAATTAATATGTACTCGTAAGTATAGCGAGATGCAAATAACAATAGCAATGATAGCAGATATCAGAGGAAAGATACAGTAATCGCATGTTCATCGTATTACGTGAAACCTTTATCGTGCCTGATAACTGACGCCATACTTGTGACGCACTGCGCCACAGATCATATCGATATGTCAAATCTCTGTTTGTGTAATCACCAAATCGTCAACTCTGCAGGGAAGCTGCAAAAATAACTGGTCAAGTGTGAGTCGGGTTCACCCACTGAGGGTTCCGTATACCCGATAACCCGTTTAGCGCAATGGTTTTAACATAAGTACCTAATTCAAAATTAATCAATTCATCAAATTTAAATCAGAATTAGTCTCCTCCTGTTAAATACAATTAAGTCGTACACTTTTGTTATACGAGTATTTCACTCTCTGTCGATCTTTCATGGTCTTTATTTTATTCCACGAGTAGGAAGTCGGGTAACAGACTTCTTATTAAGTATCTTTGGGTAGCATTTTTTATTATTTAACTAGTGGCCGCCCGCAACTTCGTTTGCGTGAACTTTATGACTCTTGGCTTAAAGATGAACAAACTTGGAACCCCCTTTTCGCTCCATTAGGGGTTTAAGTTCGGAATATCCTTCCTTATAGGATCTCATCACATTTGACAATTTTCCATTCCATTTCTTTCCATATTTGTTATAGTGTAGCTGGGCTCTTAGAGGTCCAAACCAGATGTTCCATGATCTTTGATTTTTTTTCATGGCATCATAAATTGCTCATCAATATGAACATTTCTTGTTAAGGTGCCATTGACCTACCTCTTATAGTTTAGCTGGGCTGTTGTAGTTCTACATCAAGGAGCCTGGTCTTCAAAATGTAATATATCCTATAAGTTGCCCTGATATTACAGCTATACAATAAAAAAAAAATCATTCGAATTGGTTCAGTAGTTTCCGAGATTAGCGCGAACAAACAGACAAACAGACAAACAGACAGACAAAAATTTTAAAAATCATTGATTCATGTTCTGCTACTGTTTTTTAGTCGTCCTAAGTTATTTTGAGATAAATATCTTCAATAAATATCTTCAATGTACAGACACAGCTTTTTTACATTTTTATTATATGTATAGATAATGTTCATCCCCCTTTTAACCCGTAGTTTAAGCGTGAAAGAGTAAAAGACAGACAGACAGAGATACTTTCGCATTTATAATATTAGTTAAGATTAGGATAGTAGTATGTTATTAGCAAAAAATAATCCTTAAGATGAAGCCTCCCGATTCGGTGTGATAAAGCTACAGGGTAATTTATTTTCCCGTGTAGCGGGTTCGATTCCCGATTCAACCGTGTAATTATTTAAAAAATCTATGAATGATATTTATTTAGATTGTTTTTGAAATTAGAATAATGTCTTCTTTCAGTAAAATTTTTCATCAACAATATTAAAGTTACTTTCCCTCCATGTGGCATGGCCGTGGAATGCCCTGTATATCCCTATTATTCTAAATATCCAAGAATTAGAGCACAGGCCAGACTTTCGTCATTTTATAAAAATTCAAAGATTCTTTATGCATGTCACCAACACATTGTGTTTACCTACCAGCGATTATAAATTGGGCCGTTCGCTATGAGCCGGCCCAATCGGAGTGATACCACGGTGGCTCAGACGACCGTTGGGCACGAGCCATCAGAAGGGACAAACGTTGGCAGCGCATTGTGTCTCTAGTAGTGTTGGGAGTATCCGTGGGATGCGGCAATCGCTTACCATCAGGTGGTCAGGTTAACTAATCTGCCACCTAAGTACGTACACCCACACATCAAAGAATATAAATCTTACTGTCAAACAAATAAGGTTGAATATCAATTGAGGAAATTTGACAGTTTGTGGTAACCTGATGTGTGCTGCCCTGTTACGCACAAGTATGCTATTTTAAATTATACGAGTTACGCGTAACCAGTGCGAAATACTCTTAAAAAGTGTGATCTATATGGCACTAAAGACAGTTTAAAAAAAAATGTATCAATGAGCCAGAAACTCATATGACAAATTCGTTTAACTTAATTTTTTATCGTTGCAGCCATGCCTAACTCATTCAATTTTTAAGTTAACAGAGATAGGCATCATATACCAATAAATTCTGCTACTTAATCTAAATCTGTTAACTTGAAGTTGAAATAGTTACGCGTGGTCACTCGATGCGCGCGGAACAGTGGGCGGCGTGCACCTTGCGGCCATTTATTTCTTTACAATTCATGTCATTCATTCATCAGCAACCCACACTCGTCTACTGCTGGACATAGGTCTCACCTAATACACGTCATTGCTCCAGATTTTCGGCCATTCTCATCCAGCCCACACCAGCCAGCCTTCCAATGTCATCATCCCATTTTTGTCCCAGGGCGTCCAACACTTGGCTCACCGAGTCGCGATCTCCACTCAAGGACTTTACGGCTCCAATGGTTGTCAATTCTGCGGCTAATGTGACCAGCCAATTGCCACTTCAGTTTGCTAATTCGGTGGGCTATGTCTGTGACTCTGGACTCTGGTTTTCTGTCGGATTACATCATTTCTGATGCGGTCCTTCAGAGATACTCTGAGAATAGCCCTTTTCATAGCTCTTTGAGCGACTTTAAACAAGTGGACTACTCCAGCCGTGAGTGTCCACGTCTCGGCATCGAAAGTCATGACCGGGAGGACGCACTAGTTGAAGACTTAAGACTTTGAGGGATGGGCGATGAGAAGACTTGACGAAGCCTACCAAATGCTGCCCAGCCTAGGTGAATTCTTCTATTAGCTTCTCTCTCTCTCTCTCGAAGTTGTTTCTGCCTAATTGGAGCATTTGTCCTAGACAGACATATTCCTGGACAACTTCGAGAGGTACTCCATTAACTGTGACCAGTCCCGGATCAACGAGCTCGTTGAACATGACCTTGGTTTTATCCAAGTTCATCCAAAGACCGATGTGTAGGTCATGTAAGGTTTCTGCCAAGATGACGATGTGGTCTGCGAATCGCAGGTGTGACATCGCCATTAATATTGATTTCGCGCTCTTTCCAGTTAAGTTTTTCTAACATGTCCTGCAGCGCAGCGGAGAAGAGTTTCGGAGATATAACATCTCTTTGTCTCACACCACGTCGCAGCAGGACAGGCTCGGTTTGGCCATTTTGGATTACTAAGGACATATTAGCGGCGTCATACAGACACCTGAACACCTCGATATATCGCCAATCGACTTTGCACCTCTGTAAGGCCTCGAGAAGTTCTCGACGGAGTCAAAGCTTTTTCTTAGTCCACAAACGCCATGCACAGGGGCTGGTTATATTCTTTGGTCATCTATATAACCTGTCTCACTGTGTGAATATGGTATATGATGCTATAACTCCGTCGGAACCCGGCCTGCTCTGCAGGTTAAGCTTCGTCAAGTCTTCGTGTAAGGTGATTCGAAATTACTCTTGAGAACAACTTATAGACGTGACATAAGAGTGAAATTGGTCGATAGTTCTTCAGTAAGGTTTATCGCCTTTCTTGAAGAACAATACGACCAAGCTCCGCTGCCACGCCCTAAGAGTTCTTCCGGAGAAAAGTTCCTCCAGCACCGGCTTTCAGAAGCTTGGTTGTGACTCCGTCTTCTCCCGGGGCTTTGACTTTATAACTGGCTATAGAAGGTGTAAACTTCCGAAAGAATCTCTGGCTTTGACGTGGTGACTTCTCCATTTGTTATGGTCAACTTCGACAGGTGACTTCTTCCAAGCTGTTGTACGAAGACTTTAGGCCCCTGGTTCTGCTCAATTGCTCTCTGTATTGAGAGTGCATTGAAGCTTCGGAGGTCACGTCTTAACAGCTTGGAGATGGACTTATTCAGAGCCCGTTGTTCTGCCGAAGTGACTGATGGATCGTTCCGCCTCTTGTCCATTAGGCCCAGAGTCTCTTTCGAAAGTTTAGACCGCTTGCCCGTACGTCGCAACCCACAGAATTCTGCACCCTCGTCCGAAGGATTTTCACCACCTTGGTCGAGTTCTTCGGTCAGTGTGGTATGGCGGCCTTCCTTATCCCGGAGATTCTTAGCACCCCCTGCCTGTCTGCCTGTCGTTATTAAAACCAGAATAGCAGGGCTGCCGGGAACTGGGGGCCGAGGCAATATTGTCTTCTTCATTAGGAGGATTATACCATAACCCCACCACGCTGGACCAGTGCGGGTTGGTGGGTGGTTCGCCAGGGCCTCTTTCGTTGATTAGCAATCGCTTATTGGTTCAGCTAACTATGGTCAAAAAAATACAATTCAGCGATATTTAACAATTTGTTAAGGTTTTTTGACAATTGGTTAACCACTAGTCAGAAAACAGGGCCTTTTAGTCAAACGCATCTAATACAACTAAGTAGATAACATAGATAGGCTTTCCCTGCATCGTGTGTTTTTGGTTGCACCCAACTCTTCTAACTTAAGTTATCACACGACGCGTAACCACATTTGTATGAAGTTCTGGTTATGCGAAACTCGTTATCTCAATTTAAAAATTAAGTTTATAGATATAAAAAAAAATTATATGTCAATATGTTCTAGAAGCATTTACACACCTAATCTGTAAGTTTCAATTATATAGCAATGTTTCCTTAATACGCTACAAGTAAATGTTTGTTTAAAACTTCAAAGCCATTTTTCTCAAAACTATGTTTTTTGAGATAGCAGAGTTGTGCGTAACACGGCAGTGTGGCTGTCTGTACATAAAAAACCCTTCAAATTGCAATGGGTATTTTTTCCTTCCCTAGGCTCTAATACCTAAATTAATTTGAGAAAATACCAAATCAAAAACTAACTTGTTTCACGAACGGGGAAAACCGTGACTTTTCTTTCGACATTTTCACTTCCTTACACCGCACATTTAACCACTCGTTTCACTCTTGATCTTCCAAATAATAAAATTCACCATGTCACCAAACCCAGGCCTTCGATAACAGAATTGCCGATTATCTTCAAAGATATAGGATTACGAGGACGGCATATACGTTCGAGATCTTAACTTCACGCATACGAACTATACGATGACCTAGAACACAAAATGTGTTAATTTATTTTAAAAAATGCCAAATTTATTTGTGAGCATGCTCCTCCATTCGCACCTATCGCAGTGCTATAGTTCTGTCTCTTCCTATAAAGTTTACCTACGTTACTAAGATATAAATAATTTTGAATCCAAAAAATACATTATACAAGTAAGAATGTTTTAACAACTATTAATAGATTAGTTAGGTACCGGTAATATTCGTTCCATGGCAACATAAGCGTCACGATGGGTCGATGATATACCATAATAGGAGGTCCTTCTTGGATCCGAGCAGCTCAGGACCGGGTTGGTACTTTGCCGAAAAAGGCCTATACTCAGCAGTAGCTTCCGAGATCTGATGATGATGATGGACATTAGTGCAATCAAACTCTACCAGATGCTGCTCATGATTAAGGTAAACAACTACTATATACCAAATCCATTCTAATTAATATTATAAATGGGAAAGTGTGTCTGTCTGTATGTTTGTCTTCCTTTCACGGCAAAACAGAGCGGCGAATTGACGTGATTTTTTAAGTGATCTCATAAAAGAGTTAAAGGGGTGGAAAGTAATATAGGGTACTTTTTGCCCCTTTCTAACTCCTATTTTAGGTAAGTGGGGAGCTCGAGAGAAGCCGCGGGCAAAAGCTAGTATAAAATAAATAAGGTTTTATCTTACGTACCTACTGCTGAAACGAGGTGAGCCACATGCAGAAAAAATACTCGGTGATTATCAAATAGATACCTATACTTACTCCCGTTAACAAGGCACTGGGCTGTCATATCTTATTCAGTGGGCTACCATGACATCTTAGATACCTACTTACATCGTATATCAGAATAATTAATAATATTAGACAAGACTATCCCTTTATTTGCATGATATATTCTTCGTTCTAAGCCTTTGTATACCTTTACAGTAGTGCTAGATTAAGAATACAAATATTTAACTGACAAACCAGGAAGTGACTTGCACTTAGAAATAGTACATATCTTTACAGGTAAAATACAAAATGAGTCTACAGGTCCATAATGTAAAAATCGATCCATGATAAAATTAAATGAAAAATTTATTGCTTACTTAACATAATTATTGCGTTCCTTCCTGTGATGGGAATGTTCACTGTGCGGGTGTAGGTAATAGGTACCTACCTCTTTTTTCCATTCTATGAACTTTTTTACCGCTACTCACTCGATTCTTCTGCATTCTCATGTTGATTAAGCCAACGTTATGGTCTGCCATATTTAGTTTCTCCGATGATTTTGTGGTCGGATATTTTAATCTATCTTTCTTTTCTTCTTTCTTGTACCTACAAGTTGTACTAATTCCTTACCTACTATATCCCGGGCACCCGGGCTGATCAAAAAGTTGGTGGCGAATATTTCGTACATAGCTCGGGTTTATGAATAGATACCAATTATCGCGCATTAGGCAAGGATAGCATCATAGTACTTAGCGATGACTTCATCATCATTTCAGCCAATAGACGTCCTATGGACCATTAGCAGCCACCCCCAATTTTCTCCACACAGATCGGTCCTGTGCCACCCGCATCCAAGGGACTCCCGCGACTTAACCCAGATCGTCGGTCCACCAGGGGTTGGAGGCCTGCCACGGCTGCGGCCTCCACTCAAGGACCTTTCCACCCCAACGGCCGTCTGTTCTCGTCGCAATGTGCCCTGCCCATTAATTACTACTTGAGCCACGCAATTCTTTGGGCTTTAGCTGCGGATCTCATCATTTCTGACACGATCACGCAAATAGATTACTTGATTTCTATGTTAGAGCCTTTGCTCTGCAGTGGCACAGTAAATAGCCTGATTATTTTTTATTATTAAATCATGCTTACTCTTTCACACTTAGTTGAATACAGTTCTTCTTCTTCTCGGTTGACTCTTGCTAAGTGGTTCTAGTATTTGATAGCGTAGCGTGTTACTGTGTAAACCTATGAAAGCATATCGCGCCAATTTGTTTACATGTGACGTCTAACAGCGATCTCTGCCATCCCAGTGCGCGCGCGCAAATTATAACGTTGTGATTATTTCTCTCGGGCGCAAATGGCGCCAATCTACCACTTGGGAGACCGCCTAATTGGTTCTTCTAATTAAAAGTTCCTTTTTCAAAAATAAATTAATTCCATGAAAATATTTTTAAAAAGTTTATTTTTTTATTTATTTAGGAAATGTAAACAGACTGTGTTTTAATTTAAAATTAGTGCATTTAAATTAAAATCAGTGCTTCAGCGGTATCATGTGTGATTAAATTACTTATTTATATAGAGGTAGAATAAGTTACTAAAAAGGGGAAAAAATGGCAACGAAAACATGCTTCACACCTATTGTAAAACAGGTAAGAATGTTCATAGAGTTCGGTTTTTTAAATTTGCATTTCTCGTATAATACTTATATTGCTATACTATGTTAAACTGATGTTGCGGATGTCTCTATGGGCGGGCGGCGACAACGCATGCTATCAGGTGATTGGTCTGCTCGTATGCCACCTATCACTTACCTATAAGAGCTATTTAGAGAACTTGTAAGAGCTTATTGAGCGTAGGGGAGAACGTTTAAATTTAAAAACCTTCATAATGCAACCTGTTATTATAATTATAAATTTTTCAATACTATTTACAAAATATTTAATTAAATAAATAATCAAAAAAAAATTAAAATAAATAGGTAGGTAATTTGAAATACTTAGCTTGCAAATCAAATTTTGTAAATTTAAAAACAGAAAGACCATCTTATAAATCAGTAATAACAAGTCATCTATTTGCAAATCATGAACTAACTTGAAACCTATAACTTATTTCGTTTTACTTTGTCTGTGAGGGAGGATCATTATTTTAAAAAAGAAAATACGTTACGTACTAAGTAGTCTACGTACATACCTACTTACATACGTACTTACCTATTATCAAATCAAAATTAACAAACAATTACTTTGCATTATCGACTGTCTCGCATTTGGTTGTGGCCCCAGGAGACCTATTTTTGAATTTTCGCTTCGTCCAAACAAAACTACTCGTTTTGCAAGTCACGTCGTCTCGTGAGTCGCATGATTCATAATTTTCCCTATTTTTGAAATCACTCGCTTAGTGTGTCGCCAATCTTGTCAAAGTATAGTCCTTTTCACGAAAAGAGTCCCCCGGATTTTTGATGAACTAAAATGACATGGCAGTCTACGTAATGAGTGGGAAAGAGATAGAAAGCCTATTTGTATGACAAGTGGCGCCGCTCCCAGGGGACTTTTTTCGTTATAGTGTTAACTCGTTAATATTTGACGTAAATGCGACCACTCGCCTAGCGGAAACGAGTGGTTTACACCACTCGTTGCAAATCGCTCGTTTTCGAATGATTCAAAAATGCGGATGTCAAAAATCATGCGAGTCACACATTTTTTAGTGAGACGACAATTCAAAAATAGGTCTCTAGGTCTGACCCCCACCTTGGACAATCAATCGTGTGATGAACACTTGTGTTTGTTGTAAATATGACATTACATATTTACTTAAGTAGGTATAGGTATATTTTTTTAGTTCCTCTGTACTGCCTAGTTAGGCATCCAACACAAGTGCAAGCTACCAACTTAGCACGGAATCAGGTCAATATACAGGGTGTATCTGTGAACATTTACATCCCTTTAACCACGTGTGAATGGTTGTTCTGAACAACATTTGTTCTATTACTTTCGAAAAATTCGCTTAAAAAAATTTCATCTTTTCATACAAAGTCAGTCACGTGACTTGGTAATTTTACAACATGGGGAGTCAAAATTTTTTTCGAAGAATTTAGAAAAGTTGTTGAACAAATTTTGTTCAGAATGTTTGATAGAACACGTGGTAAAAGGGATGTAAATGTTCACAGATACACCCTGTATGAAATGTTGTATTAAAGTTATGCTTAGGTACTTCAATTCAATTCAATTCTTTAGTGCTTGCTCCATTGGTACAAAGTATCTTATTTAAGTACATTGCAAATAATGTACACGACGTATAAAGGGTTATGTTATCGAGCAAAAAAATATGTTTCGAATTTTACGAACATAGCTCGGGTTTGTGATCACCAATGCGCATTAGGCAAGCGTGGTGATTAAGCCTAATCCCATCATAGTAGCGATGACTTGATTTCTATGATGGAGGCCTTTGCCCTGCAGTGGGTTAGTATATAGGTTGATACTTTACTTTTTTTTTTACTTTTACTTCAAAAGAAATGTCATATCTATATACGCAATAAATTATTATTATCCTTGGACCCAATCTCTGACGTGTTCTCCCCGTCTATTCCAGTGCCTCGTGATCCTGGGCGTGGTGATGAACGTGTCGCAGTTGGGGCTGGTGATGGGGTTCTCCAGCGCGCTGGTGCCGCAGCTGCGGCGGCCAGGGTCGCGCATCCCCATCGACGAGGAGTCCGGCTCCTGGATAGGTGAGGACATTGACCAAGCATTTTAACCATGGGAGAGCTAAGCTTCGGCATGAATGGTCTCGGCTTGGGTTCTCCAGCGCGCTGGTGCCGCAGCTGCGGCGGCCGGGGTCACGCATCCCCATCGACGAGGAGTCCGGATCCTGGATAGGTGAGGACATTGACCAGCATTTTAACCGTGGGAGAGCCACGCTTCGGCATGAATGGGTCGGCTCGACCGGAATGATACTACGGCGCGCTGGTGCCGCAGCTGCGGCGGCCAGGGTCGCGCATCCCCATCGACGAGGAGTCCGGATCCTAGATAGGTGAGGACATTGACCAAGCATTTTAACCGTGGGAGAGCTGTGCTTCAGCATGAATGGGTCGGCTCGACTGGAATGATACTACAGCGCGCTGGTGCCGCAGCTGCGGCGGCCAGGGTCGCGCATCCCCATCGACGAGGAGTCCGGCTCCTGGATAGGTGAGGACATTGACCAAGCATTTTAACCGTGGGAGAGCCACTCTTCCGGCATGAATGGGTCGGCTCGACCGGAATTATACTACGGCGCGCTGGTGCCGCAGCTGCGGCGGCCGGGGTCGCGCATCCCCATCGACGAGGAGTCCGATCCTGGATAGGTGAAGACATTGACCATGCATTTTAAGGGGCTACAATGACGAAACTAGCGCCGCCAACCTGTTTGCACTGATTGAGCGACAAATTATATTTTTAAGAAAGTAAAATTCTACAAACTTAGATTGCAAGTACGGTGGCCAGCACATTCAAGTTACTACAATCAGTCAATTTCTCAAATCGAACCTCCACTTTTATGTCAGATAGTAGTAACTTGATGTGCTGGCCACTGTACATTGCATTTTTCGAGATGCAATACCAATATTTTTTACACGTGACAAAAACAATAACGGTCATTATGCTAAAAACGGCCACTTTTAGCCCTAATTAAACATTATTGATTACTTGTCGCGTTCTAAAAATATTGTAATTGCGTCTTGAAACATTAAATTTTTTATTTACTTGCATCTAAGTACGTTTGTAGAGTTTTATATGCAGTGCGGCCATTTTCAGTCTATGATCGCTATGAAGCTAAAACTTTACTCTATGCTGTTTGTCTCTTAGTGTAACACAAAAATGGTGTACCTAAACGTTTGAAATGCTTTTTAATTGTCTAAATCTGATGACAAGGCCGTACTAATTAAACTTTTAAAATATCTTGGGTTCTAATTCGTTATAGAATCTAGTATTTCAAGTCAACTATTTGCGCTATGTATTTATAAGAGATAGAGGATGTTGTTTGTAACAGTGGCCAGCACATCAAGTTACTACAAGCTGTCAAATTTCCTCAGTTTGATATTGAACCAAATTTGACTGGCTGGATGGCGCATTTAATAGTGACTCTGCTTCATACGCCAAAGGTCGTGGGTTTGATTCCCACCCTGGACAAACATTCGTGTGATGAACACTTGTGTTTGTTCAGTGGCTGGGTGTAAATTATGTATTTAAGTATTATATTTGTGTTTCCTCTGTTGCCTGATATCCGTAACAATTCATTAGGGTTTATTGCAATACTTTTTACGTAAATGACCTTTATATGGTCGTCTTTTATCAAGCATTTTATTCAACCATGAAAACTTTTTGATTTGTCCAAAAAAATTAAAAAATAAATGCGCCTTTAAGGTCCATAGAAGGTTGTATGGAGCTTTAATATGGTTTTACTTTTGATGATAAGTGATAGATTATAATTAGATAGGTTTTATTGCGTAGAAATAGAAAAGGTACTGTATTACATAAATAAACAAATTCACTCGATACCTCATTTGTTGACCTAGGCTGACTCCGTACTAAATAGCTTTTAAGACAACGAGGAAACACAAATACCTATAATACTTAAATACCTATATAACACACATGATTAAAATATTATTTGCCTGTTAAACACAGGTAGGAAAGTAAATTATTTTTATGATTTTGCATATTTTTGTATAAACAAGATGTGACTAAAATTATCAAAAGCATACAAAAATATAGATAACACTATGTCAACTTCACGTGAAAGAATTTCTGATAAAACATGTAGCCATAGATTAATAGCCGAAGTTTAAATAATGAGTACTTAGTTATATGGGCAGTTCCAAAGGTTTCATGGAAACATCATAAAGGAAGTTATATATTTCATGATCATTGCACCGAATACCAACTGTATCAAACTATAAAATAAATCAATAAATAATTGCATATCGTGGCAACCTAAGAATAAGATAGCACCTAGATAGAGTTTGTTTGTTTTTGGTCTTAAGTTTAGTGTTTATCTGGTTGGTTGTCCTAATAAATAAAATATTTAATGCAAAATAACTTAAGTACCTACTTATATCTAGCAAAAACTTTCAATTAGTAATATTTATTGACTAGGAATTAAATCAATATTCTATGGATGCCTGATTTACTATATTTTTTCTCGACCTCTTGACATATTACAGCCAAGTATCATCATTGAACTTGGCACCCATTTAGATAAGTATAACTTCTTTTGTTGATAAACTCAACGAACAAAACTCATTGAAAAATTTAACGTGGCTCTCATTTCACCTTTTATGTTTTAATGGAATATCATTGCCTACTTTATGTTCAGAAAATCTGTTTAATAACAAATAAAATTTTCCTAATAGATTGAATAAAATTATGAATATCTATTCGAGGTGTGTTTATGAAAATTTTGAGCATTTAATCATCTAAGTAGCTAATCTCATTATTACGGCAAAATTTACACGTTTATGTGGAATAGAATTATGAGCGGGCCAAAAGTTGCTCTAAAATGCTTCGTGTAATATGTACACTTGTCCGCGTGTCCGCCTTTTGTTGTTCTTTGAACTGTGGCTGGACTCTGCCCTGTGTTTAGATACAACACAAAGCAAATTAACCTAAAACATAAATATTTTACATTTAAAGTAAGTACGTAAATTACAAACACTGATAACAAAAAGATCACAATGTCTATCTGAGCTTCTAAATATTGCACATATTCGTAGGTACTTTCAAGTTTTAATATCTGTAAAACATATCATATTAAAACTAAAATCTATTCTATCTACTTATATTAAGTAGAATATTGCACCGATCCGAGGTACTTAATTTGGAGGTTTGGATGGTTCGTAAATGTGGTTAAAGGGATGTTAAAGTTTAACCTACTGGTACACCCTGGTTATTATCAGGTTAGTATTTCATCGGGTTAAAAAAGCCAGAAACAGATATACCTACTTATTTACAACTTTATGATAATATGAGGTTAGTATTGTAGCTGAATATTTCCTAAGACGACTGACAGTTTTGATGGAAATACAACATGCTACATGCGATATCATAAATAAACTAAACCTTTTGTTTTAGTAGCGATAAATAATTTTCAGCCTTACAATATTACTTTGTAACATAACATACACCCTGTTTCAGATGATAATAATATTACTTACCATCTTAATTTGTTCAAAATGTTGAACAATTTCATCCTAGTAATAAAACTATTGGAACTAATAAACTTAAATAATTTTAAATAAGTTGTAAGTAATTGTTAAAAGGCACTAAATTTTACTTAAAACCATTCGCAGTACGAAGGCTTTTTTTAGACGTAATTTCTAATTTGCAAAATCCTAATTTAATACCTAGATCAATGTCAAAACTAGTGGTAATATACGAACTATTATTGCTCGCAGATGCTATGATAAGTCCGTAGTCTTGGAATACATATTTTCTTGGAGTTTTTTTTGTAGCTTTGACCATTATGATGGGATTAAGCCTAATCACCACGCTTGCCTAATGCGGATTGGTGATCACAAATCCCGAGCTATGTTCGAAAAAATCGATTCGATAGTAGCGATAACTTGATTTCTATGATGGAGGCCTTTGCCCTGCAGTGGGACAGTAAATAGGCTGATACTTTACTTTTTTGACCTCTACATCGCAATCTTATTACTCCGCTTTATTACTAATAGATTGTTATCTTTCTTTTCAGCATCAATCCCTGCAATTACCTTCGTGTTCGGTAACCTCACCATTCCCTTCATCATGGGCAAGTTCGGAAGGAAGATCGGAAACATCATCAACATCATCCTCTCCATCGGCGGGTGGACCAGCATCGCTCTCTCCAACAACCTGCCCCTGCTCCTGGCAGCCAGGTCCCTCCAAGGAATGGCCGCTGGCATGGCCGGGACATTATGCCCACTCCTCATCGGAGAATACTCAAGCCCCAAAAACAGAGGCGTTTTCCTCATGTGCATATCCATATCTATTGGAACAGGCGTCTTATTTATCCACACCATGGGCTCGTATCTCCAATGGGAAATAACAGCTTATATATGTACTGCCTTGTCCTTATTCACTTTGGTAGCAGCAGTTTTGTCTCCCGAGTCTCCCAGTTGGCTGGCAGAGCAAGGGAGATATGAAGAGTGTAGGAAGAATTTTAGATGGTTAAGAGGCGATACCGAAGAAGATGAATTAGTAAAGATGATTGAAGCAAGCGAAGCTACAAGGAAGGTTAAAGAAGCCGGGAATGAATTGAATGACAGTGTTATAGTAAAGACTAGGAAAGCTTTAAGATTTTACGGGCAAACAGTAAAGAAGAGCGATTTCTATAAGCCATTGCTTATTATGATTCATATATATGCGTTGGCTCATTGGAGCGGCCTCAATCTTCTAGCTACGTATGCTGTTGATTTTATATCTTCTGCTGTAGGAAAAGATGTTAATATACCAGTAATAGTACTTTCACTGGATATTTTAAGAGTAGTTTCCAATTTAGTGGCTCTTATTGTAATTAAAAATATCAAACGAAGGACAGTTCTTTTTATAACAATAGGTATGAATATAGTCTCTTTGATGTTACTAGCAGTTCAAGATTATGCTAAAAGGAACGATTTACTTCCATATGCAAGTCATTATGATTATTACGTTAGTATTGCTTTGGTTAATCTGTTAATATTGTCAGTGTCTATAGGGGCTTTGCCTATGGGTTTTATTCTAGCGGGGGAGATATTTCCCTTACAATACAAAGGTATAGCTTCGGGCATAAGTTGTACATTTTTCTCCATCCATTCGTTCGTTTCAGTAAAAACTGTGCCGTTCTTGGTCAACACCATAAACATGTATGGCGTGTACTTATTGTACAGTATTCTCGTAATCTCCTCCTTAGTCGTTGTTGGGGTTCTTTTACCTGAAACGAAAGATAAGACGTTACTGGAGATTGAAGAAGAATTTAAAGGCATCAAGAAAACTAACTCTTTCACTGAAAAGGAATCGAAATCAGAAGCTTGAATTTAGAGGTTATGTTTTAAAGATTCTTATAAGTATCACCTTGAGCAAACTATCAATATTAGGGTGAGAAAACCATTGATAGGTTTTGACGCAGATCGTCACTTTTGCAAATGGTCATCGCGTGGTCACTTTTGATATTTGCTTAATACCAACGTAATAGTAGAATCGGCAAACTTTGTGCCGACCGTATTTAATCGATTTCAAAACGAAGAGGTTATCAATTTGACTGGATGTTTTCGATATTCGACTAAATACTTCACTTCGACTCTTACGTTGTTATCATTTTAATGTCATGATTAATTTCTCTATAGACTTTAGTCGTTTTAGTCTTGCAATGTTGGTAACAGTGTCTATACAGGGTGTATCTGTAAACATTTACATCCCTTTAACCACGTGTTCTACCAACCATTCTAAACAACATTTATTCTATGACTTTTGAAAATTCGCTTAAAAAAATTTCATCTTTCCATACAAAGTCAGTCACGTGACATGGGTCATTTTGTATGGGGAGTCGACAAATTTTTCGAAGAATTTGGAAAAGTTGTTGAACAAATGTTGTTCAGAATGGTTGATAGAACACGTGGTTAAAGGGATGTAAATGTTCACAGATACACCCTGTATGTATAAAATAGGAATGTTTCATATTTATTTCTTTCATAAAGTTAATTCAGAATGCGACAGAATGATGTTATGAAGCTCCAAATGTAGAGAAGCGTTATTATAATATTGGCTATTTTTTGTTTCGGTTATTTTGTTATTTATTACAATAGATGGATATTTCCAATTAATTAAAATATGTGCCATTAGATAAATGATTCAGTTATATTTGAAAAAATATTATTAGTTTTAAATTGTTAGTATTTTAAATTAAAACATAATATAGAAGTACTTAGGTGTACTTTCATAAAATTTTATAATGATATTAAGTAAATGTAGTTACATACTATCTATGTTATTATATGTGTAAGTACCTACCGGTCTGTAATCTCGGGGTCCTGTGTTCGATTCCCGGGTCGACAAAAAGTATGTTTTGAATTTTTCGTGATCACCAATTCGCATTAGGCAAGCGTGGTGATTAAGCCTGATGACTTGATTTCTAAGATGGCACCCATTGTCCAGCAGTGGGATAGTGCCTTTATAGGCTAATAGGTACTTTACTTTATAGGTTCTTAGGTGTATAGTAAGGAATAATGATATTAAATGTAGTTACATAATAAGACTTCAGAAATACTCTTAATTGAATTACATTCAAGGGATAATATAGACCCAATTTTGTATATAATCAATTTCACGTTTAAATTTTATTGTTTAATACACGATACAATATTAATTTGTTTTGAAAATGTGATAAGTTTATTAAATAGAAATATTGGCTTCAAACTTTTTAAATTAAGTTTTATTTCAAAACCTTGACCTACTTTTCAACTTTTTTCAACTTGTTAAATACAAAACGCATGGACATACTAAATTCATTTCAAAGGGGACTAAGGTAGTCATAGTTAAATTCAATGTTATAAAAGTCACAAATGAAAGATAGACATCAGACAGATCATAAGTTTTAAACCAAAACTAACTTTAGACCACGTTTTGTATATATTTTTACTAGCGGCCGCCCGCGACTTCGTCCGCGTGGAAAAGTAACTTTTTACCCTCCCTTTCAACCCCTTACAACCCCCTTTTTCGCAATAAAAAGTAGCCTATGTCCTTTCTCAGGACCTAGATTATCTGTAGGATACCAAATTTTATTTAAATCCGTTGAGTAGTTTTGGCGTGAAAGAGTAACAGACAGACAGGCAGACAGACAGACAGATAGACAGAGTTACTTTCGCATTTATAATATTAGTATGGATACCAGTAGAGTCCCCCAATACCCCCAACCCCTTTCCCCCAATCCGTCTGCTCGTCTACCATATCATATAAAAAAATAAGTTATGTACTATGTACAGCCACACATCAAAGTATATATACAAAACTGTAAAATTTCTTCAATTGACTGTACACTGCTGAAATCAAAAATAAACCATTTATAATTCAGTACAGTAAATAAACCGTTTATTTTACCACACACACAAAAATAATAACAATACAAAAAAAAAACATCAAAAATAATAACAGTACAAAAAATAAAAAAATAAAAAACATCTCATCTCGTACTAGTAGCTCAAGCACTTGTGTTACGGATATTAGACAACAGAGGATAACATACATAGATATGTACGTATAGAAGGATACAGTGTATTATTATACACTGTATCCAATATTGGCCTATATTTAATGGACAGAAGTAGAACTTAAAAGTTAAAATACTTGTGCTACCTATGCGCTTTAAAAATATGTGGCATCAATTCCTGATTTACCCTAACTCAGAAATCGGTGTTTACACTTTTGATTAGTAAAAAAAAATTAATAGATCGATCACACACGATGACACCCGGCTGTGTTTGCTCCCACAAGGTCACCAGCGCCAGTGTCGTTAAAAATAAGTCGCACGGCGCACGCGTCCGCGCAGACTGACCATGCGTATGCGCAGATATTCGCGTGTTTTTTATTAATTAAACGCTTTTATCAGTGATCGCTGGTAAAATGACGGAAAACAAAAAATGGATTACCCCCTTTCTGAAACAGGTGAGTTTTTAAATTTTAATACGAATGATTTGAAACGAGACACATGTTTGCGCATCTATTTATTCCGCATCCTTAGGGCCTAATTGTTTCTATACTAGGATGGACTGGCCCATGATCCAGGATTTGTTAAGCGTGGTACTTAATTACAATGAAGGGACGCACATGTGTCTTTCGCAATCTCACAGATAGGGCAATCAAAATTATGATTACAGAACTTACTAGTAGTATGTTTACTATGCATTTTAAACATACCTACTTAGAATTACAGAATATTAGAGAATAAGAAATCATGGAATAATACTAAGTAGATCAACATTTAGTTAGTAGTTAGATAAAATTGAAAGATTGTTGAGATTTGTATGGTTAAATAAACAATCGATGTCTGATACATAAAAAGGTATCACACATTGCCAAAACTAGTTAGGTTGAAGGTCACTATGGTAGACGCGACGTTTGGAATTATTATTAACTAATAACGACGAACGTCTAGTAAGAATCTATGAGACTATTATTCTTAAAGTTGCACATAAGTATTCAGTATGTATCTGTGAAGATTTACATCCCTACGTCTTTTACCAACCATAATTATGAACAACATCTTGTTCAATAACTTTTGGAAATTCGCATAAAATCACTTTACCTTTTCATACCTACAAATTCGGTCGTGTGACATGGACATTCGATGAATTTTGAAAAGTCGTTGAATAATGTTGATGAAAAAGGTTGGTAGAACAAGTGGTTAAAGGGATGTGAATGTTCACAGGTGGGTACTGCCCGTATGCAATAATTGACTTTTAGAATAATCATCTGTACCTAACTTTCATTTTATTTAATGTTGTTATTGTTTTGTGGTTTTGTTTTTGTCATTTAAATTATTATTAGTTCCAAGCAAAGTCAAATTCAAAGTCAAAGGAATTTATTGCATGAATGTTAAAAATAAAGGTTTTTTTATTTGATAGGTAGCATACGGGCAGATAGATCACCTGATGGTAAGCGATTGCCGCCGCCCATAGACACCTGCAACACCAGTAGAGTTACAAGTGCGCTGCCAACCTTTAACCCCCTTTCCCCCAATTGGGCCTCCGGTACCCTCACTCACTCGCCGAAACACAGGCGCTGCTTCACGCCAGTCTACTGTGAGGCCGTGCTATTACTCTGGTCAAGCCGGCCCATTCTTGCTGAAGCGTGGCTCTTCTACGGTTAAAGGTGGTATAACATATTCCCGTACATCATGTTACACTGGTATCTCTCTGGAGAATTTCTGCCAATGTTCCTAGTGTTGAACAAGGGGGTCAATTCGCTGGCTCATGACGTAAAGGAAGAAGCCGACTCTTACCTGTACCTGTATGTCAACATTGTCAACATTCATCCAAGAGCGAAAGTTTCAAAAACTTAACTCGTTGTTATGGAAACAATTAAAGAATCACAACACCCAGATCCGACACAAACAGCTGTTAAACAACTGACGTTGCTGATGCGTTAATAACACATAAATGTTACTGAAATACTTAGTTCTTGTGATTTCCACAGTGTTTATGTTTTCATTTTATTTTTAATCAGTGCTAAGACATTTTAAATAAATTAATTTAAATAATTACATACTACTACAAAATCTAAATTTTAACCTCTTTTTTGAAAAATATAATCTATCCTACGGAATTTATAGCTTTTTTTTTTAATGTGATAGGTAGCAGACGAGCATGCGTATCACCTGATGGTAAGCAATTGCCGCCGCCCATGGACACATGCAACACCAGTGGAGTCACAAGTGCGCTGCTAACCTTTTGTCCCCTTCCCCCCCGATGGGCCTCCGGTACCCTCACTCACTCGGCGAAACACAGCACAGGAGCTGCTTCACGCCGGTTTTCTGTGAGGCAGTGGTATCACTCTGGTCGAGCCGGCCCATTCATTCTAAATGCTAAATGAGATTACTTTCCTTATTTTCAAATGTTGTCATTTGCCTCCGTAAATAAGCTTTTATTTTAGATATAAATAGTTTTATCTCAATGAAATAGAGGTCAAGAAAACAGCTATGAACCTGGACTGACATATGCAAAGATATGCAAGGACTGTCTGAGTGCAAATGAGCATCTGCATTGAATTAAGTGCAAGCAAACATGTCTTGCATTTAGACTAAGCAAATGTTAACAGACATACTTTGTGGTATTCGGCCCTCTTTGTTGTGAATCCCACTAATATTATAAACGTGAAAGTCTGTGTATATAGATATAGAATTGCGTGGCTGAAGTGGCAATGGGCAGGGCACATTGCGAGGAGAACAGACGGCCGTTGGGGTGGAAAGGTCCTTGAGTGGAGGACACGTGCAGGAGGCCGCAGCCGTGGAAGGCGTCCCACCAGGTGGACCGACGATCTGGTGAAGGTCGCGGGAGTCCATTGGATGCGGGTGGCACAGGACCAATCTGTGTGGAGAACTTTGGGGGAGGCCTATGTCCAGCAGTGGACGTGTATTGGCTGAAATGATGATGATGACGACGATGAAAGTCTGTAAGTATGGATGGATGGATGTTTGCTCCTCTATGACGTCAAAAATACCGAATGGATTTAAATGAAATCCAGATGTATTCTTGCTACGGAAAACATCGTCAGGAAATCACACGTTTTGGATAATTTTAACTTTAATTTCTGCCGAATCGATCGAATCAAAGTTACAGTCAAATAGTTCGTTAAACTGTCAACAGAATCTGATAGAGTGATCCCACACTAGCTTAGCGTCTTTTGAGCGTAGACGTTTTGCCGGCGATCTCGCCGCACTAGTGTTTTTTGGGGTGCAGGGTAGATAAACGCAAAGCCCAAAAAACGCTCGCCGGTAAGACGACAACGCTCAAAGGACGCTAGTGTGGGGTCACTCTTAATATAGTGCACGACAGAAGTTCCATGACAAAACGCCAATAAAATAAGTATGTCTGGAACTTCAGGCCAAGGACTGGCAACAAGTAGTACCTACAGTACCTATCGACCGATGTGACGTTCTCTTGTTTCGGAGGCCATGACTCGTTTCGGATCGCTGAGCCAATGGAGTGAGTAAGTAAGAAACTAAGAATGTCTGGAACTCAGCAGGTTGTATTACTACTTACTTAGTTACTCCAATAGCTCACGGACCTAAAATGTATCTTGGCCTCCGACTTCTCCACCTGGCCACGATATTTTGCGATTTCATGCAAAGCACTAACTCGCAGGTCGCAAAGATCTGCCTGCAAGACGTCATGCCACATCCCAGCGATATCTGGGGCAGCCGACCGGTTGGCCGGCCCAGATATGCATCCTTGACAATGCGACTATACTTTGCATAAGGCCAAGCTATCGGAGACTGAGCTTTTGTTTCTCCAATTGCATAATTGCATTACACAATCAAAATGTATTCGGATTCTTAAAAAGCAAGAACCGATATAATTTTTTTTATAAATCCAGTAGGTCTAGTGGTTTAAGTACCGGGCCGTGATCTCGGGGTCCCGGGTCGAGCAAAAGTATGTTTCGAATTTTTCGAACATAGCTCGGGTTTGTGATCACCAATCCGCATGCAAGCGTGGTGATTAAGCCTAATCCCATCATAGTAGCGATAAATAGATTTTTATGATGGAGGCCTTTGCCCTGCAGTGGGACAGTAAGTATATAGGCTGATACTTTATAAAGCCAGTAAACTTTTTAGTTCTGCTGCTGTTTTACGTAGAATTAAATTTGAAAAGCTGTTTAAAAAGCTTCCACTTAGTTCCTTGCAAAGCCATGTAAAAATTTCCTCATCAGCCTGGAAGTACCCACTGCTGAGTATAGGCCTTCTTTCTTTTTCACCCAAGATCAGATCCAAGTCTCACCTCCTATTCTGGTAAAATATATCATCGACCCATCGTGTCGCTGGATAACCACGCTGTTCAAATTTCATCATCATCATCATCAGCCCGGCAGTACCAACTGTTGAGTATAGGCCTCCTTTCTTTTCCGCCAAAGTTCCCGGTCCTGAGCTGCTCGGATCCAAGCAGGACCTCCTATTTTGGTGATATCATCGACCCATCGTGCTGCTGTTAAAATTTACTTCTTTGAAATTTCAGTTGCTGGTGGTGTGCGGAGTGTCCCTCAACATGGCTAACATGGGGGGCGTGATGGGGTTCCCAGCGGTGCTGCTGCCGCAGCTGAGGAGCCCTGACTCCGAGATACCCATCGACAACAGCGCTGGCTCTTGGATAGGTCAGTAGTCATGTCCAGCTCTGGTGGAAAAGTAGCCTTACACTACTTCCATAGCGCTCGCCGACGCCGCGGACAGACCGGTAGCTATGTCACAGCCGGATCGTATAATCCGCCGTATTACATCACGGCTAGAATCTTAACTAAAAACTGCCAAAGAGACGGCTAATTTCCCGCCTAATTACATTATGGGTAGCCGTATTGAATGACGTATGGCGCCGAATACAATCCGGCCGTTTTTTATTCAGCCGCATTCAATCCGGCTAATTGTTGATCCGCCGCATTTCAAAACGGGCCTGTGTTATAAAACAGCTAGTCGTAATGTAATACGGCGGATTATACGATCGGGCTGCGACAGCTACACACAGAAGTTTTAGGGTAGGGCGCGGTTGGGCGATCGCCCTCGACAAATCGTGCTAAGTAAAAACATAGCAGATACAATTTTGTTCTAGGGACCCATCGTACTGTTATTTATATGTGATAGTTGGTAGATGAGCAGACGGATCACCTGATGGTAAGCGATTACCGCCGCCCATAGACACCTGCAACACCAGTAGAGTCACAAGTGCGCTGCCAAACATGTTCTATTAACGATCAAATTAAAAATATGTGAGGCAATCCTGTGGATTTTGTGAGTGTAAATAAGGTTCGTTCACCAATAAAACATCAAACCTACGTGCTAACCCAAACTGTCTCTATTTGCATTCTGTATACTAAGGGGCAATACGAATGAAACTAGCGCCCGCAAAATGTTCTATTTGCAATCTGTACCATATGAATTATATATCTAAGTGTTAGACGATTATGAATCAATAAATCAGACATATTCTAATCATAATTCTGTTATCATTATTCTTCATGATATACGCAGTTTTGGCCTTGCTTCAGAGTCAAGGTTTCAAGATAAAACGTTAGTTATGTACGTGATAGCAAGTTTTATTATGATGACCACAGATTGACAGTTTTTCCCAAAACTGTTTCGTAGAACTGCTCAAAATACTTACTTTTTTTATGAGATAGGCAGACGAGCAGACGGATCCCCTGATGGTATGCGTTTACCGCCTCCCATAGACACCTGCAACACCAGTAGAGTCACAAGTGCGCTGCCAAACTTTAACCCAGATTGACAGTTTTTCTGTGCACAGAATGACCGTGAGCGAGGGTATCGGAAGCCCGATTAGGGAGGCCGCGGTATCACTCGAGTCAAGCTGGCCCATTCAAGCCGAAGCGTGACTCTCTATCACGGTAGATTTTACTGGTCACTGCTAAATCTTTAAAGATCCTACAATACGCATCTCCCTAATGATCAACTATTCTGTCGTCTATTTATTATTTAAAAGCCTTGAGAACTATTCCAATTCGTTTCCAACTTGCTGGCGGTCACAATTTCTAAGTCGCACTTTAGCCGCTGGACAGGTTTGCCTAGGTCTTAATTATGCCAATAATTGTGTAATCGAGGCTGCAAGATTCTTGACATCCGGCGCAGGATTGTGATAACATTCATTTATTAAAGTTCATTTCATTATTATTAATAGAATTCTTCTTCCACGGGATTTCTTTTTAATTAATGTATTAAGTAGCCAATGCCGTTCGATCCACATCGCACCTGATGGAAAGTGATGATGAGGTCTAGGATGACACGCGTTTGCCTAGAAGATGCCTGTTCACCTAGAAGATGCATATTTGTATCTGTAAAAATCTATGTTCTATCAACTGTTTAAAAACTTTCCAAAATTTATCGATTTTTTTTACTACAAAATGACTACCTAATTCACGTCACCAACTTTGTGTGGAAAGATGTTTTTTTCAAAAGTCATTTAATGTTGTTTATTATTGGTTGGTAGAACACGTACTTTGTTAAAGGGATGTTAATGTTCACAGATACACTCTGTATGATTAAAAGTGCATGTTGTTTTTAATCTAGATACTTACGAAGCATTTATTTCAATATTTATTAACTAAAAACTACTTACGCTATTGACCTATACATATAGTGCATGATCATACTTGTGCTTAAATTAGGTACTCGCATTATTGTGATGGTTTCAGAACGAGTCACAAGTGGTACTGGTACAAAAGTGTTTGTGGATCATGCATGACTATTCATTCAGGCTTACATTACAGCCCAGTCGGTTAACATCCCGTAAAATTAATTGGCCAGTTTGTAATAAAGTGTTGACTATGACACATATGTAATATGATAGTGGTTATAGCGTTTAATTTTTATCTCCATGGGTGGTGTCTTATTGTTTATGTTTTTTTTTGGGAAATTGTTGCTGCATGTCTTAAACATAATGACATTATAGGCCAAAAATGAATGAATGATATTTGCAAAAAGGCCCTTTTCACATTGGCGGCGACATTTCGAAATATTACAATGAAAGTTAACTAATGTCTATTTCTCTCTGTTTTCCAGCCTCGATCATCGGCATCTCCCTCTTCGTGGGAAACCTCATGGTGCCAACCCTCATGGGCAAGTTCGGGAGGAAGATAGCCAGCCTCATCAGCTGCTCCATCCTCCTGGTTTGCTGGCTCTGGATCGCCCTCGCTTCTGACGTCACATCCCTCCTCATTGCTAGGTTCTTTCAAGGACTAGCTTTGGGCATTAACCTGTCCCTATCTCCAATCATGATCGGAGAACTCACAAGTCCAATAAACAGAGGAGTCTTCACCACAATCATGTCTAGCATGATCACAGCAGACACCCTTCTGGTCCACGTCTTAGGGTCCTATTTAACTTGGCAGACGACGGCTCTGGTCTGCGCATTTGTAAGCTGTGCAAGTTTATCCATTCTGATATTCCTGCCAGAATCTCCGAGCTGGCTGGCTGACAAAGGAAGATATGAAGACAGTGCCAAAGCTTTTAAATGGCTTAGAGGTGAATCTGAAGATGAGGAGTTAGAAAAAATGCTGGAAGCTAGAAAGACTAGAGATGCAATCATCATCGGGAAGACTTACGAAGAAGACAACAGAAGTTGCTTTGATTTTGTTGTAAACACGTTGAAGAAAAGGGAATTCCGTAAACCAGTGTTTATTATGATACATCTGTACACCTTATCGTTGTGGACTGGGATGCCATTTTTAATTGTATATACTGTTGATATGCTTAATTTAATCGTAGGACCAGGCATAGATGTTGCGTTACATGTGACGCTTTTAGATTTACAAAGAATGATTTCTACAATCATCGGACTGATAGTTGTTAAGAAGATTAAAAGGAGGAACATTTTGTTTTCAACTGTAGGCGTCAACTTAGCTGCATTAGTAGCTTTGATAATTTACATGTTTGTTAAAACATGGTGTCATTTACCATTCGATCATCCTGCAATAGGCTTAATACTTATACATATTCATATGTGTTCTGTAACGACTGGTGTCTTGCCGTTACCTTTAGTGATATCAGGGGAACTATTCCCCTTAGAATTTAGAAGTCTAGCTGGAGGAATAAGTGGTATAGCATTTTCTTTCAACTATTTCGTGACAAGCAAAACTGCTGGATTTTTGCAAAATAATATAGGCATGTACGGTACTTATTTATTGTACTTATTTGTGGCAATATATTGTTCTTTGGTAGTTTGGATTCATTTGCCCGAGACTAAAGATAGGACGCTCCAGGATATAGAAGATGAGTTTAAAGGAAAATCGAAGAAGGATGAAGTAGAATCAGCAGTCACATTGCCGTTGAAAAGTGAGAAGGGTTTTGATGAAGAGCCTTGAGCCTAAGCTGATTGATCAATGGGAACTGAAAAAATGTAAAGCTTTTATGGATGAGCATTTGATGATAATTAAGTTTTATATTATGGCTAATAAGGAAGACCAGAGGAATGCAGTTAAGATTGCAGGCAAAAACGAAACGTGAAATGAAAATCAGAACCGATCGTATGAGAGAACATAGCTATGCCTTGGAAATATGTAATTGTTCTACATGCAGAACGGAACGGGATTGAAGATGGAAGAGTGAAGATGTCCAAATGTGGATATAGAAAATACTGATTTGGACGGAGGAGCTTGAATCGAATTTTCCGTTTTCCATTAAGTTAGGAAACATATTTATAAGGAAGAAAGACCGTAGTTGCTTTAATACTCATAGTATAGGGATCCGATTAGGTATTCCGATTCATTGCGTAGCTCACTTTTAGGTACTTTGGCCCATGGCGGCTAACAAATCTTCTGTGACGCCTACTGGCGTCAGCCGCCATACAGTAAAGTGACGCCCTTAGGCGTGATTCATGATTGAACACATTTTGCTATTTGTTATGATTTTGACTTGTTTATGAGTGTTTACATTCAGTCGGCATTAGATAAGACGCCATTCGGCGGCATACGCCATATGTAAAAGATTTAAATGACGCCTTAAGGCGTCATCCGCAATGAAGCTGTTAAATTCGGATGAAATATTTTCTAAACTTTACTAAACAAAAAAAATATTGGTGACTGATACTGGTGGTTGAAATTCTGGGACGAATTGCCCCAAGCCTACCAATCACCAGGCCCCTATTTACAAATATGACGACTAGAAAGGATAATTCCTGTTTCACAAGATTATTGTCATACATATAGTTGTAACAAAATGCATTTGTAGTATTTTATATAAAATCAATATCTATTTTCTGCTATATCTTCTTCTATACTATATAAATAAAGAGATAACTTCTATAGACAACGACAAGGCGTATAGGTAAACTGAAAACACGAAACGCTTGCGCGATGTAATTTAGCACAGCGCCATCTATTAGTTCATTTCTGAATTACGGACCCGAAGCGAAGTGAGGCCGGGCCCACTAGTATGTTATAAAATTGTAGTAGGTCACATGTATAATTGTCACTCTACATGTCAGCGTAGTGAAATAGAGGCCTGCCACGGGTGCGACATCGGCCTCCACTCAAGTACCATTCCGCCCCAACGTGGGCCGTCTGTTCTCCTTGCAATGTGCCCTTATAAAAAATATAGATGGCTAATGTATACTTATATAGATGACTAATTATAAGTTGCCATAATAAAATGTGAAAACGGCAAATATATGATATTTTTTTGTAGTTGGTAGAGTTTACACATCAAAACGTGTAAAGTTTTTATTATATTTTACAAAGCTTCGCCAGTATTTACGCCTGATCTTAATAATTATTAATTTTATTTTTTTAAAATTTTATTTTTTTAAAAAATAATTTATGAGGCTGATCTGATGATGGAAGCACCTCTTTTCCTCTTAGGTAGTTATAATACCTAAGTACTATCGAATACAATATAATGTATATTATAATATAAGGTATTTGCAGGTCTTTATGGAAGCTCAAGTTTTTTAAAGACACTAAAATATGAAATAAAAGGGAATGAACATAATTATATATTTTTTTCTTTTCTACCTTCTAATAGACGTTTTAGGTATTGAAGAAGCAAATAAACTTCAGCATGTGGAGTACAGTCAATCTTACCACCGTCACCACAACCTGTCAAATTTCCTCAATTGATATTCAACCTAATGTGTATGACTGTAAGATGAGAGTTGATTGAAGAAATTTGTCAGTTTTGTATACTTGTGTGTATGTGTACCAGTTTTAAACCCAGACTTACTGTAGACCAAGTTTTGATGATTATTGCTATAGAAAACCACAACGTAACCCGAATAAGACTACACTATTTTCAAAATTTGTGTAGTTGTGAGTGTGTATGTTTTTTACTTTTTTTATGTGATAGGTGGCAGATGACCAGACGGATAATCTGATGGTAACCGATTGCCGTGCCCATAGACACCTGCAACACCTATGACTGTAGAGTCACAAGTGCGCTGCCAACATTTAACCGCTTTTCCCCAAATTGGGGCTCCACATCAGAAGAAGTAGAAGTTAGCAAGTGGAATGGGTGGAGCGATATTAATAAAAAACCGTAATGGAGTAAGCTGACATCCTGGATTAAAATGAAATGGGCTTCATTTTACTGCGGGAAAATCTTATCGTCGTAACGCCCAGACAGCAGACACAATGGAAAATCACAAATCACAATGGACCTTACGACGTTATTCCCATGGGAAAATATATGAAAAAGTAATTATTTTTAACCGAAAAGGGGGTGGTTTTCAATTCGCCTGTACATTAAATTACCTATGTAAGTTTTTTTTTAATTTTGCTCTTAATACACTATTTATTTTCCATAAACTGCAGGCCCAGCTAATTAAATATAAAACTTCAACAACTATTGGTACAGAAACCCTAACTTCCTACATGGTCGCGCGCAGCGGAGCGAAGCGTCATCGATCTTTTAGATCCGAGGGAGCAGCGCAAAAGTTATGTCATCTCCGTCACGCACCGCTGCTGGTAAAAATATTCTAGTTAACACTGAACTTGAATTAGCTTTCTTCTTTATAAGCGCTAAATTACATGTCTATTAAGCAAACTCATTCATATAATAAAACTATAATTTCTATCTTCTTCTATACTCTTTATAGATAGTACTCTGTACTATTTATAGAAGAAGTTCTATACTCTTTATAAAGAGATAACTTCTATAGACAACGACAAGGCTTATGGGTAAACCGAAAACACGAAATGCTTGCGCGATGTAATTGAGCACAGCGCCATCTATTGGTTCATTTCTGAATTTTATTACGGTCCCGAAGCCAAGTGAGGGCGGGCCACTAGTAATATATAAAACCCTGTAGGCTATGAGGACCAGTTGACGAAAATTAACTGGGGGCGTCAACCCAGAACACCCAGAATCCCCGGGTCGGGAATAAAATTTGTACTTACCTGAGTTTTTCTGATCTTCTTCATTCTGTTCTTATCCTTCAGAAATTTTTAGTGTCAGCCCGAAGTCTGGTAGTTGGCGGTCTTGAACCCCCGTGCATCGGAAAGCGCGTTTAGCCGTTGGTCCTGCGCCCGATCACTCTTCGGTCATGTCACACTGGTGTCCCATCTAATTAAGAGGGTGAGGGAATAGAGAGTGCACCTGTGTTTGGTAAGTCTACCATGCCATTTAACCATTACATTTACCACCGCACACATTTGAGCAATATAATATATCCTGCGTACGTGGCTGTTGTTTAAGATGGGCTGCCGTAGCCGAATATCGGTTGGAGGATTTATATTTACTACACTAATACTACACCCAGACTCTGAACAAACACTGTTAAAAACTGACAAACACTGTTAACCGTGGGAGAGCCACGCTTCGGCATGAATGGGCCGGCTCGACTGGATCGATACCACTGTCTCACAGAAATCCGGCGTGAAGCAGCACTTGTGCTGTGTTTCGCCGAGTGAGTGAGGGTACCGGAGGCCCATCGGGGGGAAGGGGATAAAAGGTTAGCAGCGCACTTGTTGCATGTGTTCATGGGCGGTGGCAATTGCATACCATCAGGTGATCCGCCTGCTCGTCTGTCACCTATCACATAAAAAAACACGAGTATTTTCTACACAAGAATGTTTCTCCAGGGTGGGGATCGAACCCACGAACTTTGGTGTATGAGGCATTATCACTAGTCACTACCAAATGCGCTATCCGGCCTGTTGTGAAGATGATGACCACTAATGATGATAATGGTGATGAAATTAAATTTTACAATGAATGAAGTTTGACAGATTGTAGTAGGTAGGTAACCCGTCTGTTTGTCTGCCTTACAGTTATTTTTAGCTTTCCTATTTAGACCCCATCAACGGACGAAGACGTAAAACAACATAATAGTTTCAGTTGGAGTTTAATCATGGGTTATTATCTATTTTTCAATGCTGTCTGCTGGCTGTTGTAGAGTAGTGATGGGAGACTCGGGGGAAACGGGACAGGTATGAATGTCTGATGGATAAGTTGCGCATTTTTTTTATGTGATAGATGGCAGACGAGCAGGATCTCCTGATGGTAAGCTATTGCCGCCGCATACCTATACACCTACAACACAAAATAATTACACACAGAAGTTAGACTCAGCCTGATTTTGAATTTAGAAGAGTTCGTTGACATATGCTAGGGTTGTTGCCCGGCATTAGTACATAAGCGCGCGGCCTCTACCATAGACCTCGACAGTTTGACAATCTTAAGTCATAAGCTAGGATTAATGTGGTCGAAAAGGCGTATTTCCCCGTTAGTGCGCATGCGTGAGTACATGACACGTTTTTAGCTCTTAGTGGGCAGCCTTCTTTCTGTGTGTAATTATTTTGTGCCTACAACGCACCTGTTTTTCGCTTCTTCTTTCTTAATACGAACTGCTAAGGAATGGAACAACTTGCCGGCCTCCGTATTCCCAGAGAGCTACAATTTGGGTGTCTTTAAGTCGCGAGGGAATAGGCTTCTTCTGGGAACGCACGCTACATCTTAGACCTCATTGTCACTCTCCATCAGATGAGGTGAGGTCAAGTGCAAACCCATTTAATATAAAAAAAACGGACGGGCGGCAACCCAGAACACCCTGACCCAAGAAAACTTAGAAATTGTGATTTCCTAAATTGACTTGACCGGGAATCGAACCCGGGACCTTTCGCGCTTCGGGCGAACACCTTAGCTACGTCAGATGCACGATCTTATCCACTGAGCTTTTTTTTTATGTGATAGGTAGCAGACGAGCAGGCGGATCACCTGATGGTAAGCAATGGCGCCGCTCATGGACACCTGCAACACCAGTAGAGTTACAAGTCCGCTGCCAACCTTTTATCCCCTTCCCCCCCGGGTGGGCCTCCGGTACCCTCACTCACTCGGCGAAATACAGCTAAGGGGCTGCTTCACGCCGGTTTTCTGTGAGGCAGTGGTATCACTCCGGTCGAGCCGGCCCATTCATGCCGAAGCGTTGCTCTCCCACAGTTGAGCTTCATCGCTTCACTCTTGTAAACCACGTGCTTACAAAATTACGAAACTCACTTATTTAGACCTTGAAAAGCTGCTATAAGGCATTACATCTAATAGCCTAATCATTCATAGCTGATCGCTCCCAGCACGACAAATCAATTTTACGTCTAGCCTGTAAGCGGCGTGACCATTTTGATGTTATCCTTTTGATCTTTCCGACTTTGACACATAGAGTATAGTCCGAGGCAAGAAAGTGTAGTTAGATAGATAGATCGTTTATTGCAGCAAAAGACACACATGCACATACAATTTGGAATAAATGGGTTGCCCTGCATGTGTGCCGCAGCGGTGCAATGGGCAAAAGCTCAGTGGCATTTTTACTCAGTTACTTTTTTTACTCAGTTTTAGTTATGACCTTGAGTGCGCAGAAACCAATTTTGATAGAAAGTCTTCTTTTTTACAAGTGCGCAAAATAACGGTCATCGCTATACTCTCGTGCCGCCAGCTATACCTATGCAGTGTCTATCTTTTTTTTTTGCCTCGGTGGGGCAGTGGGTAGTGGGTTGCACTTTGAAGCGACGGCTGCGCTTGGGGTCCCGGGTTCGATCTCCGTGTGGGGTAACAATATTTGAGTTTTTCTGTTTAGAAATTTTCAGTGTCAGTCCCAAAGTCTGGAATTTGGAGGTCTTGTACCCCAGTGCCTCTGAAAACACGTTAAAACATTGGTACTTAATGTGCCCAATCCCCCTTTGGTCGTGTCACACTAGTGTCTCATCGAATTAAGAGTAAGTGAATAGAGAGTGCACCTGTGTTTGCGCACACACTTGAGCTATAATGTATCCAGCGTACGTGGCTGATATTTAAGATTGGCCGCTGTAGCCGAATATCAGATTTATCGTATTTAAAAAAAATACATATTAGACTATCTAACCCCGTATTAGAGGACTCCGGGCTCCGAATAAACCGCTAATTGGGTGGGACGCAACTGGGATACTGGTTTATAATGGTTAGACTATCTGACCCCATAGTAAGTCATAGCAAATATAGGAATCAAATTAATTTCAAGATCGTATGAATGGTTAAATTTTACATCCGTCCCACTAAATCGGGACAGTTCCAAATGTCCCACTAATCCCATCACTAACCGCTGAAAGATACGTTATAGGCGTTTTTCAATCATTGAGCCTATAAAATATATCTCGATCCTCAAAGCGTACGGACAGCAAAAAAAGAACGCTACGAAAAAGTTATACGCATCTGTCGCTTATTTTAGACGCTTATACGAATTTAGACTTTTTGATGACATCTTAGAATTTGAGGGGCAAATAGGTGATCATTGTTGTCTATTGGTGAATTTTTTCCTCGCACACCGCTTAGCTGCTTCGCACAGCTCTGGTGGAAAAGCAGCCATAGTCAGGCAATAGACAAATTTTTGGAATATAATTGACTGGCTGCATGGCGCATTAGGTAGTGATCCTGCCTTATACGCCAAAGGTCGTGGATTTGATCCCCACCCTGGACAAACATTCGTGTGATGAATACTTGTTTTTGTTCAGTGTCTGGGTGTTAAATATGTATTTTTTAAGTATTATATTTTGTGATCCTCGTTTTCTGATATCTGTAACACAAGTGCTTAAGCTACATAGTACGGAATCGGGTCAGCGTATGAGATGTTGTGTGAATTTATTTATACTATTATTATTATTACTCCGGTCGAGCCGGCCCATTCATGCCGACGCGTAGCTCTCCCACTGTTAATTTACCTACTATTTGAAAAGAGCAACTACTGGTTTCTTGCTGGTGTCTTCTCAGTAGAAATCGACGTTCCGAACCAGTGGTAGATTATATTATATTTTGACATTCATAAGCGTTCTGTATGGACCTAACTTGAATAAAGATTTTTTCTATTTCTATTTCTTAACGCGTTGCAAAGGTCAGGTGACAGTCATTGTATAACCAGACTCCCCAAACCCTGAATCGTGATTCAAGTGCACCCTGAACTAAGAAGTAACGGATTGGACGCAACCGGGAACGTACCCACAGCCAGCGCATGCGCAGCCGAAGATGGAGTAATTCTATTGTTAACAATACACCGCTGTAGTGTGAAGATAGTCAGTAAGACGAAATCAATTTGAAGAGCTCTCCTCTTGTGGCTTTGTGAACAGAAACTTGGCCTCGGGTTATGGTGAATGTAAGCAATACTGGCCGTCCTCTAGCTATAATGCAGTTAACCGTGGGAGTTAACTGTGGGAGAGCCATGCTTCGGCATGACTGGGTCGGCTCGACCGGAGTGATACCACTGCCTCACAGAAAACCGGCGTGAAGCAGCTCCTGTGCTGTGTTTCGCCGAGTGATTGAGGGTACCGGAGGCCCATCGGGGGAAGGGGATAAAAGGTTAGCAGCGCACTTGTGACTCCACTGGTATTGCAGGTGTCTATGGGCGGCGGCAATTGCTTACCATCAGGGGATCCGCCTGCTCATCTGCTACCTATCACATAAAAAAAATACAAAACTATCAATTTTGATATATTTGTACCATCTGAATCAGAAAAATCTAGCCATTGTTTTTGGTATAATATCGTTCACTACGTTTTCTTTGAGGAGTAACATAGCTAAAATGGTTTTAATTTCTTAGCTAAACCACGTGAATCAAAGCTTATTATCTAATAATATTATTATGATATTATCAAAAGCATTATCGCAGAACAAATGTTGTTCAGAATGGTTGGTAGAAGACGCGGTTAAAGGGATGTTAATGTTCACAGATACAACCTGTGTAGTTAAGTTAAGCCACTCGCTATATCTGCACTGTAAACTATCAAACACTTAATTTTAATTATAATTAGATTCGTATCAAAAAGGGATTATTCTTAATTAAGCGACATTATAATGTCATTTACAAGATTCAATGCAAAACCATCATTTACAATAAAAAATGACCGGTTGTAAAAACTAACGACTTATATTAACATGTTTGTTTAAACATAAAAGTAATTGCATTGTCCTACGCTCTGTAGGTATAGTGTCCTTTACATTAACTAACAGAAGACATCGGTTTGTCTGTTTATTTGTATCACCGAGGGAGAGCCACGCTTCGGCATGAATGAGCAGGCTCGACCAGAGTGACACCATGGCTTCACTTAAGCCGGCGTGGAGCAGCATTTGCGCTGTGAATGGGTGGCTAATTGCCGCACTCAGAGACATCGTTTAACCTTAATGTTCATTATCTTAATTATGGAAAGTCTTTATGCATATTTTAAAAAGTGTCAATATTTTTTCTTAAGTGTCAATTTAGATTAAATAGAATTAACCATTAGATCAATCGATCAGTAATAGATCAATCGAAAAGTGCTATGTACACTTGCACAATTTAACCGACACTCAGCGCCATCTGTTGGTATAATTTGGAACTGATACATAAAGGAAGCTCTTGAAACGAAATGAAGGCGGTCTGTTACATAAAATACAGGCATAGCCGTAATTAAAGGCTAGCTTTACCCATTAATATGTATAGAGCATCTCAATTAGCACTTCAGGTGATGTAGCTGACTTCAAAGACAGAAATTAACGCTAAGATGGCGCCACCGTTCTCCTTTGGGTTTCAAATCCCTTATTTATCTGTGACAACCTTGTTACTCTTGTTAGCACCATAAAATTCCCTTGGTACAGTCAGCCACTCGTCAGGCCGTCAAAATACAGTACAATATGTAAGATTTTTTAATCAGAGGTTTAACCAAACGTGTAAAGATTTTTTTGACAGGTTTGGTTAAGTACTCTGTTTTTTATTTGATAGGTGGCAGACGGTTCACCTGATGGTAAGCTATTGCCTCCTCCAATAAACTGTACACACAAGTGAATTCTTGCGAGGTGTGATGTACTGAATTAAAGTATGTAAGTAAGTATTTCAATCAATTTGCTATAAACGAGTTTTAACTTCTACTGTATAAATATTTTTTAGTGGAATCACTCGTAGATCTCATTATGTAGATTGCAAACAAGACACCATTTTTGAAAATGAATTAGTAGTTTTTTCGGAAACTTTATATAGCAGAAAGTAAGGAAATTGAAAAATTAAGAAAGAAAGAATAAAAAAACGATCATTATCGAAATTAAGAAAGAAAAAAAAATCGATCGCTTATTTTCCCGACGCTACCACAATATGTGACAATACCTCCTTCTTCCTTTACCTACTAGCTACTTCAATAAAAATCATTAGAAATCCATGGAGTCGAGTTACACTTATTATTTTTTAAACAATCATATTGGTTTCCCAAACGATCAGACAAGTCGCAATCTTGTGAAGGTCACGGGAATTTCTTGGATACGGACAGCACAGATGGCTTATAAAGAAACTGTCCTAATATACCTATCTCATTCAAACATACAAGACTCACAGCGCGTATGAAAGTGAAGGGAACTCCTATTTGGTCGTAGCGTCTGGTTCATTTTAGGCCTTCAGGACAGATCTTGTGTGGAGAAAATTGGGGGAGGCCTATCCCAGCATCCAGTTCCGACATCTAATTTGTCCAAGTCTCGACTGAATAGACGTCGTTTAGGCTGATCTACAGACTGGAAATAGTGCAGGATTAGACAATATGGCGATTTTCAGTTTGGATTGCTGAGTCAGCGGATTAAGTTACTTACCTGCCTCAAAAAAGTAATATTTTAAATTATTAAATAAATATTGTGCTAAGGTGACCATCACGTGAGAGGGTAGGTTCCCGTGTTTATCACTCTCAGCACAAAGCACTTCCAGAGCGGCGATGTGTATCGGTCCGCCAAAGTCCTCAGGATGCTGCTTGGACTGTTTCTCACTCTTGCGATCAAGTAAATAACGGAGAGTCGCGTATTTTTATACGTGAAAAAAAAAGTATTACTAGGTCCTTATAGCGTATCTGTTCACCAAAAGTGTGATTTTTTGCCAATATCGCACCAAGAAAAAAAATTAAAAAACAGTGATCAATGAGCCGACTCCATGCCACCTCTGTCCCGAAGTTGACTAGGCGCGTCTCCACGCCTGAGTGGCAGCAGTAGCCAACGAAAAGCCGCGAGCACTAACAGTCCCCCGCAGTCTGAAGACATGTCCTTAGCCGAAGGTACATCAGACACCGACCAGGCTAGGAACCAAGAACAGGAGGACGAGAAGGCGCCGAGGAAGAACATAGAAAAGAATAGAGGGCAGGTACGAGGGAAATTTTTATTAAAAAATATTTTTATAAAAAAAAAAAAAAATTTTTTGGGAGAAATAGTGGATTCAAAATGATCGAGAAGCATTTTTGTAATTGTGATTTTTTTGAGGAAGATTGGGATAGTTACGAATTTGAGCAGGTATGAGTTTTAAATGTTACAGCACTTTTGTAATATTAATTTCATTTTTAAAAAGGTTCGATATTTAAAAAAAATCGATTTCAATTTGATTCAATATAAAAGATCAGTGTGGTAGGTAATTAAATGTGTAAAATTTATTTCGTTTTTGTTTGAAAAGTGTACGAAAATATAAGTTCTTCGAAAAATTACAGTTAAATTTCTTTGCATATTATTGAAATTTAGTATGATCATGGTTAAAAAAAGGGTTGAATCGTATGTCCTGGACTAAAAATATCAAACATTATCCTAATGCGCTATTTGAAAACTGTGTAGAATCAATTTTATGTAGACCGTGAAAAATTTGCTTTAAACAATTTTATGAAATACTTATTTTTTGTGTAGTATTAATAATAATTTCTTACGTTCAACTTCGCTTCACATTTTATATTTACTTACATATATTTTCTGTCTATTTGTTTGCATTTAGTCTTCAAAACATTTGTGATGAAGCTCATAATACTTTTCAAAAAGCTTTTGTTATATGAATGGGTACAAAATCTACTTACAAAAAAATTGTGTGTGTTATTCGTATCTTTATCGTTTAATAGTTACACTCTTCATCTATTTGAAGTGTGTGTTTTTTGGAATTGTAAAAGTCGAATCTGCGACTCTCGCATCTCATCCAGCACTCGAACCACTACGCAAAACGAGTGTATATAGACCACACATAATAAGAAGATATGTCTAAGGTATATTTATGTGTCTAACTAATTACATCTTTAAAAATTGTCTTTATTTTTGAGGGGTTGATATTTTAAATGGAAGTTAAATAGTAAATAGAAAGGAATATTTAAGTATTTTACAATATGCACATTGTAAGAAAAATATTTTTTTGTTTTTTATAAAATATCAGTAAGACTGCGAGATTCGATTCCTGAACATACCCTATCTTTTTGTAGCATTTCGTGATATTTTACCTACACTAAGTACTTTTAAATCGATTGCTAAAATATTATGATAAAATCTTTATTCAATTTAGTGCATAAAAATTATACCAGATATGAATTCCTACTGTAAAGTAATTATTTATTATTTAATTTATACCTACTGTCCCACTGCAGGGCAAAGACCTCCATCATAGAAATCAAGTCATCGCTAATATGATGGGATGGAAGAGTTAATAAAATATTCTCTGTTATTAAAATTAGTTATTAAAATCTAGCGCAAAATGTATAAACAAGTACAAAATGCTTTTTGACCTCCTTGTGATGCGCTTTGCCAAGGAGTGAAACACCCTTCCTGCGTCTCATTTTTTTAAAAACTAGAGTGAATAGGCTACTTTTGGGTAAGCCTGCTCTATCATAGGCTTAATCATAGCCATCTTCTCAACTTTAATTCAGTATGAAGGCAAGGGCAAGCAGAATTTCAATATTGAAAAAAAGCTCATCAAGAAAACCTCCAATCCAATAGATTTTTGCCCAAAACCGCCTATAATTACAACCGCAATAAAAGCCAACCTTGAGATCATCAGATCAGTATTAACCAATTAACCAAGATGGCAATTTGACGGGCCATACATGGGCAGTGGGAACCATAACAATTGGAGCCGAAGCTACTTACAGTCCGCCTACAGACCTAGTGCCATTAAGTCGAATTTATAGTGTTATTAAGAAGTCTGATTACAAAGTAATTGGTTTAGTTAATAGATAGATAGTTCAGATGGGTTAGATAGATGTTAGTTAGTTATCAGTGGTTGGGGGTGAGGATTGAAGTGTGCTTCATTCGGGTACCTACTGTCGTATTGTCAGGTGAGAAGCAAGCTTTCAATATCTACTGCAATTCATTATTGCTGTTTATTTTTTTGTTTTGTGCAAACTACGCATTATCAGATAATAGTCGATAATACTTAGCAATGATACGAGTAACTATCATCAAGGTATAGCACCAAGAGGTTTAGCTCCTCGTTCCTACCCTGAACCATCAAGTCATGGAATGCCCTTCCAGTTTAAGTGTTTCCTCCTTCTTACAATCCTGAGTTTTTTAGGCGGGGCGTGAAACAGCATTTTAGCAGGTCTTTAGGGTGAGAGTGACAGACTCAATGGACACTTTGTCTGTTCTTTTGTGCCTGTCAATCTCATATTTGGATCTCACGGCCGCTTACCATCAGGAGGAGTGGGGTCATTAAATTGTCCTCAATAAAAAAAAAACTATTTTAATCTTATTTCAAATTTTAAAGACAGAGGCCAATCTCAACGATTAGCCATCAATGCAGGCCTCAGTATTCATCAATGGGATACCAGTGCGACACGATCACACGACGAAAGAGACATCAAACGCACGGTCAACGTCTTAACGTGCATCCAAGGCACGGGCACAAAATAATTACACACAGAAGGTAGACTCAGCCTGATTTTGAATTTAGAAGAGTTCGTTGACATATGCTAGGGTTGTTGCCCGGCATGAGTACATAAGCGCGCGGCCTCTACCACAGACCTCGACAGTTCGACAATCTTATGTCATAGGCTAGGATTAATGTGGTCGAAAAAGCGTATTTCCCCGTTAGTGCGCATGCGTGAGTACATGACACGTTTTTAGCTCTTAGTGGGCAGCCTACTTTCTGTGTGTAATTATTTTGTGGCACGGGGCTTCGGGAAGCACGTTAAGCCGGTAAGAGACAAAACCGCCAACTTCCAGACTTTAAGCTGACACTGAGATTTACTCGCGAAACTAGCCCATCTCAGATTATTGGTTCGATCCATCATCTTAATGAAACAGACAAACAAGCCCGTTACAAAAACACGCCCCGTTTTTAAATTTTTCCCGACAGGAAGCCATAAGAAAGAACAATGCCATAATCAAGACATGCGCGCGCGCATACAATGTCTGCTCCTGATCTCTGGCGGGCCATGACGCCATTATCGTACATTACTGTCCGCCCTATTGTATTTAGATTAGGATTTTTCTGAAGATCAACTCATTCATGAAGGAGTTCTTCAGAAATTTACAGTACACCCGGTAAACGTTTACTTAGATCAGTTCTACCAACCATTTTGAATAATGTTTAATCTACGGCTTTTGGAAAGTCGTCGAAATTTTTTTCGACTTGTTTAAAGTGGTTTCTTTTTACTATTCTTGTAAATTTTATAATCGAGATGATTGGTGTGGATGTGTCAGTACATTAATTTATTTATGTACACTTGTACAGGTTTTTTGATACCATATCTTGTTACTTTGATGCCTCCCTGTTCTATTTTATTTCTATTTTGTCTTTGGAATCACATCACAACATTTTTCTAAAGATGGCATACAGGGTGTATCTGTGAGCATTTACATCCCTTTAACCACGTCTTCTATCAACCATTCTGAACAAAATATTTTCTACAACTTTCATCAAAATTTTGTCGATTCCCCATACAAAACGAACAAGCCACGCATGAAAAGTCGAAATTTTTATTTTCAAAAGTCATAGAGAAATGTTGTTCAGAATGGTTGGTAGAAGACTTGGATAAAGTAATGTAAATGTTTTCTAATATACCCAGGGTAGGTATTGTAATCAGAATCAATAGTCAGTATGGTTAATATTATTAATATTGAATAACTTATCATGCCTACTTCCACAGATGTCAGATTCGTACATGTGGAAGGAACAGATCCACACTCTGATGAAGGGCGGAGAGAGCGAGTCCGACATATCGGACTCCGAACACTTCCTCACGAAGGGGGCCTTCCTTCTCACTCCCTCCCACGGGCTGAGCATGGAGAAAGCCTCGGCTATCTGCGAGAAGATGGAGTTCAAAGGCTGCTTCTCCCTCACGAAGACGGCCACTGGCATCCTCTTCAAGTTCTCCAGCGTTGACGACTACCAGATGGTCTTCAAGAAGGGGTTCCATAAAGTCACAGGGTCCAGATTCTATAGGAAGGTAATTGGTTACGGGCACTTCTCAGAAATGGGCAAAATTTAATTTTTGATGCGGGAATGTCTATGCATCTTCGACCATAAGGGTGCGTGTCCACAGAAGCGGGGCTGCGTGGAGTTGAGCGGAGACTTGTGAAAATTTACCAATCACATTGCTCAAAATACACATCTCATCTCTGATTGAGCAATGTGATTGGTAAATGTTTATAAGTCTCCGCTCAACTCCACGCACCTCCGCTTCTGTGGAAACGCACCCTGAATCTCTAGATACACAAATCCATTCTGAAAGCATTTGAAAATTTGATCCTGACAATACTGTCATTAGTAGTTTTATTGCCATAGAAATTTTGAATTACAAACATGCCGTCGATGTCGAAAATTAAATAGAAGAAGAAAAAGACGAAATGTGTCAAAAAACAAAATGTAACGGTGTTATTTTATTTTCGACCTGTTTCGATGGTACCTAATGTAATTGCTTTTAAATAACGAAAATGCCAAATAGTCCTCTTTTACGAATAGAGCTTTCAGCGGCAAGCTTTGGCGGGTTCACGGTGTATCTAGGGTTTCTATGATCGGAACTAAATATGTACCTATTTCGACATCTACATCGATAAATGTAGGTCTATGAACAAGCCTGGATAAATATCTAGCAAGTTCATGTCTATTATTATTTATGTAGATGTTTATAGTTAAATTTTGCTCACCTCTCTGGTTTAAAAAGAATTTAAAAATTCGGGGAACACTTACAATAGTAACCAACTGCCAAACTGTAGCTCAGTTTTCATTATAACCCTAAATATGTCATCGGTAAGTTTAAATCTTTTAATAATCTCTACTCGACTCACACCCTGTTCTCCTCTCTCATCCTATATCCTCTTTTTTAGTTTTTGTATTCTTTCATCTCTGCTTTTATTTTCTATCTCTCCGCCCTTCTTCGTGTGCTTTTGTTTTTAATTTTATTTTATATGTTTTGCATTTTCCCATCATATGTAATACTCGTAACTACATTATAAAATTGAGTCTTCAATTAAAATACTAACTTTTTGGGTGTTACTAAACAAACAGACAGGATTCATAACCTAATTGTGGCTACAGAATATGCATCTGTATATACAGTGAAACAATATAGGACCACTGTTTCAAAATCGACTTCTAACCAAATTAATATAGACGAACTATCTCTTTTAGAAGGAATTTTACTTATGAAACTACTGACCAAATGTCGCCATGTATTAATGATCGATCGATTGGTTTCTTATAAGAAACCATGCCATAGCATCATAAGGAGTTTAGGCCCTCTTTCTTTCTGTGGAGGGTTGTGAAGAGATTCTTCAACTCTTTCTCATGTCCCATCCCACTCTGGCAATGAGTTAGCGTCATAGGAGTTAAGCCTTGGGCTGCCACTGGAGGAGAGCCTGACATAACCCACCTGCCGGCAAGAGGGTATACCCTCTAAGCATATATGCTTCAGGAATTGCAAGACTTCGTCAGCATTCTTTAGCATCAAAGCAAGGGTGAGCTCACTTCTTCCCCTCGAATTCTCCATCAGGTAGCTAACATTTTCATTTCCTCCAGATCGCGATTCCCTGCAGACCTCAGAAGACGTTTACGGTGTATGTCTACGATGTGCCTGATGAGGTCCCGGAGGAGGACGTCCGTCATGCCTTGTACAAGTTCACCTCCGTCGTCGAGGTGCTGCGCTTGCACTTCGCAGGGTCTCCGAGGGAAGGAAACACTGGTGGGTACTCCGCCATTTTGAAGACATTAGGAGTACCTAAGTCCTAGTACTTGATGGTAAGCGATCGTGTTAGGAATGATGAGATCCGCAGGTGATCTAAAGCCGCAGACATAGCCGAAAGGTTGCGTGGCTCATGTGACAACGACCGGGCACAGAATAGATGATCGTTGGGGCAGAAAGGTCGTTGAGTGGATCCATATAATAGGCATATTTTAAGGTTCTGACGTACATTTTGAAGGATTATCTGATGTGAATACTGCCACGAAAGTTAGATCTCGAAAAATGAACCTGATGTTATTCTTTGAAAAGTCACTTTCAACGTCTTCAAACCCAATATTTCTTTTATGTAAAGAAAATATTGTATTTGAAGTTTCCTAAGAAAATTGCATCTTGAAGAATGGCCCTGAAGATATTTTTTTTTATAGTTTAGAGGGCAGACGAACAGACGGATCACCTGATGGTAAGCGATTACCGCCGCCCATGGACACCCGCAACTCCTGAGGCGTCACAAGTGCGCTGTCGACCTTTTAAGAAGGAATACTCTCGCTTATGGTAGCAAAATTTTTACATCAATCACAGGCACATCCACCCCGAAACCGATGGAGAAGACTCCACCCCGAGCCCTCACCACCATCGACGGAGAGCTGGTCAGCAGCATGATCCCGAAGGAGGCGTCCTCCGTCATCCGCGTGACCCTCGCCAACATCGAGGAAGCCAACATCCTGCTGCAGAACGGGCTGGACTTCTACGGGGCCACGTACTTTCCGACGGAGCTGGCGACTCCAGCTCAGGCTGCCAAGCTTATCAAGCCCAGCAGGTTGGTGCAACTTCATACACATCTTTTTTTTTACATTATAGCGGACAAACGAGCAGATGGCTCACTTAAGTGATCACCGCTGACCATGGTCATCTGCAACACCCGAGGTATCACAAATGCGTTGTATCTTATGGAAGGAATAGGCCCTTTTCTGGAAGATCACTAGGTCGTTTTTTTATTAAGATTGAACCCTAGAGTTGAGAAGAAGCCGACGATAGAGCGAGCTCACACAGAAATAGCCTATTCACTCTATCTTTAAAAATGTTGACGTTTTGCTCATTTGGGAAAACAGACGCACTTGCTCCACTCCTTGGCAGTGCGCATCACAAAGGAAAAGGGCTTTGTACTTACGCAATAAAGGAATATTAACCGAGAAAGGGTGACCCTATTTCCTCCGCTTCCCAGGAAAAAGGAGAACTCAGTAGTTCGTTTGCTATCACGGTGTTAGAAAGGGGATTGCGGAATGAGCTCATTCATGCAGCTTAGCAGAACACTCCAAAGTTACTCGTAAAGAAACTAACACTGATTCAATTCTTCTTCCAGAGTTACGGGTGGAACAGTATCGGCTCGAGTGCGTGATCTGCTCCCGGTCTTCGACCAGCAAGGCTTCACCAAGTTCGCCCCGCCAGCGTCGCGCCTCGTCAAGCCACGGTCTAAGTAGACACTTCCAACCCTTCCACAAATCTTGGCATCAAACTTAAACTAGAAGAGGGAAAGAAACTGTTTTGATGAAGATGAAAACCAAGACAAGAGTCAAAACTCAAGACTGAGTTAAAGTCTGTACGTTTTGTAATTACTCATTCTCTCCTACTTAACTATAGTACCATTTGAAAATCTCTGAACCAGTTATTGAAGTTAAAGTACAGACTTTTATTCCAGTTTTAATTGCAAATTTTCAATCAAAATTATAAATCAGAACGTGTCAAGTTTCAAAAGATGATAAACTTGAAAACTAAAGAAAAACTAAGTCAAAATAAAGCAGTTCCCTCTAAAGGACCTGCCAAAATGGTGCTAAATCACCCCACTGGGTCTGGATTTGAATTCGCCGGGTAGCTGCAGTTCTCGTGACTTCTTGTTCAAAATTCAGTTAATTTATTTTATTTTAACTACTTTTTAGCTATAATATGTTACACCAGCAGTTGCCTCAAACAGATTGGATTGGATAGACATTATCAATATTTGATTGAGTAGAATGATTCTTGGTCTTTCAAATACAACTGGAAATAGTATTAAGTTCTTTATACAGAGGCTATTCTTTTCATGAGTCCACTTTTGGTATTTAGTTTCTCCAACCCCTATTCTAGTTACATCTTTGATGTCTAAGGTTGACTGTTGACGACCCAAGCTAAAGGACATGGCTGACGTAACGAATTGTAACACCACATTAAATAATGCACTAATATACGAAACAAATTGAAAAGTTTACATACTACTGCAAGAACTGTTGGATAGTTCATTTTGTACCAACTTGCATTTACTCTCGAAACTACGGTAGATACTAATCATGTGCCATTATAATGATAGACATCTTGTATTATTATTACCATTGTTACCAATAAATTAATGTAATTACTTCTTTGGTTTCATTGTTCAGATACTTGTCTCCTGAATTCAACGTCTAGGCAATTGTTCCTATTTTAACAAACTGAGAATATATCGTCGTAGGCCTTTCACTTTAACCACATAATAATATTATGTTGTGTTCATAATAATTTATAGCTAATTGTGTAGAGTTCTCACAGGTTAGTGATACTTTTTTATCGATATTAGTTAGCAGGAATAAGAGGGCATTTACATTGGTCGATAAGTCGATGAGCCCCGAATGTGGGCTTCCACCCGTTATATCAGTTCGGGCTCGATGGCGTGCAATACCTGCACTCCGCATGCGGGTACTAGCGACTAATGTAAATGCCTCTTCGGTTTTTTGGGGTTTAGTTGTTCGTATGTTTGTAAAAGAAAGACACGACCTAGTATCACAATAATACGATTTTTATTCAGTCATCACTGACAATATGAGTATCACAGATTAAACATTACATCGCTTAGCGAATAATTACAACATTATACAAAAATATCAGGCACTTGACACTAAACTTTATGCTCCTTACGTTCGCTAATCTTACCGCTCCTAAATCTCTCCTCAATCTCTTGAAGACTCTTTCCCCTTCGTCTCTGGCAAAATGAAGTACAAAACTGCTGTGCCTACAAGAGACATGGTTCCATATATCAGGAATGTGATCACTTCCCCGAGATGCGTCATCATGCCAGGAGCCGTTTTGACGACAACAAAAAAGGCTACGAACGTTGTAGCCGAACTGATCCCAGACCCTAAACCCCTCACTTTTGTAGGGAACACCTCCCCACACATTATCCATGGAAGAGGAACCAGCCCTACAGATATAGAACAAATGTACACTGCCAGATAGGTTAATGGTAACCAGGACATATTCTCTGGCTTCAAGTATAGGAACATGGATAATCCAAACATGGAGATTGCAGTCCAAATTCCGCTTATGAAGCAAAGTGGCCTTCTTCCATACATTTTACATATTATACAAGCTACCACTGACATTAACACTCTAATTAAATCTATCAGTAACATGGCTAGGTAATGATTAATGCCTTTTCCGACTGCTTTCTCGACGATTTCAATTGAGTAAAATGCAATGGCGTTCACACCAGAAAACTGGCAAGTGATGAAGAACCAAATCATAATAAATAGTGGCTTAATAAGCTCTGGGCTTTTGAGGTCTCTGATCTTGTCCTGCCACGTCATAATCGGTTCATTATTAGCAGCCTTCTTGTTCTCAAGAATGCCTTTAAGTTCAGCGTTAGCTTCCTCACTGTGGCCTCTTAACCAACCAAAGGCTTTCGCGCCATCTTCGATTTCTCCTTTAGAGATCAGCCACGTAGGGCTTTCTGGAATTAACATCAATAAAATCACGCTCAAAATAGGGAACAGACAGCTGATAGTAGCGGTCCACTGCCACGTCATGAAGGTTCCTATAATGTGGCACACGAGTATTCCTACGGCTATGGCTAAGGATATGGCAGCGAGGAAGAACCCTCTGTATTTGGGCTCGGAGGTTTCTCCGATGTAGACGGGGCCGAGTGGTCCGAGGAGGCCGACGCACAGGCCTGTGAAGAAGCGCCCGAGGAGCATCAGGCCGAGGTTGGAGGCGCACGCGATGAGGATCCAGCCGAGGAGAAAGGGCGCGCAGATTATGTAGTGCGAGGTCTTGCGGCCGAACTTCTCCATCATCCAGCCGGAGATGAGGCAGCCTGGGGCCATTGGGAGCGCGGCCATTGCAGCTGGAATTGAGAAATAAGCATTTGAATACAAATGGAAAATGGTAAAGAACGTTCACATAAATAAAAATAATTTTGTCTTAGGAAGTGTTACAAATCGACTGTGCATCAGAACATCGATGAACTCTGATGAACATCAGTCTTGTCAAGAGAAGAGATTATTGACAGGGGATACAGACTAACAGCAACATGGTGAAAATCCCAACATAAAATGGTTTACATACCGATCCAAGACTTAGTGCTAGCGTCCATCATGATGGGGCTGCCAGGCTTCTCCAGCTGCGGCAGCAGGATGGCGGAGTAGCCTGATGTCAGCCCCGCGGTGAAGGTCATGAGGATCGACGCAGCCGCTGCCAGACTCTGGAATTGAGAAGGTGGCAGAGGCTTTTAGTACCGTTTATCAAAGATTTCATTTATGAATCAACTACAGGACATTGGTCTGCGCCAAAGAACGCGAACTAACTATGTTTTGAGCAGTCTACATCCAAATCACGCGCTGTCTTTCTGTCTCGTCCCAACGTTGGGATAATGTGGCGACAACAAAAATTGTGATTATACAACGAGACAAGTTTTAGTACGAGTAAGATGCTAATTTGTTGCTTAAAATCAACTGTACAGAAAATTAATTAATTGATTTTTGGGGTGCCAATTATGATGAATACCTTCTAGACAAATTATTCGTATGAATTGAGATGATAATATAATGTGTGTCATAAAATAAGTGTAGGCTAAAGGGTAATAAACGGCAAAAGAAAGCAAAAAAAAGTTAGGTACTCAAGATTTGAGAAAAAATTTTAATGAACAAAATTACAATGGTTTCAGTCTGAAATGATAATTTAAACAACCAATGCCTTTCTGGATAAAAATAAATACTATGTATGAAAGTAAAATCAAAACTTTTACATACCTATAAGACGGTTCACTCACTCACTGAAGCCTACAATTAATCAAACCTCATGTTTTCACTTGGGCACTCAGCTGTTGCAAACGCTAATGTAAGTATTAAAACTAGTTAACTAATTACTTATTCAATCATGATGAAATAAGTATGGGTCATCAAATTCTCCAAATGAAGAAAAAAGTTTAAAGAAAAGGCACTTACAGATTTTTTATAAGATATCATGGCGTCTGTTTATGTTGATAAAGATAAAACCTTGTAAATCGAATTTAAATAAACTTTCTATGCTTGAACGCTTACATCGCCATCTAACGATGACGTGGAAATTAAAACATCCATGTAGTTAGTCAACTTTTCTCTAGATGGCGTTAATTGCTTCGTGAGAAGAGATCGCAATGTGGGTTAGCAAAAATAGAAACTGATAACGAGATGTAACACTGTTTTGATTAAGTAATCTTTAATAACCGCTAAGTTTCGTGTTTAAGATCCGTTTCCTCTGTTCTACATATTTTTGTGAGGAATTTATGCTTTTTGTCAGTAGCTCTAGGAACTAAATGGAATGCAGGAATTCCACGCAAAGATGCAATGTTTGTTATTAATAGTGCATTGTTATGTATTTGCTAGGATTTGTTTATTGTTCATTAAGTATTTTAGCTATCGAGTATTGTTTGATTTTTACGGTGCTTAGGGTTGAATACACCTGAACGGGTGAACGCTAGATTTCGGCCATGGTATCAAATAAGCCTTAGATTTTACGAACTTGTTAAAAAATTTTGGCAAATTTTAGGCAACGGGTGAAATTATAGATTTACATAATTCTTAGGAATTGCATGCTTACAAAGAATAACTGGTTTAATTTGAATGTAAATTACACTGGATAGTTGGCGCTTCTAAGATGAATCCTATTTAGCACTACAGGGGTCTAATATTAACCAATGAATTAGTGTGAATTTTTAAATGATAAGTAAGTGAGGTTAAAATCTTACCTGTCTCCAAACCGGAGAGAACCGGACCACAGTTTTGGAATCAGTCAGCAACATGCTTTCTTTATTATCCTTCTCATTCAACACGATTCCAGGGTTGGAATTCGACATTTTAAGATTCTGTAAGTAGTGTGATGTTTTGCTTTCCTGTTGTGCATTTTTGGTCTCATCTTTGTAATTATTATTATCTATTCCTTTACTTTGAGTATCGGGTTTTGTTCCTTTTGTACTTTCAGTGTTATTATTCGTTGTACGATCAGTTTCATCACTTAAATTGTCTACATTAATACTAGTTTTCTTATCTACGTCAGCATTGTCAGGTTCATTGTCTGGTTTAGATTCTTCAGTGTTTACTTCAAGCTCGGTGTCGTCTAAATCTCTAGTTGGTTCTTCTTGTTTGTCAGCCGTATCGCCTGCCATATCTTATCTGTAACAATACAACATTTCCCTTAGTTCACATACTGCTTATCATAGTACACATTAGTTTGCTCACTTTGTCCTATTCGTTTATTTTGACAAGTGTACCGTTATCAGAAATAATATACACAATGATATAAAACTCTCACATGATTTTCTGTTTTTTGGTTTAATTTCATTTCTACTGTAAGTATATAGTTTTTCAGATAAGTGATACGAGATAGCAAAATGGTTATTTTATCTAAATTATCTTTGACTACTTGAACCATCAGATTTCTTTACTTTTTATCTGATGATTGACCTATAGCTGATTCCATTCATAATGAAGAGATATCTTGTTAAAGTCACTTTAATCCTAACGCAAGGTCATGGAGACACACATCTCAATAGATTTTTGTGTGTTTTTTTGTATAATATTTCTTGAAATTCCCAAAATTCTATTTGCTTATTAGTCTTACACCTTAGTATTGTACTATTATGTATTCTGTGGTATTACACGGAAGGACCGCATGAGAGACTCTCGCTTGTCAGTGACATATCACCAAATTGCGGAAGAATCACCCTCGCTGGTACGATCAGGTCCTACGAAAATTTGATAGCTGCATTGGAGATTTTAATTGAATTAGCACAGCCACCGTAGGACTGGTAGAATTTCACAAATTTGATCTGTAGACCCAAAACGATCTATTTAATCCTCACTACTAGGAAATACTACAGACCGTGCGAAATGGAGGTACCAGGAAAGCAGAGCTTATGATGAGATGATACACTGAGATGATGGAGTTTCATCATCATGATGATATTGAATATGAAAGTTTTTGTTGATATAACATACTTGATAGCAGTTATTAGCACACTTGGAGAATCTGATGCAATTAAAATCGTATGTGTACAATTGTTGAAGTAGCTATACAAGTTATCGCAGAGCAAAGTTTTATAGGGCAACCGACAAAACGCACAATTTGAGTACAATAAAGACACAATGCAGAAACTAATGTACTCTTATTTCATTGTTACATACTATTAATTTGTCAATTAAATATTTAAAAAGTATCAGCCTATATACTGCTCCACTGCAGGGCAAAGGCCTCAATCATAAAACCAGTTATCACTACTATGATGGGCTTAGGCTTAATACGGATTGCTGATCACAAACCCGAGCTATGTTCAAAAAATTCGGAAAATACATTTGATCGACCCGGGACCTCGAGATCACGGACACTAGACCTAACCTGGAGCTTTAATTATTATGTCTTATTTTTGTATAATTACAGTTAAAAATCAAGGAAAAAAGGCCGTATTACGGAACACTAAAAGTACATAAATAATAGAATTCTACATACCACTTTTAAGACTATGTCACATGAAAATAAGAGATACGAGTATTGAAGTCTGCGCAAGATACATTCATTATCTACTCATTTTAATGTTGTGATACGTAAGTAGGTAGGTATATACGTAAATAGCTATAATTAACTTACAAAATGTTTAGGATAAAATAGATTTTTTAGGTAGGTTCACCTATGTTGTTATGGTTGTTGTTGGAAGAATTAATTTTTTTTGGTTGTGATTTGGCGCCATCTTTAAGTCGTTATTTTAATTTGAATATCTTAAACAAACCTTTGAATGATTAAGTGTGAAAATGTAAACCGCCATGTTTAAACTTAATCTAATCTAAAACTAAACATTTCAATTATTATTGTAACAAATGAGTTTTCATTTTGCCTTTCGACTTGATACAACTGTTGTAGGGAAGGGACATTTCGGGAAATGGACATTTCGGGAAAAGGATATTTCGGGAAATGGACATTTCGGGACAGGGACATTTCGGGAAAGGGACGTTTTGGGAAAATGGATATTTCAGGAAAGGGACATTTCGGGAAAAGGACATTTCGGGAAAGGGACCTTTTAGGACGAGGGACATTATGGGAAGTGGACATTATGAAGCTGAAAGAAAATAGCAAGCGTTTTTAGACTGACGATGTTAAGTCAGCGGTGGGTTTTCCAAAAAGCCTATGCGACAGGTATGAGACTACAATCTCTCAGACACTTGGACTTTTGTATAATTAACTATTGTACACATTACCATCATGATATTGCCCGTGAATGTCCATTGTGAAACATTTAATTGGTCCAAGGCGCAAATAATATGGCGGGTACAATGGATGGCGTGCTATGAATCTATAATGCTATGGAAGATTCTGTGACCAACTAGTATAATCACTGGTATATAGGTTAATATGGTCGATAAAGTGAGAATAATGGTTAAGGTTTAAAGATAGGATTATAATTAAGATTTAAATTGATATAATAAAATAGTAGTTTTTGTTCAGGATCTGCGTGCTATAAATATTCAGTGTTTTAATAATTACATCCCACATATTGTACCCGTTATTTGAAAGCACTACCTTTTTTTTTTGGAATTGATAAGAAAGAATCAAATTTTCATACACATTGAAAATTGATGAAAAAAATTGTTGTCCAAGTCTAGATTAGCAAAACATAACACAGGAGCTGCTTCACGCCGATCTCCTGTGAGGCCGGTATCACTCCGGTATATCCAGCCCATTCATGCCAAAGCGTGGCTCTCCTACGGAAAATGGATTGATCAGATATGATTCATATCTAAATTAAATCCTGAATGCCTTCGTTTACTTAACCCGTCTGATTATAATTTATAAAATGGCGTGTTCATAACAATAGAATGTAAAACGAACGCATTAATCACGACACATCGATCCAGAGCTGATAACGACAGATCACGACGCTGGGACCTTTAACATTGGCACAGAATATAAACTAATGTACCTAGTTCCTCCTTGGATTACTCCAAGCTAATGTACTGTCCCTACTGCAGGGCAAAAGCCTCCGTCATAGAAATCAGGACATGTATCGCTATTAGGATGGGATTAGGCTGAATCACCACTCTTGCCTAATGCGGATTGGTTATCACAAAAACGAGCTATAATCGAAAAAATTAGAAAAATACTATCGCTCGACCCAGGATCCCAAGATCACGGTCCCTATACTTAACCCATTAGACCAACGGGCGTCTTACAGATCGCTTTAAACATAATACATTGCGCCCTAGAACTAACAAAAGAGCCGCTCATCTATAGTGAGACTAAGCTGGACACGTCTACCGCATGTCGGACCCTTTGGGCCAGAATAGCCACAGAATGAGAGCCCAAAAATCGATCGGTCACGAGGTAGACCGAGGAGGCGATGACGGGATGAGTGCGACTCCTACTGCCCAACTGGACTAAAGTCGCCCAAAATCGTGAAATGTGGAGAAAGGTATGGAGACCTTTGTCCAGCAGTGGGACACAACGGGCTTTTAATAAAAAGATCATTCTGAATACTTTTCTTTTGGGAACACGCATTTTTTTTTAAATTTTATGCATCAAGTCAGTCACGTGACTTGTTCATTCGACGAATTTTTCGTAGAAGAAATGTTATATTCAGAATGGTTGATAGAAAACGTGGTTAAATGCATATAAATGTTCACGGATACTCCTGTATAAGTAAGTAGTTAAAATGTACAATTATAAAATGCAAAATGGTTGTATTCATGTAATGTAATGTAAACACATTACATTACATGAATACATTGAACTACTATATTCATTGTCTATTTTAAGTATGTCTTGTATTGTAAGTTTTACCACAGTATATAGATAGGCAGACGGTTACTGTTGGAATACATTTAGTTTCCTTGGATAACACTCCACTGCAATTACTTAACAGTGTAGTAAAGCGCCGGATTTGGACGCAACCGGCAATAACATATGGAGATGATGATGATAAGGTACAAATATATACAGTATCAATTAACAGTTAATTACTTTTTTTAGTAATTTACTCGTCACTTAAACATCTTCCCTCTCATTACAAAACGTGGATTGTATCGAATTGTTTCAAATTTTGCACAAATAGTTTTAATTTCCCATACGACTGAACAGAAAATTCATCATCTTTCGTCGTTCAAAAACTAGTCCGTTACGAAAATTACTCAGATGCCAGAGAGCATTTCTCTCGGTTTGAGAAAAGGTAGTGGGTTCGAGTCACATGCGAATGAATCGAGGATTTTAAATTTATTTGTGAGGTATGTACCTACACTATGCGATAATTTAAAGTTATACGAATTTAAAAAAATGTTCCAATTTACAAAAGTAATCTGTTATGACATAAACGAAAAAAAAAACTTAGTCTAGATCAAACCCACGACATTATATCGATCTACTGGTAAAAACACTGTGGTATTGTATTACTGCAGTTAATTGCTGAATAAGTTAGTAAACACGAACCTACGATAGGAATCTTAATTATAGGTTTGGGCTATGATTGTAGCCGAACAGTTAAGATACTTATTTGATTATCTAGGTAGATAGATAGATAGATAAATGTTTATATTTAACAACATAGACACACGTATGCAATCACAAAATAATAGTTGACGACACATGCAACGTACACGAATTCGCAAAAGATGAAAAATATGAGCGTGTGTGTCACTGCGATACAAATTATAGAGAAATAGTGGCCCGCCCTCACTTCTTCGGGACCTTAATTCAGAAATGAACCAATAGATGGCGCTGTGCTCAATTACATCGCGCAAGCGTTTCGTGTTTTCGGTTTACCTATAAGCCTTTTCGTTGTCTATAGAAGTTATCTCTTTATAAATAGTATTGAAGAAGAAGATAAAGTAAAGTAAGCCTATATACTGTCCCAGCTGAGATGAAGCGAGGGCTAGCCACTACTCATGACAGCCTGTGGCCAACAAATGTAGGTAATAGGCTATGAAGACAACTATTAAGTAGCCAGGTTAAACGCATCCGTAATGTTCCGTTAGTTACTCAGAGATTTTCACTTAAAACCAGGCGAAGTTACCGCTATACGCTTTTCCGTGTGCGGGTACAATCAGCAAAATAATTAACTGCATTGTTACTCGTGGGTCTCAGGCAATAAGGATCAATATTTACAGTAAGCTGTGTGGATGTAAACGCTGCTAATGCAACCATAAAACTTTCTTCATCATCAGCAACCCACACTCGTCCACTGCTGGACATAGGTCTCCCCTAATGCACGACATTGCTCCCAATTTTCGTCCACTCTCATCCAGCCCACACCAGCCAGCCTTCGAATATCATCATCCCATCTTGTCGCAGGGCGTCCAACACAAGTCGTAAAACTTTGTTATTTTAATAAAAATCATGGCCTAAGGCCTATTTTGATAGGAAAGTCAAAAAAAAAAAACACGTTAGCCAATGGTCAACCTGGTCTTCTCCCTTTAACGTCGTAAAACCCAGACAGCAGCAACAATGGAAAATCAATTGTTTTAATGCCTTTTAAAAATATTGGGGGAAAACTTGGCCGGAAAAATCTCGCCCGCGAAATTTCAAGATTTTTTTGCTCGACACTGCTCTAACCTAACTTCTCCAATAATTTTTCGTTAGTAGAGTGTAGTCAGTATTATCATCACAAATATATTGGTTAGGTTAGGTTAGAACAGTGACCAGCCAAAAAATCTTAAATTATCGGGCGAGTTTTCCCCTAACCCTTTTAAAATGCTTTTGGGTCTTCAGATGTAAATGGCCCCAGTCCTTCATATAGGCCGAATGCTTCCCACATAGAGAAACGACTGACACTTGTCCTCAATAAGCGTCACACCGACATGCCCCATGACCATATTGTATGACACGTCGAATGTCATAAATGGTTTGACATTAGTATTTATGTGTCAATGTCAAGGAACTTTCGTTATCAAGACGGCCTTAGAAATGACGTCCTGTTTGTTTTAATGTGATAGGTGGCAGACGAGCAAACGGATCCTGCGCCCCGTCTATCTACGTGGTTCTACGCTTGTATACATGTGGGTGATTAAAATGTGTGAGCATTTTGTAACCTTCTATTACTAATTCCCACTCAAGTCTAAGTGCTTTAATCTTCTTACTTTACGATCAGATACATGATGTTGATATCTGTTCGTCAACTCACAATAAATCATTTAGGACATCAATGTACTCATCGCTTTGACGGCTGCAATCATCTTCATGGTACATGATCACTTGTCATTAAACTATTACTAAACACTACAGCCACAGTCGTTGAAGCAGTGAGGTAACTACACACCCCGGCAAATTTCATCATCATTTCAGCCAATAGACTGCTGGACATAGGCCTCCCCCAAAATTCTCCACACAGATCGGTCCTGTCCCGCGAGCTTCACTAGATCGTGGGTCCTGGTAGGAGGCCTGCCGCGGCTGCGACCTTTGCGACCGACTCAAAGACCTTTCCACCCCAACGGCAGTCTGTTCTCCTCGCAACGTGCCCTGCCCATTGCCACTTGAGCCACGCAATTCTTTGGGCTCGGCAAATTTAACGGAGCATAAAGCAGTATTATACTACTGTACTTGACAGGTTGTGGTAACTTGATGTGTGGCTTTCTGTACCTATACCAAAAAATAACACGAGGAAATTCTTTGTAGCCCATTCATATATAGACCTACTTACCTAGCTTAAATACACTTTGCATTTCTTTGGGTTGTCTGAAATGCAAAGGTAGGCGAATCAGAAAATCTGAGAATTAGGCCAAAATAAATTGAAATAAGTAGTATTAAGTATTATTCGAACAGAAATAAAACGGAATTTCTGACATATTAAATAAAAGGCTTATGCATACCATGAAAATTATTTCACTGTTCTCGTATTTACTGTGCCATAATAAGTATATTGCAATGATACAACTGACCTAGATCTGACACTTGTGTTTTCTGAACGTACTTTGTGCAATAACCTAACATATTGTGACAAAGATGATTTATATACGGAGTTTGCATTATGTTTCGAAACGTTAGATTCGTATCAAGTTAATGCACAAAGTATAACAAATATCTTTTAGTAAGTAAGTAAGTAGATGCAGTTGTTCAATATAGCGCAATTTCAGAGATTCGTTAGTCGAATTCTTCGCGCACATATTTTACATGCGCCAGCGCTTCTTGCAAGGGTACGAATAAAGTCACATTTTGTTTGCGTCTTTTTTACGTGATAGATGGCAGACGAGCAGACGGATCACCTAAGCGATTACCGCCGCCCATAGACACCTGCAACACCAGTAGAGTCACAAGTTCGCTGCCAACATTTAACCCCTTTTCTCCTCAATTGGCCCTCCGGTAGGTACCTACCCTCACTCAAGATAGCGGCCCGCCGTCACTAGATGGCGCAGGGTATCGATTACATCGCACCAGCGTTTCATCTTTTCGGGATACATACTCGTACCTATAAGCCTTGTAGTTGTCTATAGATGTCTCTTTATAGATTTGTTAATGTCTTCAGAATTTATCTCTTAATAAATAGTATAAGATAGTTCTCACGCTAGCTGCACACTTATCAATAAAAGCTTACGTCCTCAGCATAAATCTAATCCACAGATACGTAGATTTACTTAAAGATGACCTAATTAATTCTTTGTTATTCTCATTATCATTGAGTGCTCAAAACTAGGTCACGAATACTAAATGAGTCACAAACACGTCATCTTAAAGATTAACTTTATTATTATTATTTAAGTATTATATTTGTGTTCCCTCTGTTGTCTGATATCTGTAATACAAGTGATTAAGCTACTTAGTACGGAGACAGGTCAATGTTAGATGTTGTGAGAATTAATTTATTATTATTATTTTATTTATTTACTATGATAAGTCACTTGACAGAATAGTCATATAAGATGTACGAGTATAACAGTATATCAAAGTATATCGGTGAACATTTACATCCCTTTAACCACGTCTTCTACCAACCTTTGTAGATAACATTTATTGTAGTAAGTCGCATAAAAAAATTAACATAATGCAAGCCCCGATGGTCTAATGGTTTAAGAACTGGGCCGTGATCGCAGGGTCCCGGTTCCGGGGTCAACCAAAAGTATGTTCCGAATTTTCCGAACATAGCTCGGGTTTGTGATCACTAATCCGCATTAAGCAAGCGTGGTGATTAAGCCCAATCCCTTAATAATAGCGATGACTTGATTTCTATGGAGGACTTTGCCCTTTTTTTTATATAAGATGGGTTTGCACTTGACCTCATCTCACCTGATGGAGAGTGACAATGAGGTCTAAGATGTAGCGTGCTTTTCCAGAAGAAGCCTATTCACTCTCGACTCAAAGGCACCCAAATTGTAGCTCTCTGGAAATACAGAAGCCGGCAAGTTGTTCCATTCCTTAGCAGTTCGTACCAAGAAAGAGAAGCGAAACGCTTAGTACGAGCTGGTGGAACTTCCACAGTGTAAGGGTAGATTCCTTTCGTCTTCCGCATTGTCCGGTGGTAGAAAGGGGAGGGTGGTATCAGGTCGTGAAGCTCTTTCGAACACTCCCCAAAATGCATCCTGTAAAAAACCGATAGACAGGTCACTCTACGTCGGTGAGCAAGGCTTTGCCCTGCAGTGGGTCAGCATACTTACTGGGTGTATCCGTTAAAATTTACATCCCTTTAACCACATGTTCTACCTACCGTTCTGAACATCATTTGTGCTATGAGTTTTGGAAATACGCATTTAAAAAATTTTAACTTTCCATACAAAGTCGGTCACATGACATGACATTGTCATTTTGTATGGGGAGTCGAAAGAAATTTCGACGTTTATCGAAAAGTCGTTAAACAAATGTTGTTCAGTAGTTGATAAAACACGTGGTCAAAGGGATGTAAACGTTCTCAGATACATCCTGTATAGGCTGATCCTTTACATCTACAAGCCCTAAAAACCTTTCATTGCCCAGTCCTTTATCTTAGTACCTTGGCTTATGTTACAAGGACTTATTTAGAGCCTACGGTTGCCCAACAACCTGCCTGCCTTGAAACCTGTCTATCTCAGGTTATATTTAGCGGCGGGTCTTGCGCAGGCAGCGGTCGGCAACCTTTTAGCTAGGAGCACTTAGTAACTGAGTGGGTGGAACACACCTGTTCGCAATTGAATAGATCTTTGTAGGAATGTTTGGGTAGTAATGGTGCCTTTGAGTTACAACACAACTAACTGCACAGCAATAAATTGTAGTGATTATATGATGGGAGGTTTATGGGTTGACGACTCCTGCTCTAAGGCGTTGCATTGAATATTTTGCTTTTAATTTTTGAAAATAGTCCCTTGACTCCTAACCATTGAAGAGTTGACCTGCTATCAGCTCAGCCACATAAAACGTATTACGTTCAGACGTAAACGTAGCGACTCGGTAAACGTAGTGTTGGACGCCCTGCTACAAGATGGGATGACGACATTCGAAGGCTGGCTGGAGTGAGCTGGATGAGAGTGGCCGTAAAATCGGGAGCGGTGGCGTGCATTGCATGCGGGAGACCTATGTCCAGCGGTGGACGAGCGTGGGTTGCTAATGACGTTCAGACGTGAATACTGGTGTAGAATAAATTGTGAAATATCTTAAGTATGTATATTAGGTATATTTAGTAAGTATATTTGTGAATATAGTTAAGTCGGTCAGTAATCCGTACGTCAGAGCATTTTTTTTCCGAAACTAAGAGCTTTCCGAAGAATTTTTTTAGAACTAAGATTTTTTTTTCCGAAACTAAGAATGCCGTAGCAGCAAATGCTCCTGATTGACCACACACAAACATACATACTACCTAATTACATACTTAAATTCTTTCTCCTTGTATATTTATCCTCACTGTATGTGTTATATTTTGTATTTTGTGATGGTCAATGAATATAAATAGAAATAGAAATATTCTTTATTCAATTTAAGTCCGTATAGAACATTTATGAATGTCAAATATTATGTAAGCTACCGCTGATTCGGAATGTATTTTCTTTCTTTCTTTCTTTCAAAAGTCATAGAACAAATGTTGTTCAGAATAACTGGTAGAAGACGTGGTTAAAAGGCCTTTCCGTTGGACATCCTACTCGTACATTGCGACAAACCTAGTGATTTTCAATTAGGTCATACAAATTAGTGATAAGTAACATTGGGGGCGTTTCTGGGTATTCCAATCATTTGATAAATGGAAAACAATGAACGCAGCCAAATGTGATCTAATTTCAAGTAAATTGGGTTAAATAATAATCATTGAGAATCATTAATAAATTCGTAAAAAATTTTTCTTCTATTTATCAAAATAAATGTCCTTTGCACAAAAGTTGTCTGATGGAAATCGCTTTAAGCGATAAAGCAGCCGAAATTGTACACAAAATTTCTGTAATGTCTAGTTATGTTATAAATAAAGTAAGTAGTATGTCTGTCTATCTATCTAAAATTTCGACAATCTTAATTATCAAAATATTATGTGAATTTACTGCATTCTTTCATTCGTTTGATTTTTTTAAACAGTAGTTACTTAACAGATGTGATATTTTTCTTCAAACAGATCACGTTTATGATCTCAAATCATGACTTAAGATCACGGATTACAACGTCCAGTAAAAAACTGTTTGATTATTTACTATCTCACTTGACATTGGCACTTGCAATATACTCGTAGAAGTTGGGTCGCTATAAAAAAAGAAAAAAATTGCGACGGTTTTGTAGTTTTATTTAGGTTTAGGGTTCTATAGGTCAAATAGCAAAACGGGACCTTTTTAGATTCGCCATTGTCTGCTCGCAGGAGATCTAAGATCGCGGACATATCCCAAAGAATTGCGTAGCTCAAGTGGCAATGGGCAGGGCACATTGCGAGGAGAACACACGGCCGTTGGGGTGGAAAGGTCCTTGAGTGGAGGCCGCGTGCAGGAGGCTGCAGCCGTGGCAGGCCTCCCACCAGGTGGACCGATGATCTAGTGAAAATTGCGGGAGTTCCTTGGATGCGGGTGGCACAGGATCGTTCCGCGTGGAGAACATTGGGGGAGGCCTATGTCCAGCAGTGGACGTCTATTGGCTGAAGTGATGATGATTTTGTCTGCTTAATCACCACGCTTGCCTAATGCAGATTGTTTATCACAAATCCGAGCTAAGTATGTTTGAAAAATTCAAAACATTTCATACTAGCTGACCCGGTGAACTCCATATCGCACTTCTTTTTATCATTAAAAATTTGCTAAATCGGTTTAGCAGTTCTTTAATTGTAGTAACCTGAGGTGTATCTTCACACTTCTATACTACGGAACCCTCACGGGCGAGGCCGACTCGCTCGTCGCCAGTACTTTTTTCGTCCCAAAGCTCAGTTCACTGTTGGTTCAATGACCGAAGTTGTTTCCTGAAGCGTGTTAAGTAAACGCTACTGATAGAGTTCAGGGTTGCCTTGTGCCTTCTAATAGATTAATTATCGGTTGTCTTTATTTAGTCACTAGCGCCGCCCCGCGACTTAGTCCGCGTGGAAAAGTAAACTGTTTACCCCTTCAACCCCACAACCCCCTTTCGCAATTAAAAAGTAGCTTGTTCTTCTTCAGAGTCTAGATTATTGCATTACCAAATTTCATTAAAATCGTTCGTAGTTTTGGGCGTGAAAGAGTAACAGGAAGAAGACAGACAGACAGACAGGAAGACAGAAAGACAGACGAGTTACTTTGCATTAATATTAGTATGGATTGACGATTTGATAAGACAGACAGACAGTTGAACCTTAGAACCAGGAAGAAATCTGTGAATGCTTCGCTACATCTTTATGTCCCAGCCGATATTTCGGCTATGGCGGTCAATTCAACGATCAGTCATCGACGCAGGAAATTATAACACAACTAGTGGCCCGCCCTCACTTCGTTTCGGAACATTAGTTCCACTTAGTACCAATAGATGGCGCTGGGTATCGATTTCATCGCGCCTGTGTTTCGACTTTTCGATTAGTATATAAGGTTGCCGATGTCTGCACAATTTACCTCTTTATAATTAGTATGGATTGTGTGCGTAGACTTGTGTCTGTCTTGAATTAAGATGGTAAGGGAATAGAGACTTGTGTGCACTCTCTATTTCCTTACCATCTTAATTCGATGGGATACCAGTGTGACACTACCGAAGAGGAATTGTGCGCAAGAACAAAGGCATAACTTGCTTTCCGGAGTACAGGGGTACAAGAGCGCTATTTTCCAGACTTTGGGCTTCGACCCGGGATTGAACTTGGGACCCCAAGCGCAGTCGTTGCTTTAAGGTGCAACCCACTACCCACTACGCCACCGTGCAGTCGCTATATCTATCCAGTCATCAAAAATATCAGCGAAGAGCAAATACAGAGCCTATCTATACTATTTATAAAGAGATAACTTCAATAGACAATGACAAGGCTTATAGGTAAACCGAAAACACGAAACGCTTGCGCGATGTAATTGGACACAGCGCCATCTATTGGTTCATTTCTGGATTACGGTCCCGAAGCGAAGTGAGGGCGGGCCACTAGTACAGGATATATCTGTGAACATTTACATCCCTTTAACCCCATCTTCTACAAAACATTCTAAGCAACATTAAGTTAGTTCTTTTATTTTGGTAAATTCGTCGAAATTTTTTCGCTTGCTTTTAAGTATTCACGTGTAGATAAGAAAATATGGGTGAAACAATACTTCATGCAAGTTATGTATGAGTAATGAATTACGTTCTGACAACCTGCGGGTAGCGAAGGGCAAGAGACATACTGAATGCCACCTCATAAGTTCCAGCTTTGTTATAGTCGCGTATAATAGTGGGAGAGCCACGCTTCGGCATGAATGAGCTGGCTCGACCGGAGTGCCACGGTCTCACAGAAGACGGCGTGGGGTGACGGCTGTGTTTCGCCGAGTGAGTGAGGGTACCGGAGGCCTAGTCGAGTTAAACGGGTTCAAATTTCCCGGGTCGAGCAAAGTAAGTTAAGAGTTTTTCGAACATAGAGCTCATTTTTGTGATCACCAATCCGCATTCCATCATAGTAGCGATGACTTGATTCTATGATAGAGGCCTTTGCCCTGCAGTGGGAAAGAGGCATTCTCTAGGTACTAAACCTACAAAGTGACTTAAGTTTTTAAGATTACGTTTTATGCCCTTCTTCATAATTTCATTAAACAACGTCACAACGCAAAGCGCTCAGTACGAGTTATAAAAATAAAACTAACTTATTCTCCATCTAATTTTAGGAAGGGAAGTCTAGTTTTCACCGCGTACCAGTCTGACTGGAACGTCTAGTTTATAATTACTGTTTACTCACTTACTAAGGGGGGAGGAGGGGAGGGTAATTAGTCTTCCAGAAAATAACGGTGTAGAGTCGACTCTACTGGAGTAGAGGCGCCATGCCTTAAAAGGCTGTAGGCCCGTTTGTGAGAGCTATTCTGGGGTGCCACACTTTTTTTAGTTCAAAACATAGAAAGGGAGCCCTTATAGTTTGTTATTTGAAAAATGTGACTTAACACAGACAAAATCTTCTTTTAAGTTTTGGTGAAGAAAGTATTTCGAACGGTTAAGTTTAGAAAAGGAATCAGTACCTAGGTTTAGAATTATTAAGCGTTATTATTTTTTTAAGCGAAATTTTTTTGTTAATTTCGTTCAATGACATTTTTTTCTCTTGTTACCCAAACAAAGCTCCATAGGTACGAACGAACACCATTAAAATACTCTACCTACATCTTTACCTGCTCAATGAGCAGGTAAAGTAACGTCGTTGGAGAATTTGCTAAAAAGTTACGTGGTATACTTAGTTTATGGGTAAAAGTGCGCAGGTAGAAACCATAAGTTGGGTTTCTACAATCTGACAAATTTGACACTTGTTTTAATAGCAGTAATAAGTAGGCTGTGTTATAAGAGACATTTTGTGTAATAATATGTGGCAGACGAACAGACATACCTGATGGTAAATTACAGCTACACATCAAAGTAGGTATACGAAACTGAAAAAAATCTTCAATCGACTTTCATTTTACTGTCATACACATTAGGTTCGATATCAATTGAGGAAATTTGACAGGTTGTGGTAACCTGATGTGTGGTTGATTGTACTTTAACCAATAGTCGAACGGGTGTTAGGACAACCCTAAAAGACGGTTTTTCCGTCTCACATGCTCATATTTCCTGCTCTGCCTATCCGGAACAGGGCGATTGGCATTGCTGGTCTGTGGTAAACAAAATGACGCAAGAATTTAGGCATAAGGACTTGTTTACGCAATTATCAGAAGGACGAAATGCGGCATTGATTAGGTAATCGATGCCTGATCAACAAGATTCATAATATTTTTGTGACTAACTGGAAATGTTTTTAAAAGGTAAAATATTAATCTACTTCTACTATTTATAAAGAGATAACTACAATAGACAACGACAAGGCTTATAGGTAAACCGAAAACACGAAACGCTTGCGCGATGTAATTATACACAGCGCCATCTATTGGTTCATTTCGGAATTCCGGTTCCGAGACGAAGTGAGGGCGAGCTACTTGTATAGGTACTTATAATTTGAAAAAGAGTCATCAGTTGCGCCCGCTCTTATATGGAGTCAGATGGAGTTCGGATTTCAGGTCCTGAATTCCAATCTCCGATCTGGGAGCCAATTTTCGTGCACTCTACATTGAAGTCAGAATTAAGGATTTCATACATTCGTCCATACAGATTTTAATTTGACTTCAATGTCAAGTGTACGAGAATTGCTACCCAGGCCGGCAACGCATCAGCGACCTGACTCATCTCGCAGATGTTCATGGTCAGAGGTGATCACTTACCAACTTGTAACTTTGCCTCGATCTCAATAAACGTAGGTCCTCAACTTGAGTCTTTTCAACTGGAAATCTGTTTAAAAGTTTAAAAAATTGTAGAAGAGTACCTATAGAAATGCGCCAGGGACTTTTTTTTGTTATAATTTTACTCACAACTATGCCGAATATATAAAATTTATCACATGACTTGTCAATGTCGAGGCTACCTATTAAGAGGTAGAGTAGAGATCACTAGCGTCATAAAACTTTTCATAATCATAATAATTTTTTGCTTTTTTAACTAGTCTAACCTGGACCAGTTAAAAATTCATCCGTTAGGCTAAAGGTTATATTTATTATGAGTGTATATAATATTTATTTCAGTCTCCCATTAGTCCTCTACTTCTCTATTAAAATTAATTTTGGGATGTATGTACCTATAGGTACTAAATTTAGTGCCTTTTGACATAGAACTATGCATGTATTTAGTTATTAAGTTATGAATTATTGACATTGTTTGAATTTTATTTGACACACTTAATTTAGTATTTAGTTCTTGTTACTTTTTTGTATGTAAAATGAGCAGCCTGGCGCTTTGAGAAACCGTAAGCCAGTATGTTACAAATGAATTGATTAAATAAATAAATAAAATAAAATCGAATCGTTGAAATTTCAAATTAAAGCTCAACTTCAACATACGCTTGGCCGATTTTAATTTAATTTACTTCAGTAGTCGAAAGAATAAAACCATGGGTTTTTGGGGCTAGTCGACTCTTGCTGGTTCATCAGGACAGAGCTCGTTTTAGCAGAACAGGTCTGGGACCAACCAGTTAACGGTTACTATGGGACGTCGTTCGGTGAAGAAATTGTCATATAAATTCATTTAAATTGCTCAAACACGTGTTATTTAAACATGGGAAAATACGTGGAATGAATCATAAATTATGAAATATTCATGAATATAACTTTTTAAGTAGGTAATTATTGGATCATATAATCTCTAGATATACCATAGTGATCAGGGCTGACATTAGTAGTTACAGCTAGGTAGGCATCTGTTGAATTCTGAAAATGCCGTCATCATAATTTTATTTCGAGCCTAATCCATAGTATTTGGTTTTAAATGCCAAATAGCATTTACAATTGGGGGGAAAGGGGTTAAAGGTTGGCAGCGTAAATATTGCAGGTGTGTATCGCTTACCATCAGGTTAATATTCGTATAAAAAAATTCAAACTTTTCATACAAAGTCGGTCACGTGTCTTGATAATTTTGTATGGGGAATTGAAAAAATTCGACGAATTTTCAAACGTCGTAAGGTGTCAAATATTGTTTCGAATGGTTGGTAGAAGACGTGGTTAAAGGGATGTAAATGTTTACAGATACACCCTGTATATAGGCTGATATTACTACTAACTTTAACATTTTTTTTGATTGGCCCGATGCCTCATACCTAAGTAATTATACCTACTTAAGTATAGTGCTCTTATAGGCATACCTGCCTACATTTATTTTTACGTTAGCTGACTGAAAACGACTACTTTTACCGATTAAACTGAATCCAATAGTGTATACCTAGTTTTAGATTGATGTACATTAACTAGTTTCGTATAATTTAATACAGATTTCTATTGAATTCATTCAGAGAAATAAATTTTGCAACGAAAGGTTTTGGGAGTGAAGAGCGCGCGTCTGTACCTAGGCGGTTAGGTTAGGTAGGTAAGATTGTGGCCAAAAGCTTAAAAGTAATGTCGTAAATTTTAAATATTATATAGTCACATCAACGAAATTGTATTTTTATTAAAATTTAGAAATATACTTAAGTCAACATGTTAAATGAAATAAAAGTTAATGTGTAACATGTGGTTCATTCGATAAGCTAATTAACCATGAGATGACTCTTAGAAATGGTTCTATGAAATGTCTCGTTTTTAGGTAAATTACAACGTTAATTTTCATTAAACTACAAATTGGCTCAATAATTTACATTTTAAAATTAATTTCATGGACTGTTTAATTCATGAAATTAGATATTTTATTTTAAAAGTAGTGTTTGATCAACATAATAAAATTGGAATATGTGCGATAGTAAAATATTCGTAAGTATGTTTTATTTTGGAATTTGAACTATTTATAATTATTTAATTTATGTAAATTAATTTCTTTTTTCTGTTTTAATTTTAAATTTCTATCTACATATATTTAAAAAAATCAAAAGATTTTTACGTTAGAGATTGAACCTATCGTAGAAATTACTCAAATTAAATTACCTACGTAATAAATTAGAAAAACTATTTTAATTCATTCGCATACTTACATAAATATCTCACAACACTTTCTATACATTCCCCACAAAAACGCACACACAAAATTTTTTTTTTTCGAATTTTCACAATAATTTTTCTTAAACCACTAAAACTAATAAAAATCTAATTACCTTCATACACAGTCGTTGCACCAATGCACTTTGCAATTATCTAATGTTATCCACGAGGCGGCTAGTGTGGGGTCCTTCAATCACTAAACTGATACCGCAGTATCGGCGCACACGCACCACAACCCGACTAGTGCGGCCAACGGCACATATCGATAGTTTTTATACGTTGTTTTTTATCTCGTTATCGCTATTTACATACAAGTGCAAACAAAGGAGTGGGTTGTATGAATCCAAATGGAGTATCGATTAAAATTTGCTACCATTTTAACTTTTATAGTAGTAAGAACTATTTTTTTTTATTTACTTACATCACTAATCAGAATGTATAGTATACTATACTTGTATTCTAGAGTCCAAACTGCGAGAACTACGCTTGGTGTCTAGGGTTTGATTCCGGGGTGTGGCCGAAATTAGTATCTGGCGTCAGATTTATTCATGTTGTGGTCTCTGTCATGAAGTTGACTTAGAAAGAAACAACACAATGTTGATCACCTTCTAAAGTTTAGAAGCGTTTGAGTTTTTTTGTAAACCTTATTTAATTTTTTTTGTACCTGTATTAGGTACATATTTGGTATATTTTTATATATTTTTATTGCATTTTGAATCCACTGCAGAGTCTCCTCCTGAGCTCGCCATTTACAACGGTCCTATGCCAGCCTCATCCATGTCTTTCTCACCACTCTAATATATCATTAACCCATCTTGTTAATGGGACTCCTCTACTTCTTTTACCTTGACCCACCAACCAGAGTGTTACAGATTGTCTCCATCTACCATCATCACAGCGAGCCAAGTGCGCTGCCCACTGACTGTCATTTGGGTGACATCATGCACTTCCCAATATCCATCACCTTGATTCGCCCTCATATTTCAGTTTGAATTTAGTTTCAATAAAAATGATAATCTCATTTACCTTCCATCTTCGTCATAACAACTAATTCAAGACGAGTGGTATTTATCTGCACGTGAAGTGGTATCACTACACTGATTTATGATAAAGAATCTCACATACTTTGAATTAAATTAATCTGAATCATTTCTTGAAATACAAGATCTGTAGGTTTATTATAATGTTTAGTCGCTATCAGAAACAGGTTCAACTAGCTCAGAATTGGTACCTTAAGCCGGTCAGTGACACTATTGTGGAAATAACGGCGGGTTTCAACTACCAGTTTTTTAACTGGTTCCTACTATTGACGAAAGTAACTAGAGTATTTGGAATCTGGTTTGAAACGAGATTAATTGAGAGTAATTAATTTCTAGTTGCAATAAATTAGGGAAACTTTTGAGTGTGAATTGGCACAAGTATCTTCAGGTTTTTAATCTACAAAATTAATCACAATCATGATAACTTGCATGACACTTTAGTCAGATAGGTATCGACAGTTAAAGCAATATTTTGTTGACAACAAAAAAAGTATTTCTCTTGGTGAGCATACTAAGCTAACAGGGACTATCGCATAACTATCAGTGTTCCTTGTTGCATTTGTCAAACTGAATGACGTTCAAACATAACCAATCACAATGTAGATGGACTTCAGTCTAAAACGCTACTAACGGAATTTCCTCACTCATTCGTCTCCATTTCACCGCCCGTTTCTCCTTAACACACTTTAACAAAAAAAGGTATCGATAAAAACTATCGACTAATCCCACCCCTAGATCGCTTCTCAGAATTCTCTACGCAGATATTGAGCGGAGCCGTCGGTCGTCATTCAACTTTCCCTGACCTTTTATTGCTATCATAACTTATGTTTGTATGTTTGTACGTAACGTAGGTAACTAATAACCGTTTTATATTTTTAGGGTTCCGTAGCCAAATACGGAACCCTTATAGATTCTCTAGTGTCTGTCCGTATGCCACAGCCAGTTATTTCCGAAACTACAAGAACCATACTGTTGAAACTGGGTAAGTAGGTACAAGTAGATGACATGTATTCTGTGAACCAAGTTCAAATTATGCATGAAAACCTTATTACGATTTTCATACAAAACTTAAAAAAAAGAATTGCGTGGCTGAAGTGGCAATGGGCAGGCAACATTGCGAGGAGAACAGACGGCCGTTGGGGTGGAAAGGTCCTTGAGTGGAGGCCACGCGCAGGAGGCCGCAGTCGTGGCAGGCCTCCCACCAGGTGGACCGACGATCTGGTGAAGGTCGCGGGAGTCCATTGGATGCGGGTGACACAGGACTGATCTGTGTGGAGAACTTTGGGGGAGGCCTATGTCTAGCAGTGGACGTCTATTGGCTGAAATGATGATGATGATGATACAAAACTTGAAAAAAAAAACCATTACATTTTGAGGGTTCATCTACTTAGAACTGAATCTCTTAAAAATTTGCGCGACAGACACTCCCAAAATTAATAATGTGTCCCCCCTTCCCGTCCTCTAATTTCTAAAATGAGAGTATGATAAAACGTGGAAACAAAAAATACCTAAGTATATGTTGTATGTGTATAATGTACTTACATTACCATAAAAACTACCACCGAAAATTGGTTTGAACGACATCTAGTAAGTAGTTTCATACGTCATAAATCTTAAACCTATCATAATTTACCTTTAAAATTATATTTAATCAACTCAAATATGAAAATTATAAATAAATGTTACTTTCTGCTACGGAACCCTTATTGGCCAAGTCCAGCTCTCACTTTGCTTGTTTTTTTTAATGGAGTAGAGACTACGTAACTGACGTAGTAACAAGTAGGATGCCTTTAGGCCAGTGGAGTAACGATTTGTCAGGGGCTGTATGATAGCAGCCTAAGATGGATCGAAATTGACAAAATTTGGAAGTCAATATTTTGTGTGAGTGAATAGGCTACTTTTGGGTAAGTTCCTTCCATTTTAGACTTCTACTCAACAGTAAGAGCCAGGAGCAAACATCAATAAAAAATAATATTATTGTTAAAGGTATTTTTAAGGATGTTGTGATGACACTAACAAAAGACCCTGATAGGTTCAAACTTAGAACTTTGAAACGATATTAATGTATTATATTATACTTTATTTAAATTAAAACAACATCCCAATTAAGGTTTAGGTACCTATCTAATCCTTCTACTTTCACATCATCTTGATATCTTGATTGTCCTCAATAAAAAAAAAACATCAGGTTGAATTAGAAAGAAAGTATCTTAAAATAACTTTAATATAAAGCCAATCTTTGTCTTACTTATACATTGAACCCGGAAATTTCAAATTGGTTTATTGTTGTTTTGGACTTTAGACTTCTAAGTTATTTCATAGCATTTTTTTACTACTTAAACTTCCTTAATACATAGTATAAATATCTAAGTCTTAGGATTTACCGACATGAGTTGGTAAATGTTCGAAAAAAATTCGCCCGAGAATTTCAAGATTTTATGGTGATAGTAATAATATAATAGAGTGTAGTCAGTATCATCACAAAAATATTGTTTAGGTTAAGTTAGAACAAGTGACCGGGGGAAGGGCTGCATTGCGCCAAACAATTTGGCTCAAAGTGGCGAGCGCGATTTGCGGTACGGTCCAGTCCCGGCTGTGGGGCATCCGACTGCGATTGCGCTGAGATGGACACCCCAGGGGTTTTGGTTAGGGTTAGAGTCCCACACACCACCTTGTCCCCCACATGTGGCAAGGTAAAGGCCATGATGGTTTCCCCTGGGAAAAAAAAAGAACAAGTGACGCGCATACAAATCTTGAAATTCTCGGGCGAAGTTTTTTCGGACATTTACCAACTCATTCGCGGTAAATTATGAGATGGCCCCCCCAGGCATTATTTTGTCTTTAAGCTACTAATGAGGCTGAAGACCTCAAGAGAAACCTCTGTACTATTCCTATTCATTCCGCAAACATTAAACAAAAACCCCAGCGAAGTATTATCGTATTTACGCTTAAAATTTATGACTTATTTACCGTTTCGTGATAACTTAAGAGTGCAGATGATAAGTCATCTTGTCAACTTACATCAGCTGTTGCTACCACTCTGTTTGTTAGTGAATATCAAATGAGTTACGCAGATAAAGGTGCAAGTATTAACTTAAAGGTCACTTAAATTAAGTTAACTTTAGTTTCAAAACATGGAAGGAGTGAATCACCTGAATATTAGAGAAAGATGATGTTAAATATAAATAAGTAGTTATATTTAAGTTACGCTTAAGTGAAAATAGGACTTTTAAGTAGCAGAACTGGTATATTGAAGTCACATCATTGCATTGTACATTCTAATAATTTCGTTGGCGGAACCGAAGATATTCCGAGAGATTATACGCGTAAGACCAATCAAAAGTTGGGTTGCATTTTGGGACCAACCAAGATGGGTTGCATTCTGGGACAAACCATAAAATGGGTTGAATTCTGGGACCAGCTAAAAGATGGGCTGCATTCTGGGACCAACCAAAGTGGCTGAGCCAGAGTAGGAAGGAAGTTATCTATACTATTTATAAAGAGACAAACTCCATAGACATCGACAAACCTTATATACAAACCGAAAAGGCGAAACCCTAGCGTGTTGCAATCGACTCCCAGCGCCATCTATTGGCAGGCAGTGGAACTACTGTCCCGAAACGATGTGAGGGGCGGTCACTAGTTTAGTCATAAAGTTGATTGTCTAATATATTTCGGTTCCAAATAAACCTCTCTTCTTTCTTTTTTTTTGTTTCATTAATGAAATTTAATCATTATTATCTTAAAGTGTCATTTCTTCTTTTTTGTTTAAAGCGTGTTACTTTGTATGAGTTTATTTTACTAAAAATAACTATACACTGCACCGGGTTTAACTGGTACAACTTACTTAGTCTCATTTTTTCTCATCTTTTTGTGTTCAAGATTCGTCATGTTTCAATGAATATATAGACCTTTTTGTTGATTATAAAGCTATGCTATGAAAAGTTTTAGATTCGCGTATTTTTTTTCGTTTCAAAAAACATACAGGCACGCTTATAAAACGCTTACCTCACGTACTTATACGAGTTTTTCGGCGTGTTCATGTGAACTGAGAAATATTAATTATCCCTTATTGGCATTACGTTTCAAGATACTAATTAAACTTTGTTTAATCCTGGATTTGTAATAAGGACTATTTCACGTTTAAACCAGGGTTAGAGTAGATTTTTGTAATAAGAGGATTTATGTTTACATTCAAGCTTATACTAGCTTATAAGCGCGTCAACCCGCGTACGACTGGAAAAACGCGCCAATACGCGTTCCAAAAAAACGAGCTCATTTATTAACTGTGGGAGAGACACGCTTCGGTATGAATAAGCTGGCTCGACCGGAGTACTGGTCTTGTCTATGGGCGGCGGCAATCGCTTACCATCGGGTGATCCCTCTGCTCGTCTGCTAAGTATCCACATAAAAAAAACAGTGTCGTTTCAAATCGCTTTTAGACGAGATCACCGATGCAGTCATTGCAGCAACGGCTGCAATGACTGCGTCGGCGCGGTTGTTTTTTCTCTTGCATGACGCGTGCGCGGCGTATTAAACGCTAATCTGAAAGCGCACTACACTTAGTTATTTTTTGTCTTAAAGCTGTCTCGCCAGTAAACTTAACGTGTCTAATAAAATCTATTCTGATTGCTAATTATTCTTCTTTTAATTCCGTACATTAAAAGATGTTACAAAATGATTTTAAACACATTTTCTAAGTTGGGTTCTTGGGTCTGGGTGTTCTGGGTTGACGCCCCTAGTTAATTATCGACACCTGGTATTCATAGTGCAGAGTTGCTCTAGTTTCAGACCAGGTTGATTGGTGTGATTGTCTGGCGCATTTATTTGCAAGAATATGGTAACATTGATCTTACATAAATAAATTTCAATTTAGATACTAGGCTCCAGTCTACTTAGGCAGTTCTAGTTTCTAAATCAAACGTTAATTAGATAAAGCAAGGTCTGATTTATTAATAATTACTTTACTATACGAGCTGCCTATATCCCGTGCCCCATGTAAAGGTTATCAGCTCCAGATAGCTAAATAACAGTTCATTGTTTGCACTAGATTCTTTGGGCATATATTTATATTAATACGTCATTGGTTTGTTTTTGTAACATAGTAACAGTATGACTGCGGCTAAAGGAGGTGTATTTGGGGAAATACGACATTATGTCACTCAGCGGTATGTACAGTCGAGTTCAAAAATATGTATACACTTTAGGACCTTGTCACAATACATATTTATAAGAAAGTGGAAGTCGTTTTCTTATAACATATGTACTGTGACAAGGTCCTAAAGTGTATACATATTTTTGAACTCGACTGTACCAGGCAAGTATAGACTAATAGCACAAAATAATTACACACAGAAAGTTGACTGCCCACTAAGAGCTAAAAACGTGTCATGTACTCACGCATGCGCACTAACGGGCAAACACGTCGAGGTCTGTGGTAGAGGCCGCGCGCTTATGTACTCATGCCGGGCAACAACCCTAGCATATGTCAACGAACTCTTCTAAATTCAAAATCAGAGCTGAGTCTCCCTTCTGTGTGTAATTATTTTGTGCTAATAGTCATAAATATAATAAGTACATAACTTTTTGAAATTCAGGCCGTTGATAAACTGTAAGTAACACTTTTTTATATACTTGTCCATCGACTTTTCATCCCCCGACGCAATAACGATGGGGTGTTATAATTTAGACATGTCTTTCTATCTGTTTATTTGTCTGTGGCATCGTAGTTCCCGAACGGATGAATCGTTTTTTTATGTGTTTGAAAGGTTAAAATACAGTCGGGAATGTTCTTAACTATTATTGAGAGCACAAGAGTAAGAGCTTAAGCTACTTAGTTCGGAGTCAGGTCAATGTATGAGATGTTGTGTGAATTTATTTATTTATTTATTAATATGTGTACGTAATTGCGTTGAAGAAAATTAGACAAAAGTGATTCCTTAAAGGAAAGAGGAATTATTTTATTTCACACTAGATGCAGCAGTTTTGGCAGTTATTTTGCTATTGTTGAATAACAATTGTGTGATTATAAATAAATTATAAAATCCCAAATGTGCTCCCATCTCTATACACATTCAAGAAATGAATAACAATCGTAGTTGAATAAACTGCTATAGAAAACAACGTTTATTTTTTTGCCAAAAATTATACTTCAACAAATTCTTGGTACCATTTGCGTATTGGAGATGGACAACAATTTGGTTAAACTATTGGCGATGACGTCAGAACTTAATCAGTGTAACATGTGATTGTGACGCCGTTTCAATTGAATTGTTGAGATAAATTGCGTCATTTAGTCAATCAATATTGTTTATAAGACGGGGGCAGACTCGGGTCGTCGTGGTGGGCAGGGAATGTCAGAAGGCAATCACTGTAATTTAATCAACAGAGCTATGAAATCTTTTATTCACCCTGGAGAAACATTCGTTTAGGAACACTTGTGTTTGTTCAGTGTCTGGGTGTTATCTGTGTTTAAGTATTGTATTTGTGATCCTCTCTGGTATCTAGTAACCCACAAGTGCTTAAGCTAGGTACTTAATACGGAGCCAGGTCAATGTATGAGATATTGTGTGAATTTATTTTTTTCTTCAGCAGCATGTTGTGGGTCCTTACCTATGAAATTGGCGGTTTTTTCTAGACACAACAAGTTGTGTTGTAATAAAATGAAATGTTTAACTCTTACAATAACGAAACAATTACGACAGATTAATTTTATTTTGGTTTTTGACTAAGTACATTTAAAATATTTACATAAAATTCGGATCAGATATTTTCGTATCCTTGATGCAGAAAAAAAAATTGAAAGTGGCTCTTTTTTTGTAAGGCAGAATTGATGTTTTCATCATTCGTAACTATTCAATTTTTTTTTCTGAATGACAGTTCTACACATACCTTAAGGCTGCCTGTCCATTTAAGCGGAGCGATGCGGCGGAGCGGAGAAACGGACAAATATTAGCCAATAGTATTTATTTATTTTAGCCAGTAGAATTTTTGTGTAATACTATTGGCTAATATTTGTCCGTTTCTCCGCTCCGCCGCATCGCTCCGCTTAAATGGACAGGCAGCCTTACGCTGTCCATTGAAGGAGGTACAGTTAATTTAGGATTAGAAGTAAACGTTACTTAAATATTTAAAAAAATGTTAGTATGGGCAATCCAACCTCTAAAAAAAATCCCTACAAAACGACAATTTCATAGGTAGGGACCCAATATTTTCTCCTGTAAATACCTACGGTGCCGAGATAGACCCTTACAGTACGGCTAGCCCACCAGCTTAAGGTCGCTCAGCGTGCTATGGAGCGAGCTATGCTCGGGGTGCCGCGATGTCATGACTGACATAGTCTATCGAATCAGCATGCTGAAGTCGCAATAGGCTGGCCTTTTTCTGTCGAAGAACTGATTACCGTTGGTGTAGAAAAGTTCTTGAGTGGAGACCGCGACTCAAAAAGCGTAATGTGGGACGGCTTCCGGCTAGATGGAGTGACGATCTGTGAAAAGCCGTGGAATAGACTGGGTACGTCTAGCTGAAGACTGGATGGAATGGCGAACATTGGGGGAGGCATATGTCCAGCAGTGGACTGAGACAGGCTGATGATGATTACGATGTTATATATTCTCAGTGCACAGCATGTGCCTTCCAAATCACTCGCCATTTTTCTCGGTAGTCGAACCATTATTCATTCATCTTAAAGTGCCTAAAAATGAACACGTAGTTCATCATATTTTAATAGTTGTTTATTGAAACAGAGCCCTAAAAAACAATTTCCTACATAAGCCTTCCGATTTCCTTGTTTTGAATATCTCAGAGAAAGCCCCGTCCTTCGATCTATTGTAACGAATAACTATTTATATCATTCAACGTTTGGCTCTAATTATATTTTTTGCCACCAATCAAACACGGTTTCCGTATAGATTTTTTGTCGCCTTTTCGAAGCCAATTTCGTAAAATGGTTACGTCACTTGTTATTAATTTAATGGACCACGACGTGACTGTTAGAAGGAACAGAGTTTGGTTTTATAGATCTTAAAAATAAGTTAATTGAGCTATCAAAATAACTAAAGTTAAATAACAACACAAAACAACTCACAAAAACCGCCGTGAAGCTGGTCTACGGAGTTTTGTCGAATGAGTGAGGGTACCTGAAGCCCAATCTGGGTGAAGGGGTGGGGGACGTATTAAAAGTTAGCAACGCAGTTTGCTCTAACTTTATGCTGGTGCGGTTGTCTATTTTTGGCGACAATCGCTTACCATCAGGTAATCCGTCTGCTCATCTGCCACCTATATCTTCAGATTTTGCCAATTTAGCACCTTCGGACGTGTTCGGTTTAGCACTATTTCCATACCCCACACGTAAGGGTTACCCTGATTACCAAGTTTCAACAATACAGTTCTCATAGTTTCCGACAAATGTGGCTGTGATATACGGACGGACAGACAGACATGACAAATCTATAAGCTTTCCGTTTTTGGAATTCCATAGTATGCCAGTATGTCTTCTGTAATAAAATAAATTACTTTAAAATAAATAAATACCCAATAGTGAACAGGGAACTACAGCTGGAAGCTTACATAATATTCTAAGAAGAGCCTTCTCTCTTTACCTACACAGGGCGACCATATGGTCTCACATAAGTGAGAGCAGATCAAATATTGCATAAGTGTTATTTAAAAACGATATTCTATTCAATCAAATATTACTTGATCAGTTTGTATGCAATTTCATTAAAAAGCTTGTCCTTTTAACATGTCAAAATTAAAATGCCTTAATGAATTCTGGCGTAAACTATAGGTAAGTAGTTAACTAAATAGGCCGCTTAATTCGTTCTCCGCTCCCTTCAAAATAGTCGTAAAAGAGTAACGTTGGTTCATTACAGCAATAAGTACAAAAGTGTGGTAATGGCTACGTTGCCCTACTGGTTTAAGTACCGGGCGATGATCTTGGGGTCCATTCGATTCCCGGGTCGAGCAAAAGTATGTTTAAATTTTTTTGAACACAACTCGCGTTTGTGATCACCAATCCGCATTAGGCAAGCGTGGTGATTAAGCCTTATCTCATCATAGTAGCGATGTCTTGATTTCTATGATGGAGGCCTTTGCCCTGCAGAGAGACAGTAAATAGGCTGATACTTGAATGGAAATCTTAATGCGGGTCATAAAATACAGTCTACGCACCTTTTTTTTTTATGTGATAGGTAGCAGACGAGCAGGCGGATCACCTAATGGTAAGCAATTGCCGCCGCCCATGGACACATGCAACACCAGTAGAGTTTTATCCCCTTTCCCCCCCATGGGCCTCTGGTACCCTCACTTACTCGGCGAAACACAGCACAGGAGCTGCTTCACGCCGGTTTTCTGTGAGGCAGTGGTATCACTACGGTCGAGCCGGCCCATTCATGCCGAAGCAAATTAAAACCTTTTTACTTTTATAAACTTACTAGTGACCCGCCCTCACTTCGTTTCGGAACATTAGTTCCACTTTATACCAGTAGATGGCGCTGGGCGTCGATTGCATCGCGCTTGTGTTTCGCTTTTTCGGTTTGTATATAAGGATCGTCGATTTCTATGGAATTTATCTCTTTATAAATGGTATAGATTGTCTATATTTCAACTTTACATTTAAAAAAAAGATAAATAAAGGAGTTGCCATCAAAAAGCCTTTCAATCAAGAAATAGGTACTTAATTCATGAAGCTTCGGAAAAAGTGGCTGAGGTAGACAAAGTATGACGTTACAGATAAATAAATAAGGGTTCTGATTTTTGCCATTTGACTACAGAACCCTAAAAAGGAATACACGATCTTTACTTGAAGGTTCAAACCTTCAAGGCCACATCATGTTTAATACAAAATGAAAACTAACCATCAAGATATGCTCTGTTAGTTCAGTTCCCGGTTCACCCGCGATTTTCCGCGCAGTTCATAGAATTGCTCGGCAATTAGCTCGTGTCTGCGCCGGAGTGCTTTGCCGCTCACTTCAGTCTTTTTATTTTTATTAATTGCTGTTTTATATTCGTACTAAACTGCAATAAGTAAGTACCTACTACAGTATAAACTTATAAAGTTTGCTTGATGTTTTCAGTTCAGCACTGTTAATACAAAAAATAACCTACTTAAAAAACGCTAACTAAATTATATTATAACAGGACAGAAAATTACTTCGTTTATGGTTAATTCGATATTTAAAACGCTAAGGGACTCGTTCACCACCCCCGAATAAGGTGTCAAGTAATTCACTTGTCAATTATAGTGGGTTCGGAGAAAATTGGCCCCTGGTCCGCGGCCCAGTTTAATTTAAATATTTTTTTCAATACAAATACCAGGGCCAATTTTATCCGAACCCACTATAATTGAGAAGTAAATTACTTGACACCTTACTCGGAGGTGGTGAAAGAGGCCCTAACTATAATAATCGCTACAGCGTTATTTTTAATATTTAACGCAAGTTAAAAGATTTGAACCAAATTAACGGAAGTTAACGCAATTTAATGACTTTTAAAGATAAATCTTCCCGGAGGGGAAGGGGATAAAAGGTTGGCAGCGCACTTGTAACTCCACTGGTGTTGCAAGTGTCCATGGGCGGCGGCAATTGCTTACCATCAGGTGATCCGCCTGCTCGTCTTCTACCTATCACATTAAAAAAAAACTTAAAGTTAGAGACCGCGTCTTGGTAAACTTAGTGTAGGACGACCTCAGGGCAGATGGAGTGACGATCTGCGCAAGAGGGCTGGCTGGAGCTGGATGCGAGTAGCCGAAGATCGATCAATTGGAGAGGCCTATATCCAGCAGTGGACTGCAACAGACTGATGATGAACTTAAAGATAATCCATTAATCAGATTGTTAACGTCCTTGATTACGAGTAATTCATTGGGTCAACGAATTAATGGTTGAATTGCAATGTCATCAAAATGTAATTCTTTAAAATAATGTTAACAAGCAGGGTCACCGCAACATTGTCAAGATAAATTATTTTTTATGTGATTATTAGCCAGGCTGACTCATATCTTTAAATATACATTTCTATTTTTAGCATTATAATATTCTGGTTTAGTTTATTCCATTATGCTCTCACTTGCATGACCCTAATGGGTAATCATAGTAAACTTGAGTTCGGCATAATCTCAGTGTGTTACCTATACTAAACATTAGACATTTTTTTTTTGGTATCGATGGGGAAATGTCGTCGGCTCAGAGGCAGCCGACGTCGGCGCCGGTAGCCGGCGCCGCCTTATGCACACCCAGCCGCTGGGTGGCGAACCTGGCAGTGTGGGGCTCTCATCTGGGCTGGGCCTCTGCTAACCAGAGGCCGTCCAGAGGCATACCCACTAAAACCCCAACGACATTTCCCGGCAAGTCCAGGCTCGGAGTGATCCCAGTGTGACTATAAAACAACCTGGGGTCATATTTTTGAATCACTCGAGTGACATAGCGTTGTCGTCATCTGACGTCAACGTAACGCCATTTATCGGATTTCACATTTGCAAAAACCCTCGTTCAAACGAATCTCAACCGTAGGTAATGGTTTAGACCACATTTTCGGTTGACTGTACACATTATTTACTTAAAAAAATTGGTAGGTTCAAAAGTAACTCTATTTATTTTTCTTTTCATGCTACTAACCAGCAATGCGTCTTCAGCATAGTCGTATTTTCCAAGCTATTTATAAGCCCTTCGGAAGCTGTCCCTTAACAGGTTTCGCGTTAATGCGAAGGCTAGGGACCTTTTGGCTTTGACACTGACCTAGCCCGGCTTCAAGGTAAGTAAGGTACTTACGCTCCGGTTATCGGTATAAAACTTGTGTCGGTTTTTTGATCGATATTATGGAGAATAAGTGTAGCTTCCTAATTGGGTATTTGATATATTTTTTTATGTGTTTAATCAATAGAAGCCTCAATTTAAGAAACATCGTTGAAAAAATCACTTGATTCTCATTGAATTACCTGAGATATCACAACTTTAAGAGCACATATTTTGGGCAAGCCCAAAAAACGCTCTATAAGTACAAATGCCTATTGAATTGTGACGTCACAACTGAAACTTCTGTATGCGCGTCTAGTAAATTTTATTTGGTAGCTATATCAAATGTTTCGTTTAAGTAAATGGTTTTGTAATAAAAGTTAGTGAAAAATGTACGGGTAGTTCAATGATATAATTTTTTTAAAAATTTTATACTTTAAAAATGGACTTGCCCATGAAACTTTGAATGCTCACATAACCAGCTAGACATTATATTTTTAACTGAAAATGTCGGCCATTGGTTCTTATTTACCAATATTTTAATAGAGTATCAATATTTTTTACTATATCGAGATTAGTCAAATACCCAATTTTATTATAAGCTAAGTAGGTATTTCCTCGTAAAGGCACTAACAGAAATTAAAAGAAATGATAGCATTTGTAGTTTGAAAAACTATCCCAAGCATGCAGATTTCCTAGGAAGGTAATAAGTGCCTAGTATTAATAAACAGTTTACTTTTCTAGATGATATGAGATGGAATTAGGGTTTGCAACCGGAAATTTCCCAGCACTGATTAAACAAGGAATCCCCTAAAAATTTCCTTGAAGATTGCAAACCCTCGAAATATGACTCTCAAATGATTCTCTAGAACATGTAGAGCTCAACTTACCTCATGGTAATGATTAAAAGCACAGGTTTAATCAAAATGCTTTCATCAGAAGTATCTGCTCAGACTGACTATGGAGAAGATTATAGCTGGCTTTCCTCTGACTGTGCCTCTGACGTAACAACATTGATTTTAGTTGTCATGGCGACGGACTTGAGCAAATTGTTTTCTATAGGTATTTGCACCCTAACAAGACTGTAGGAGATGATAGGCTTTCCAAATGTTCGCTCTTTTGATCGTTTGTCGCCTACTTGCATCCAATGCTATCGCATGTGAAAAATCCGCTAGATAGCGTACTATTAAACTTTAACGTCACTGGTTGTTTAGTCACAATTTTGACATTTCACATCAAAAATAAGCTACTATAGGTACGGAGTCTGGTCAATATATGAGATGTCGTGTGAGTTTATTTATTACTAATGGCCCGTCCTTACTTTGTTTCAGGACATAGTTTTGCTATCTTTGTAGTAGTTCGAATAGATCAATTGAATTCGAATAGTTCGCCAATAGATGGCGCTATGTGTCTTTCGGGTTGCATATTTAACCTAGTGGTTATCTCTTATAGTAGGTAGTTGTCTTTTTATTTAAGTATAGATTAATTTAGTATAAAATCTTTTAAGTACTTTAAGATTCCACTACAAAACTTTCTATGCATGTAAATTTTGCACCAAAAAATAGTACCTACCTACTTCAAAAATTGTCATTGACTTTTCTCGAGTATGTGCTAATAAGAAGGAGTTTGATTTTGCTTCCTGAAACGATAAACGTAGATAACTAATATGACAAACAGACAGATGTTTTGACGCCCATAAACAGTAAGCTTCGACATGTACTATTAAGTATTCTGTGGCTTCGATAAAAACACTAATACAGCGTGAACGTGGAATTGTCGCCGTCAAAGCAGCGCCTGCGCTGTGTTTCGTTGAGTGTTTGAGGATACCGGAGGCCCAATTGGGGGAAATGGAGTTAAAGCTTGACAGCGCACTTGTGACTCTACTTGTTGTGGTGCGAGGATTTCGTGCTAGTTTCCATACGACACTCACGCAGCGAAACAGCGCATGCACTGCTTCACGCAGGTTTTCTGTGAGGACGTGGTATTACTCTCATTCATGCCGAAGCGTGGCTCTCCCACTGTTATAATATCTCCCACGATGGCGTCCCAGGGGTGTTAGTCGGCACCCCCCCCCCCCCCCCCGTCACGCGCGGGGGAGTTCAGCATAACCCGCCCCCTGGTGTGGACGGGTAGGTATCTATGCGTAACGCATTTCCTCTGAGTTACTAAAAAAAAAACTTGTAACTCTACTAGTGTCACCCCTTGCCATCAGCTGATCCGTCTGCTCGTCTGCCACCTATCACATAAAAAGACTTCAAAGAAACTGGAACAGATACGTGCTATACTAATGATGGTGAACGAAGACCCCTTGCAGAGCCGCAGTATCAAAGTGCAAGAGGTATAGAGTCATAGTGATAGTTGCAACAAAGAGAGGTCATGTGTTATCTGTGGTGCAGCTGGCAACACTGCACCTTATCTGAAATGTTTATTTAATGTAGGCACAATCTTCTGCCCATGTCTTTGTTCGCGTGTCCCTAGATTATTATGGCACAAATACGAGTAGGTATATTATGTACCTGATGACCCGTTTGGTTCAGTGGTAGTGAATGCTGCGTCTGGGCCAAGGGTTGCGGGTTCGATCCCCGCACAGTACAAACATTTGTGTGCGTGAACATGTTTGTTTGTATTGGTCTGGGTGTTTTCTATGTATTATAAGTATGTATTTACAAAAGAAAAGTATTATACGTATATATTTGTAATTCTACTGTTGGTTCTGATATCTGTGAGGGCGTGGTATCACTCCAATCGAGCCGACCCATTCATGCCGAAGCGTGACTCTCCCATGGTTAAATATCGTGTTCCGTTTTTTCTAGACAATAAACAGATAAACAGTTTTTTTCTAACCATCCCATTTGTGACGTAATCTTGCACAGAATCCAATCAACATGATTAAATAGTGCTGATGAAATACGAACACAAACGCAGAGATAAGCGCAAATACATAGGTGATCGTATGACTTTATTTATAAAACAAGCTATGTTACTGTCACGTGGGGAAAATGTGGAATGATAAAATGTCTAATTACTTTGTAAACTTCACGAGATGTAGCCTTTTCGAACTACGTCGAAACGTTCTGTCCTGTTAATCGAAACTTTATTGAAGTCATAGACGCGTGTGAGTATATTTTTATGTGATAGGACGCAGACGAGCAGACGGATCACCTGATGGTAAGCGATTGCCGCCGTCCATAGACACCTGCAACACCAGTAGAGTCACAAGTGCGTTGCCAATCTTTAACTGCCTTTACCCCACATTGGTCTCTAACTTACTCGACGAAACAGTGCAGGCGCTGTTTCACGCCGATCATCTGTGAGGCCGTGGTATGGTCAAGCCGGCCCGAAGCTTAGCACCCCACGCTAAGTCGCGAGTTTTACAGGCGATTTGTAGTTCATTGTTGCATTACTGTGCCTTGTTAACACAGATTCTTTTCAAGATCAATCAACAACAAATAGCGAGTAAAACGTGTCAACTGGACAAGCTTATAGGTGGCAAACGAGCCGCAGCGATAGTAGCCAGTCAAGGATTCATAAACTATATAACTATATAGGTAGTGCATGCGCTGTGTTTCGCTGCGTGAGTGAGGGTACCGGAGGCCCAATCCAGGGGAAAGGTAAGCAGCAAACTTGTGTACATGGGCGGCGGTAATCACTTATCACTCTGTTTTATGCACTAGTTCATTGTAAATCTAGGAACTTCTTAAAACCATATATTTAAAATTTAAAACGCGACATATCTAATAATGTAAACTACCATCCAAAAATAACTAAGAGAGATAGTAATTGCAAACTTGATAATGAGCTGACTGTAGAGGACATCTGAAACAAATTGTTAATCTTACTTAAGCTTCAGTAAATAATTCCATGGTAAAGGTTCTGTAATAAATAATATTCACAGAGTAAAATTTCGAAGTATAACCCGTTAAATCTATATATAGTCTGAGGGTCGCCGTCAAAGAGGTAGGCCCAGAAAGAGATGGCGCGACCTGGACCAGCACTCCGACAACTGGCAAGCGCTGGCAAGGAATAGGGAGCAGTGGAGGCTATTGGGGGAGGCCTTTGCCCAGCAGTGGGACAATTAGTGCTAAAAAAAAACCACGTTAAATGTTTTGAAGAGCTTTGTTCTAGTGACCTTGTAAATGAAGTCAGGGTTGTCAAAACAATGCGCCGAATAATTTGTTCAGATACATACAGGGACAAACTGTAGAGTTCATCGACTTTTAAAACATCTGTTTAACTTCTGGCAAAATTAGGGCTTTATCCGAGGAAAGAAGAGGAAGGGTCGCGATTCCTTCTTAACGCCGGTTTCCTTTGAGGCCAAAGCAATGATGATGATGACTAGTCTTTCAATAGATATAACCGATCTCTCTGAAAGACCGCATCAGAAATAATGTAATCCGACAGAGAACCAGAGTCACCTAGCCCACTGAATTAGCAAACTGAAGTGGCAGTGGGCTGGTCACATTAGCCGCAGAACTGACAACCGTTGGAGCCGAAAAGTCCTTGAGTGGAGACCGCGACTCGGTAAGCGTCGCCCTGCGACAAGATGGAATGATGACATTCGAAGGCTGGCTGGTGTGGGCTGGAGTGGCCGAAAATCAGGAGCAGTGGCGTACATTAGGGGAGATCTATGTCCAGCGGTGGACGAGTGTGGGTTGCTGATGGTGATGATGATGAGATAATATAACACCGATAACTACCGTGGTGACAAAAGGACTGGAGGCGCAGCGCCGCGGCGTCGTCTTACAAGTCTTTCTACTGACTGTTTTTGTACTATAAGTATAATAATATTGTGCCTTGGTTTGGGTTTAACCCACTCTACAAATAGATATGGAAACTCACCTGGAATAACAGCGGAAAATAACTGCAGAGGAAGTAGGTAGATACAGGTGGTGACACCTTCGTATCTCTTGGAGAACCAGGTTCATGTAAATAACAAGGTCCTCCGGTCAATATTAGTGGTTTGCACCGGAGCGAAATTTTGACAACCGATAGAATTCACCGGTGATTGAGCGATCTCCGGTTATTCTCCGGTGATAGACCGGAGTTTAACGTATCTTCCCCCCCCGCCCGGATGCCAAGCGGTGCAGACGTGTTTACAACAGCTCCTGTATTTTTATATGAAATAACCCGGAAAAAGTTGCTATTAACATCAAATAACTTTAGAAATTGTGAAAAAAAAACACCTTGGATGTAAACAGTGCAACAAGTGTTCCAAATAATAACGTACAAGTGTCTAAATATTCATAAATCAGTAATCAAAACGAGCCGTTAAATATTAAAACAGTGCCGTGTCAGTGCCACGAACTCGGGGACAAGCAGTTGACCTTGAAACGGTTGTGTCGATAAAACATGTTTACTACGTTTTTAAGACAAAGGCTAGTTTAGTTTCGTCGTTCCACTAACAATCTCTGTGGCGCATTGGTCTAGTGCTCCGGGTGCGAAGCGACATTCCCCTGGTTCGAATCCCGCAAAGACATTATTATTATTTTTTTTTTTTTTTTTATTTTTATTTTTTTTTTCTCTTTTTATCATATATACTAATATACATACTTCAATATATAAAGAAAGGGAAAAGAAAGAAGAAAGAAAAAGAGCCGCGTAATGCCGAACCTTCAGAGATCTCCTCCCGACCAAACTACTTTATCAGTTGATATTAATGTGCCCAGCTCGAGTGACCGTTACAGCTCGGATTCAGCTTTGAATGTTCTAAATCAACCTGAAACTGAGCGCTATTTTAATGTCACAAAGAGACATAAACGCTCAATAGAAGACCTACAGACAGACACGGATGGTGAGGGAGGCAGTCAATCTGATCCTACCCTGATGATAATTAAATCCCTGTTCTCGGATTTCAAAGAACAGCAGGACCGAAAGTTTAACGAACTTAACCTTACATTAAACACAATAATGTCACAGAATTTGGAGATACATAGTACGGTTGAAAAACTTAATAAACGACAAGAAGAACTCCTGTCAAAAGTATCAAAACTAGAACTTGAAAACTCCGCAAATAAGTCACGCATATCCGTACTAGAACTTAAACTCGAACAGCAAGAAAGAACGGCTTGTAACACATCACTTGAATTACGCAACTTGCCTAAACAGGACACCGAAAATAAGTCTACTCTGGTCAATATCGTACAAAACCTGGGCGCTGTCCTTGGATTAGAAACTCCGATCCAAGCGGCTGAAATCAAGAACATCTACCGTACAAAGCAAGATGCCATTGTAGCGGATTTCACCACAATCCTACGTAAAGAAGACTTCGTTACCAAATTCAAGCATTACAACAAGCGACAAAAGGACAACAAACAGCCGCGTCTAAACTCGGGCAACATCAACCCGTCTGAGACAGGCACCCCTCAACCGATTTACGTATCTGAATCTCTAACCACCAAGACTAGAAGAGTATTTTTCTTAGCCAGGGAACACGTTAAAAACAGAAGGCTCTGCGCAACATGGACCTCTTTTGGCAGAGTCTTTGTGAAGAGGGAAGAGGATGCGGCACCCATACGAGTGGAAAATGAAGAGGACTTACTGAGTCTTACTATGTGACTAGCCCTTGTTCACCTGTGTATCTCTGTAATAGCTTGCCATTTTAAACCCTGTTTATGTTTTATAATTTTGTGTTATATGCATGCATTATGTACAAATCTTTTTTTCTTTTTACTTAATTTCAAAAATTATATTTTACTCTCTCACTCACTCACACACATTCTCCTTACTACAACAAACACACATAACCCGCAATACTTTGAATACACACCACACCAAATGCGAGTTAAGATAAGTTACGATCCCTTATTGCAAGTCAGTTACAATTACAAATATTATACACGTAGGCGTCTCATATATAATTGTGTTAAAATAAAAATGAACACCGAATACATACCAGCAAATGGCTCTAGTCCAATCATTCTCAAAAATCTCCTTCTCTTATCATTATCTAGTCACGTTGAGAAATCAGTGACTGTTAATTATAAACATAATTTCACATAACTGCTGTACATATTAAATATTATGGAGAATGAACAATTTATAGGCCAAGAGCTGGATTTGCTTCAATTAGCTAATTATATTATATGCGACGCTGATAATGTAAAAAACTATATTCAAAAATCACACAGCAATAATACACTCAACATCATATCACAAAATATTCGCAGTATCACTTGCAACTTTCCTAATTTTACTACTCTCTTACAAAGATCACAAGTAACCTGGGACTTTGTCATCCTTACAGAATGTTGGCTAATGTCATCGAAGTCCATACCAGAGCTTGATAGCTATGATTTTGTCACTACTTCTAAGCACAAAACACAAAACGAAGGTGTCGCAATATATTTCAGAAAACAACTTAGAGTGGAGTTTGAGGAACCTGACATAAGCGACGCAAATTGTCTTTTAGTAAAACTAGACTCATACACTTGCATTATTGGTATCTATCGTCCCCCTAGTCAACATAATATCACCAATTTTATAAACTCTTTGGAAATACTTCTCAACAGGCTTAAAGGCTACAAAAATATTATTCTATGTGGTGATATTAATATTGATATAAGTCCAAATAGGCTCAGATAAACGCCATCATGAGTATTTAAATATGTTAGCAGGCCATTCCATGCTCCCAGGTCATAGTCTTCCAACTCACGGAAAGACATGTCTAGACCACATGGTTATCAAAACAAACGCCACAACTACTTGTTTCGTTATTGAATCATCTATCACTGACCACGAGAGCGTTGCCCTCACACTCAATCAAAAAATTCTAGAAAATGGTCGTAATTTATTGCATTACCGTATTGATTTTGAGCGCTTAGACCAAATCTTAACTAATCTAAATCTCCAAACTATTTTGGACTGTACCAATGTGAATGTAGCTGCAGATCTCCTAACCCACCTATTATCATCCGCTATAAAAGAGTCCTCCAAATTAATTAAAACTCCTAAACGGAAGCATATCAGCAAGCCATGGATCACAAAGGGCCTATTGCGTTGTATGCGGAATAGAGACAATTTGTATAAAAAACATAAAAAAGACCCCAATAATGAAACTCTGAAAGTGACTTATAAACGCTATAGGAATTTTTGCAATAGCATACTTAGAAAAGTTAAAAGAAAATATCAGCAAGAAGAAATTGAGAATGCTAGGGATAACAGTAAAAAATTGTGGGAAGTTATAAAAAAAATTAGCGGTTCCAACAAGCCCAAAGATCTCTCTCTGAAACTTTTGAAGACAGACAAACCAATGGAAAGTGTAAATGACGTGAACCGTTTTTTTGCAAATGTAGGACAGAGCCTTGCTGAGAAAGTGCTTAACTCTAATCGCTTCATTAATTCCTCCCAAAATGTAATTACACATCGGATGCCTATCAAATCTCTACTTTTACTGCCTACTGACAATGACGAAATCTCTACCATTATTCAAGGACTACGTAATAACTGTGCAGTAGGTAATGACCAGATCTCGGGCAGAATCCTGAAGAGATACAAATATATAATCACACCTTATATTACACACATATGTAATTTAGCTATTTCTTCAGGGATTTTCCCTCGAGCCTTCAAAACCGCGTTAATTAAGCCTATACATAAAGGTGGGGAACCTGAATGTGTAAACAATTTCAGACCAATCTCCATACTACCTACTCTTTCCAAAATATTGGAGCGAATCATGAACAACCGTCTGACGTCATTTCTTGAGGACAACCATCTTCTCTCCTCCAATCAATTTGGCTTCAGACATGGCAAATCTACCAACGATGCTGTACATGAACTTGTGCACTCCATCATATCAAGCTTGGATGAGAAAGGTAAATGTGTCACAGTATTTCTTGATTTGGCAAAGGCCTTTGATTCCGTGTCGATTCCTTACTTACTGGAGAAGTTGGAGAGAATTGGTGTTCGAGGTCTTCCACTTAGTCTATTTAAGGATTACCTTAGTGAGAGAAAACAGCGCGTCAAAATTGACCAGACCATAAGCGATGAATTAACTGTCAGTTACGGAGTGCCACAAGGCAGCATACTCGGTCCGACATTGTTTCTGGTCTATATTGACGATCTGTGTAGGCTTCAGCTGAAAAATGGCAAAATTTTCACTTATGCGGACGACACCGCATTGTTTTTTAGTGGAAACAACTGGGTTGAAGTCTTCGAAACTGCTCAAATGGGTTTTAATTCCGTCTTAGAATGGTTACGCAATAATTTACTTACATTAAATGTTAGTAAAACGAAGTACATAGCATTCAGTCCCAGAGCAAACTTACATCCTCCAGTAACTTTGAATATAGCTGCGCATGTCTGTAACCCAACAGTCCCTGCGTGCTCCTGTACTCAGATTCAAAGGACGGATAAAATTAAGTACCTCGGAGTCATCATTGACCAGACGCTAAGTTTTAAGCCTCATATCGAGATTTTGGTTACAAGGCTCCGCAAGTTGATCTTTATTTTCAGGAACATGAGACACATTGCCAATCACCAAGTCATCAAAATGGTATATTACGCACTTTGCCAATCACTTGTGGAGTATTGTATAACCTCCTGGGGAGGGGCAGCAAAGTCTCTCTTAATCGAGGTGGAGAGAGCTCAGAGGGCTATCCTTAAGGTTGGTAGGGGCCACCCCTTTCGCTACCCAACTGATGCGCTGTACAGGGAATGGGACGTACTCTCCGTCAGGAAATTGTTTCTTCTGCACATTGCTCTCAAAAAACACTCCCAACTTCGTTACAACCCTGAACTGATGACGGAAAAGCGCAGGAAGGGCAAGGTTTGTCAAGTAAAAAAATTCCGCACCAGCCTTGCACAGCGCTTTTATTGTTTCTTGGGTGACTACATTTATAATAAGATAAACTGTGTCCTTACTGTCTATCCTCTTCATAAAACCATCTGTAAGCGATCAGTCAGTAAGTACTTAAAATCACTCTCCTATAAAGAGGTGGAAGACTTATTATGTATTACAAAATAATACATAAAACTACAAGGGCGGAATCAACTAGCATCTGCTACGGACTTCTATACATTTGTTCTACACAAACAAAAAACAATAAACACTAACACAATCTAGCAATCTACACAGACACCCTTTAGCACACATATATATCACTTACACACACATACACAGCACACACATAAACATATTTAGGTACTCAACTTATTAGGCTTATTTAATTTAATTTAATATTTTTTATTTTATTTTTTTTTATATAGCTTCTATAGTTTGTTCTTTTAATTTAAGTGCTTTGTACCTTGTATTTGTTCTATGGCTGCGGAGGGCCTGGTGACCTGTGTCACAGATTTTATTAAATCTAATTCAGGCACCAGTCCTTCACAAGGTCAACCACTACAAGTATAAATTGTACTTAATAGAGTAAGCAATGTACCTTGTGTAACCTTGTGAAAGGAAAATAAATCATTTTATTATTATTACTAGTGGCCGCCCGCAACTTCGTTTGCGTGATCTTTATGACTCTTGACTTAAAGATGATTATTTAAATAGAAATTAAAAAAATATTACTTATTATAAATGTTCGTTTATTGGTTAATAGATTTTTAAGGCGGCTCATTGATATTTTATACGAACTGCTAAAGAATGGAACAACTTGCCGGCTTCTGTATTTCCAGAGAGCTACAATTTGGGTGTCTTTAAGTCGAGAGTGAATAGGCTTCTTCTGGGAAAGCACGCTACATCTTAGACCTCATTGTCACTCTATCAGGTGAGATGAGGTCAAGTGCAAACCTATTTAATATTAAAAAAAATGATATCAATTTCTAATGAAAGTAACCCCCCAAATTATTTTTTATTCCATTAGGGGATGTAAGTATTCTATTAAAGTTTGAATCTTATATTTTATCCATCAATTCTGTCAAAGAATGTGTATGCATAAGTTGGAGTAGATTGGGCCAAGGAATCACGTAGTCCCATGAACAAACTTGGAACCCCCTTATGGCTCCATTAGGGGTTTAAGTTCGGAATATCCTTCCTTATAGGATCTCATCCAAATTTGCTCATCACATTTGACAATTTTCCATTCCATTTCATTCCATATTTGTTATAGTGTAGCTGGGCTTTTAGAGTTCCACATCAGATGTTCCATGATCTTTGATTTTTTTCATGGCATCATAAAATGCTCATTAATCTAAACAACTTTTGTTAAGGTGCCATTGACCTACCTCTTATAGTTTAGCTGGGCTGTTGTGGTTCTACATTAAGGAGCCTGGTCTTCAAAATATAATATATCCTATAAGTTGCCCTGATATTACAGCTAAACAATAAAAAAAGTTTCATTCGAATTGGTTCAGTAGTTTCCGAGATTAGCGCGAACAAACAGACAAACAGACAAACAGATAAACAGACAAACAGACAGACAAAAATTTTAAAAATCATTAATTCATGTTCTGTTACTGTTTTTTAGTCGTCCTAAGTTATTTTGAGATAAATATCTTAAATGTACAGACACAGCTTTTTTACATTTTTATTATATGTATAGATTATTATTTTTAAAATACCCCTAAGTCAAATTAAAATTGGACTAATCAAGTGTTTTTATTTTTTGGTCAAGCTTTATCTGAAGTTTAAAACAATAACAACACACTTTTTATTCATTACACGTTTAATAAAACCTTTAAAAATATATACGAGATAAAAAAACATGATCGAGAAATTTTTAATTCAAAAAAATGGTGCGTATTAAATAAATCTATTTTACAATTTTCATAAATTATCACATAAATTAAGATTATGTATCGAATAATAACACAGAGGAATAAAAATAAAGAATAATCATAATACTAATACAGGTCTATTATTTCAACGGAGATTAATCTCCTGTGATTTTAATCGATTACTTTTACCGGTTTTTCACCGGTGATTCTCCGGTACCTACTATTGACTAGTGGTTTGCACCGGAGCAGTGAGTATGGATATGGATCCACCTTTGCCTTTAAGATTTTAAGGAGACGAAATCTTGAGACTACGGTACCCTCACTCACTCAACGAAACACAGCGCAGGCGCTGCTTCACGCCGGTCTTCTGTGAGGCCGTGGTATCACTCCGGATCGAGCCGGCGCATTTATACCGAAGCGTGGCGTAGCGCGTTAATATTGGTTATTAACCTCAAATGTTTAATTCCATTCCTCGGGAACGTCTTTTATTTATTCATATTAATTTTCTCCTAAAAAATATTATGTAGTAAGTAATAATAAGTTAGATTCTAAGTTTGCTATGCCCTTACAGGGCGTCACATGTTTACTTTAATCAATTTATTTATTTGTAACATCTTGATGTAATGTGACTTGCAATAAACTATTTGAATTTATATGGGATCTCTAACATAGACGACTCTTCCATAATATGCTTCCTTAATCTAAAAGCACAAATAACATGTTTCTGTGCACCTAAAATTATTAGGTACAAGCTTTTGCCCGCGACTTCAGGTTCGTAGAAACCTCAAAAATTGTAGCCTATGTGTTATTCTGATGTATAAGCTATATTGTGGTAAAGTTTCATTCAAATCCATTCAGTAGTTTTTACGTGAAAGAGTAACAAACATCCATACATCCAAACAAACTTTCGCCTTTATAATAGTAATAGGATATGACTCATTCGACCTTTCGATCTCTTTCTAAGAGATCTTTCGACTATTTATAAAAAAAAATCGGATTTTTCACGATCCCTCAGAAATCTGAAGGAAATTTCCGTTCCATCTAAAATAGATATCAAAACAGAAGCTCGAGTAAACACGTGACGACCTCGCATTGTCTTCAATGAAGCTTTGGCAAAATTACAGAAATTTGTAGGGTGCCCAGGTGTTCGTGGCTAGGAGGAATGTCTTCGTTTATCCTACTACTATTATAAAGGCGAAAGTTTGTAAGTATGGATGTATGGATGTTTGTTACTCTTTCACGTAAAAACTACTGAATGGATTTGAATGAAACTTTACCACAATTTAGCTTATACATCAGAATAACACATAGGCTACAATTTATAAAAATATATTGTGTGGATTGTCCAAAATATGACGGTAAGTGTCAATAATTAACTCCACGCGTACGAAGTCGCGGGCGGCCGCTAGTTTGAAATAGTTTTATGAGTTCGTCAGATGTTGTAAACGTTAATGATGACCATTAACCATGTTATCTCTTTCAGGGATTGTTAACAGAACGATTTATTGTTTGAAGTTTTGGAGAGCATTCGTTACTGAGTCAACATTATCATCGGCCTGTTTTAGTCCACAGCTGGACATAGGCCTCCCCAAATTCGCCATTTCTTCGTCTTCGGCGAAGAAAGCGTCATGGAGTCTTTGACCTCCTGACACCAGCCTTTTCGATGTTTTGTTACCTGGGGGGGAAGGGGATAAAAGGTTGGCAACGCACTTGTAACTCCACTGGTGTTGCAAGTGTCCATGAGCGGCGGCAATTGCTTACCATCAGGTGATCCGCCTGCTCGTCTGCTACCTATCACATAAAAAAAAACTTTAACTATTTTGTCAATGATTACACTGAATAAATATTTTTCTATTCTATTCTAAAATGTAAACTGACAGATGTAAATGTCAAGTTTCCATACATTTTGTCATTTTGCAGCTATCAAATTGAGTAATAATGTATGGGGATGACACATTGACATCTGTCAGTTTACTCTACATAATTAAAAATCAGAGTATAGTCCCAAAATATCTCTAAAAGTAGAGACACAATTTTTACACAAAGTCACATTATATGACAAACATTTGGCATACCTTCGTTATGAATTATTACGCCATTTTTATTCCGAGGGACACAACTCAGTGACACAATATTATGACGTCACGGGGGTGTGTTTTTAACGACAGCTTTCATGGAGAGGTGCCAAAGAAATCGTGTTAATGGTATTACATACTCTGTGGTATTTGGATATTAGGTATTTACCACAGACTCATTTGTGACGATTTAAGATTTAACATTGATTAGCTAGCCTGGCTTTCCGTGAGGCCGTACTAGCTGGTCATACCGACCCATTCATGCCAAAGCGTAGCTCTCCCATGGTCTAATCTCGTAGCCAAATCAATCGGTAGCCTTTATTATTCATACAAATCATATTTATTTCTACACGTCAATTCATAACATTCTGCAGTGGCTTCAAGCAGCTACAGCATATGCTGAGTTTGGACCTTATTGACCACCTATGTATCTATCTATGTATGTAAGCACTTAATGTTCCTTTCCTTTATTATGTACTAGTGGCCCGCCCTCACTTCGCTTCGGGACCGGAATCCTGAAATGAACCAATAGATGGCGCTGTGTATAATTTCATCGCGCAAGCGTTTCGTGTTTTCAGTTTACCTACCTATAAGCCATGTCGTTGTCTATAGAAGTTATTTCTTTATAAATAAGTAGTATAGATTCTGTGTCTGACTACTGTTGTGTTGTATCTCTTTTTGGTTGGTCAATAAATGTTTACTTACCTACTTACTTACAACATTAGTGTATTATTGATGTGATAAAAAGATGAAATTGTCAAGAAACAAAGAACAAATACTCCTCCAGTGATTTTCCCACCAGGGCAAAATGTGTTTCTACCTAAATATCCCCCTTTATTCTTTTATGGGGCTAAACATAGATAGTTCCTCATTAGTTATGGTATCCGGGTGAACTGTTCCGCCTTACCGTCACAACATACCATCAGGTAGCATGAAGGCTAAACTATTTCCGTCCCGGTAAGTAATAAAAGATTAAAAAAAACAAAAGATAGGTAGCTATTCATGCAAAACAGATGCAGGCGAAGAGGCCTTACAAGTGATGATGTGACTATACTAACTAGGCTGGAGCAGCGACCCGAAAAAAAACCTTGGCCTTCTAATGAGAGCCTTTTTTTTATATAATAGGAAGGCAAACGAGCAAGCGGGTCACCTGATGGTAAGTGATCACCGCCGCCCATGGACATTAGCTACACCAGAAGGAGTGCGGATGCGTTGCCGGCCTTTTAGGAAGGTATAGGCTCGTTTCTTGAAGATTTGAATGTCGTACCGGTTCGGAAATACCGCTGCGGGAAGTTGATTCCACAGTGAGGAGGTGCGTGGCAGAAAGTGTCGAGTAAAGCGCACGGTAGTGGACCGCCATCCATCCAGGTGGTGGATATGGTAGGCTCTTTTTGCCGCACGATTTCCATTTTCTCGAGGATGATGTGGCGCTTTTAATAAATTTGCCCTAAATTGGCTCCCGATGATCATAAATAGACATCAATACAGGGGGAAATGCCTTGTCCAGTAGTGGGACAAAAGGCTAGATATTTAAAAGAGTTTAATTGTATCGTTTTTTAATGTTACAACATTATGTGCAATAGATAATAAGAGAACTTGATCCAGTTATCTTGACCGTATTCTGGATTCTTAATCTGATCAAATCAAGATCTGATAACTTTCGATTGACCATCAGATAAGTAGGTATCTGAAGTGTTTACACATTGATACTATGATACTAAGTTGATAATACTTGGCATTGTTTGGGATTTCTATAGCATTGATTTACTAGTCGTACATACTACATCTAGATAACGCACTGTCATACAAAGATCAATCAATGAGGGTTTTCGCAAATGCAAAATCCGATGGCGGATAGATGGATAGATATGGCGTTACGTTTACGTCAGGTTCAGGACTTGATCTAAATAAATAAATGAGACAAATCACTACCACTTGTCCTGGTCCCAAACTAAGGTTTTCCCTTGTGCTATGGAAACCAGAAACAACGAAGGGTATCACAAACACCCAGAACCAACACAATATCTGTTTCATCAACACACATTTGTGTCTGTGCGGGAATCGAACCCGCGACCCTTACGTCTCAACCGGCGCTCAAACCATGCCATTGCGCTAAACGGGTCTTTCTCAAAACATAGCCCATCTTTTTATTTCAACGTTTTTTCTATCCCCGGATGTTATTTCTGAGTCCTAATGAAGTGTCAGGCCCTCGTAACCCTTACAAGGGAAGCAGACCAACTGAATCATGGTTGCACGTTTCAAAACTATCCGATACGTGCAGGTTTCCTCATAATTCTTCGAAGTTATAATGCTTTTTAAGGTACTAAGACGCCATTTCCTGATAAGACTATAAGGGTACCTGATCTCTTAGCGCCTCCGTACAAGTTTATTTAAAGTAAGTAAGTAAAGTAAAGACGAGTGATCTAAATAAATAAATTGAGACAACATCACATGCATTGTCCTGGTCCCAAACTAAGGTTTTCCCTTGTGCTATGGAAACCAGAAACAACGAAGGTATCACAAACACCCAGACCCAACACAAATATCTGTTTCATCAACACACATTTGTGTCTGTGCCGGAATCGAACCCGCGACCCTTACGTCTCAACCGGCGCTCAAACCATGCCATTGCGCTAAACGGGTCTTTCTCAAAACATAGCCCATCTTTTTTATTTCAACGTTTTTTCTATCCCCGGATGTTATTTCTGAGTCCTAATGAAGTGTCAGACCCTCGTAACCCTTACAAGGGAAGCCCAACTGAATCATGGTTGCACGTTTCAGAAACTATCCGATACGTGCAGGTTTCCTCACAATTCTTCGAAATGCTTTTTACTAAGACGCCATTTCCTGATAAGACTATTAAGGGTACCTGATCTCTTAGCGCCTCCGTACAAGTTTATTTAAAGTAAGTAAAGTAAAGACGAGTGATCTAAATAAATAAATAAATAAATTGAGACAACATCACATGCATTGTCCTGGTCCCAAACTAAGGTTTTCCCTTGTGCTATGGAAACCAGAAACAACGAAGGCATCACAAACACCCAGACCCAACACAAATATCTGTTTCATCAACACACATTTGTGTCTGTGCGGGAATCGAACCCGCGACCCTTACGTCTCCACCGGCGCTCAAGCCATTGCGCTAAACGGGTCGTCAAGATAGTGCAATTGTCTGCGTACACGCTTGAGAACAAAATGTCCTGCGTCGATGGCTGATCGTTAAGATTGGCCGATGGCTGATTGTAAGATAAATTAAGACTGTCAGCCAAGTATTGCAATACCTAGGCCTTCAAACAACATCTCAGAGGGCAGGGGAGTTCCTCCCAGTCTGACTGGGGGAGGCAATTTTGGGCCCGTAGTGTAAACGGGCCTTTCGCTGGGGAGGGACGTGGAGAAGGTCTTCAACCATATCATGTCCCCTCTCCACTCTGCGACGAGGGAGCGTCGCTGGGGTTTAGTCGGTATGCCTCCGGCCGCTGCCGGAGGAGAGCCCGACATAACCCTTCTGCCCCCCCGGGCAGGAAGGTATGCATAAGGACGCATTCCCCAGCGACAAAAAAAAAAAAAGAGGGCAGGGGAGTAGTTTGAAGACCAGCGTTGCCCGGGATCACTTCCTCGTGGCAACATCAGCTGAGCTCCTTCCCTTTGTCTCGCATAATACCTAACTACCTGTATTTTTTACTTTTCTCCTGTTTTATAATTATGTTTTAAAGAGGCAATAAATATATTCTTATTCTTATTATCGGTTTGGAGGGGGATAATAAAAATATTGTGAAAATCAAAGCTACCTTCGTATCAATTTTGTAAAACAGCTAGGCGTAATGTAATACGGCGGATTATACGATCGGGCTGCGACATATATATGTGTGTGTCTTTAAAGTAATAATAATTAAATTATGTAATTATTTAATAGCAATATTATTGTTTATAGTAGTAAATTACACCAAGACCCTTGCTTAGCCTGAAATACAGGGCATCCTAGTTCTGGTAAAATGTTAATAATATAAGCACTAATTGTAAGACTATTTATTGATCATAAGTTTGTGCCAGGTTTAAGTTATTTGCAATTTTTTTATTTATTTATTCATTTATTTTAATTTAGGACGGTTATTTATAAATGTTTTGCTATCAAACTAAAAGAAATCAAGGATTAACTTTACCTTAAAAAAATGCACTTTCACTCTTCAGTCCGTACACAACACATGTCATAGATCACTTCACTACACTTCACTATCTATTTTGAGCAACACTTCAACTTTCTAAGGTGGAAAAAAAATCAAATGGTAAACATCAGCCAGTGGATTGCTGAGAAGTGACCGGACATTTCGGGGAAGAGTGAAGGTGCGTAGTGATGTGCCGCGGGCGTATTGTCGATATTTTGTTTATTTATTTATCTTTCAGGAAACATACGGCTTCTTCGTCCTTCGCCCACACAGCAGACACAATGGAAAATCAATTGTTTTATGCCTTTTAAAAGGCTTTTGGGTCTTACGTCGTTATTTTAAATTTATATTTTTTGTCCAACATCTAGAAGACGATCTTCATCTCATTTGATGGTAGTAGTCTACCACATCCTCTCTTCTAATTTAGTCTTAATTGAGTCTTTTGTTTTAATCATGTGATAAATTCCCTCCAATTTCCCAATATCTTTTCTAAAAATAAACCAAACTAAAATAACAGATGACGATGATGATCTTTAGATTTTTCGGTTTATCTTGTGTGTTATTTTATCAATAGATAGATAAAGAAAAAGGCCAAATCATAATTGCATAACTATATTTACACATAATTGTAAAGTCAAGTGTAAATTATGGTCTTATCTAGGAAAAGATGCGTATTTCCAGTCATGTGAGTGGGAGATAAGTCTGTTGTTGTTTACTGATGTCCCGCACACACCGTACGACCTTCGATCTTGAAGCACGCAAATCAATTCTTGATAATATTGATAGTAATAATAATAGTAAGAACTTTGATGCATCTGTCTCGATGGATTTATTGAGTTAAAAACAGGAAACTTGTTGTGTTTGTAAATGAAATTTGTATAACTGGTATTTATCATTATTCTGAGAATTGCTCATTCATAAAACATCATGTAGTAGGACATTTAATTGAAATGCCTCATTTAGCAGTGATAAATAAACAATTATAATAAAAAAAACCTATAAATATGTTATGATATTTTGATTTAAAAAAAGATTTAGTTCTGAATAATGGCTACTAACTTTGATGAAATTAACATTGGTTTATGATCGTATTCACATCAATCCATCTCATATAAATTTTATTACCCAAAAAACTTTGTATAGAATAAATATTTTTTTTTTACTTTACCTTTTTTAATAAGTTAAATAAATATTTTTAATCAAAAAATATTTTTGTATGAGACTAATGAATATGTTTTTTATTGCACACAAGACTAATATAATTAATACTTTAAGACTAATATAATTAATACTAATTCAAAAAAAACCATTAAAAAGAATGAATGAAGAGTTAATAATGAAACAAATACCTATATGCCCATAACAATTTAATAATTCCATAAAAATATACCTAAACCTTTTCAATAATAGCCATAATCCCTCATAAGACAAGCCACGAGCGTTCACTGAAGTGGTTTCTCAACAAACAGTAAGTTCACGCTCGTGACACAAAGTAGTCGGACACATGCCCGCGCGCGTGCGCCGGCGCAGCCAAGGGCAAGGGCAGATAATTGAGTCATTGGAGACGCGCCAACGTCACTCTTCCGCAAGCGAATTCTCCAATTCTCAACATTTGAGTCTGAGATAATATCGATAAAATTGACAAGATACGGCTCTATTTTGTCATTGATGAGTGTTTTTAAAGATTTAGTGATTGCAAAAATATTTATCGATAAAAAATGTATACGAGTCTATTTGATACACATTGCTTCTTCTATATAAAGAATCATTTCTTGATGCGTAGATAATCAAATATAGATTACAGGGTGTTGCTTTATTTATTAGAAGTAAGTTTTTTTTAAGTTTTAATAATGGCCAGAATGTGTATGACAAACATAAAAGAAATAAATTAGAGAGAGAGGACAGTAGGTTAGGTATACAAAAATAAATACATTTGAAAATTCTTGGATCTGTCTGCGTAGTTACGTTTATTCGCATTCGTATTTTAAGACAATGGCGCAAACGTCATACATTGCGAAGACAGTTGTCAACTCAACAGAACTAATGATACGTTCATTCTACTCAAGGAATAATTTAAAAATCTTTAATATTTCAAACGTTTACGTACAGTTTGGATGAATTGGTGTCGCTAGTGCGCCTTATACATACCTATATGTTCTGTTGCTATGCCCTTGCAAGGCGTCACATTGTACAGACAGCCACACATCAGGTTACCACAACCTGTGAAATTTTCACACTTGATTTTTAACCTATAATCTTTGACAGTAAGAGTAGAGTCGATTGATGTTTGTAAATTTTTTATACTTCTATTAGTGGCTGTACGTACCTATAGTTATATTACCTACTATTTTATCCTTATGTTATCCTAATAGGTATCTCTTTGATTTATGTATGTATCTTTACTATTGATAATTAAGCCACGCTTAGGCATGAACGGGCAGGCTCAATCGGAGTGTTACCACGGTGCCACAAATTAAAGACGCTGTTCGCCGCGTCAGTGAGAGTAGCGGAGGCCCAATCGGGAGGAAAGGGGGTTAAAAGTTACAATATCAAGTGTTGCAAGTGTCCATGGGCGGCGGCAATTGCTTACCATCAGGTGATCCGCCTGCTCGCCTGCTACCTATCACATAAAAAAAAATTGCGGGTGTCTATGGGCCGCGGCCATCGCTTACCATTCGGTGATTCAATTGGCACCTATCGCTAGAAAAAGTGGAGAAAACAACCATTAGACACTATATAGCTTAGGCATTTAAGTATTTTTTCAAAGACTACTAAATACTTGCGCGACGTTATCAACGCCTAACACCATCAGGTGATCCGCCTGCTCGTCTGCTACCTATCACATAAAAAAAACATCTATTAGTACTAATTAATGCCTATCCCCGAACGAAGTAAAGGGTTATCCACTAGTATTGTAAAAGTATCGACAAGTGAAGCAGCCGTGCTTATCGATAAGCAACCCATGGCGTTGCATCACTCACTTGCGCAAACGCATGACTTTCGCTGCTCTGTGGCCGTCCATTGCAGTGGTTACTTAGTAACTAGTAGTATTCGACACCAGTAATCCACTAACTATTATTATTTTAGACGGGAATTCACGCCATGTTAATTTTTAATGTACTATGTACTTTTTTTATATGATAGGTAGCAGACGAGCAGGCGGATCACCTGATGGTAAGCAATTGCCGCCGCTCATGGACACTTGCAACACCAGTGGAGTTACAAGTGCGCTGCCAACCTTTTATCCCCTTCCCCCCCGGGTGGGCCTCCGGTACCCTCACTCACTCGGCGAAACACAGCACAGGGGCTGCTTCACGCGGTTTTCTGTGAGGCAGTGGTATCACTCCGGTCGAGCCGGCCCATTCATGCCGAAGCGTGGCTCTCCCACAGTTACTTATTGTTTTTTTATGTGATAGGTGGCAGACGAGCAGACGAATCACCTGATGAGAAGGGATTGCCACCGCCCATAGACACCTGTAACATCAGTCACAAGTGTGCTGCCAACCTTTAACACCCTGTCCCCCCAATTGGGTTTCCGGTACCGTTACTCACACAGCGCAGGCGCTGCGCCACATCGGTCTTCAGTGAGGCCGCGGTATCCATCAGGTCGAGCCGGCCCATTCATGCCGAAGCACTCCCACAGCAAACACAGATATTAAAGTCGTGAATTTTTGTTTTATTTTTTTTTATATTATAGGAAGGCAAACGAGCAAGCGGGTCACCTGATGGTAAGTGATCACCGCCGCCCATGGACATCAGCTACACCAGAAGGAGTGCGGATGCGTTGCCGGCCATTTAGGAAGGTATAGGCTCGTTTCTTGAAGATTTGAATGTCGTACCGGTTCGGAAATACCGCTGCGGGAAGTTGATTCCACAATGAGGAGGTGCGTGGCAGAAAGTGTCTAGTATGGCAAAATTAAGTCAATGTGGCAAAATTAAGTCCGCTACTGGTGTTTACTATACTGTACAAGAAACTGAACAGCTGATCTGCAATGAGGTCGTAACCCACATATTAATCTGCCTTGAAAGAGCGCTTAAAGATTCTAGACTTAGACTTTCTAATTAGAAATTACTCTTTAACCTAACATTTAAATATGATTAATGATAGATAAGTATCTGACACCAGGATAAATTTTAAACACCTTTATGCTTGGAGAATAAGGACTAAAATTGTGTTTAATTTTGTTTTTAAGTTGTCTTGAAATTTAATAATTTGAGATTTAGAAAATATTAATAATTACTTGTCGAGTTCAAAATCTTGAATACGTCTAGATAAGTAAGCATACTTTCTTTACTTCATTTCTAAATGGAGATGAAAGAAAGACTTGATTTCTATGGGAAGCCTTTGCCCTTCAGTGAGACAGTATACATGTCGCAGCCCGATCGTATAATCCGCCGTATTACATTCCGCATAGCTGTTTTCCAACACAGGGCCGTTTTGAAATGCGGCGGTTCAACCATTAGCCGGATTGAATGCGGCTAAATGAAAACGGCTGGATATTCGGCGCCATTCGTCATTCAATACGGCTATCTAATAAGTAATTAGGCGGGAGATTAGCCGCCTCTTTGGCAGTTTTTAGTTCCGATTCTTAATACTCTTGGCGCTGCCAGACTTTGTTTTATTTAAAAAAAGCTAAGTCTTGTATAGGTAAGGGTATTTTTTTATGTTCACCCTTTGTGTAAAAGGTTAGATTACGTTAGGTTAGGGTTATTTTTATTTATGACCACCCGGAATAAAATTAAGGATTTCTGGGTGGTCATAAAAAAAATAACCCTTACCTAACCTTGTAAAGATAATTTTGTGTTGTGGCAACACTTCTCATAATAAGTGGTAGTATGTACGATGTGGCTAAACGTCGCCCGCCTTATTGAAGAACGTATCTCAATGACAATGCGCCTGATCGTTGAACCGCTGCATTTCAAAACGGCCCTGTGTTACAAAACAGCTAGCCCTGATGTAATTCGGCGGATTATACGATCTGGCTGCGACATATATATAGGCTTTACTTTACTTACCTACTAATAGATTCGTTTTTATGTAGGTTTCTATGCAAAGATCATATCACCTGTCACTCCGAATGTAACGAGCGGAGCGTGGTTACACAATGCGCTTGCGCACCTTTCGCCTTTAAGTACTTTTTAGGGTCCCGTACCTCATAGAGAGGGGGGATGGATGGTTCAAGAAAAACAACGGTCTCCAAACTAAATAAGGATAGTGAAAGAAAGACAAACATGTCTGTATGTTTGTCTTTCTTTCACGGCAAAACGGAGCGACGAATTGACGTGATTTTTTAAGTGGAGATAGTTGAAGGGATGGAGAGTAATATAGGCTACTTTTTGCTTTTAAAGCCAGTTAGCCTATATGCTAAATAGAAAAATAATACGGGTTACGGGAAAACTCGCCCGAGATTTTCAAGATTTTTTGGCCGGTCACTATTCTAACATAACCTAACCAATATTTTTATGATGATAAAACTGACTAAACTCTACTATTATAAACGAAAAAATATTGGTGAAGTTAGGTTAGAGCAGTGACGAGCAAGAAAATCTTGAAATTTTCAAGGAATTTTCCCCTAACCTCTTAATAATAACCATTTTACTAAGTTGCTTTTTAAATTTTATCTTAAATTTCGGAGGGAGGGGGGGTTTGAATTGAGGAGGAACACTATTATTCAGAACAAATTATATTAATACTTCATTCCGGAACAAAATGTTTACGCCTAACAGTATTCCTTTGCTTGTAGTAGGTATAATAAAGAATGTTTGCTCATTCCATTTCATAAGTAACTGGCTTCTCAATGTTTTCATTTGTTTTCCGACTGTGGGCTATCGCGTGTGAAATTCCCCATGACAATCTTCTATTAAATCACTTGATATTGCCAGAAATAACCATGTGTCACAAGCCTTAATAAAAAATAGAAAATATCGATAAAAAACGAAAAATTATACGTGGGGCCCAATTTTACAATATTCCTGTTTTTGGCCAGTCGTTATACCTACATACAAAAATCTAGTGCAAAAGTGTGTGCTAGGCAATCAATATCGGGCTTGTTAATATTGATTGCCGTAATCATAATTGGCATGACAAATGTTAATGTTATTTGATAGTATTAGCCTAAAAATAACAAAAACTGTTATCTGGAATTCATTATAGGTATGTTACATGATTATTTTAATTAAAATTAGGCAGCATGTTTAATTTGTCCTTGTTTGTAATAATGAACATTACTAAACGTGTGACAAATTATAGGTACCTACTTACTTACAGATAGCCACACATCAGTAGGGCTACCATGAGTTGACATCTAAAACTGACATAACGTAAACTATTGCTCTGTCTCTTTCAAATGCATCACAATCAAAGAGTCCAAGGGATAGTTTTCGATTGCGAGGATAGTATTTCAAACTCATGGTAGTCTACAGGTTACCACACCCTGTCATATTATAGCAACTTGTGCCGAAAAGTGAGCAGCGGGACCTCCCAAATTGCCGTGCTCTACCAGTCTTTGAAGCATAAGGCCATCCAGACCCATACTACCCTCCTAGCCCTCAAAGAAAAAGTGGACCTCTCACAGCGCCTTCATGAGCTAGAAAAAACAATCGAAGTGTCCACTAAACCAGCAAGTGAAATCTTTCGCTGACATGGTTAAAAAAAGCCCAAACAATTTTATTCAGCCCAATAAAGTAAGTTCAGTCGCAATTTACCCTACTGACAAGCAGAGATCAAGCGAAGATACAAAAATCCTGGTCCAAAAATTAATCAAACCGGAGGTAATGAAGCTACATGTGAGTGGTCTCCGTAAAACAAAAAACGGAGGAGTTATCATCAGCACGGAAACCAGAGACGATATTGAAAAACTAAAACAGTCGTCGCAGTTGTCCACCTCAGGCCTTACGGTGAACGAGCCTCAGAAGCGGAGTCCAAGGATTGTAGTCATCGGAGTGCCCACGATTATGCAAGAAGCTGAAGTCCTAAACTGCCTGTACCAGCAAAACTTGGCCGGAATTATTCCAGAGGCGACAATTGAGTCTTTCTTGTCCCACATTCGGGTAAGTCACAAGTCAGGGAAAAAAGACGCCGAGACCTGTAACTACATTTTGGAAGTCCCAGCCCATATACGAAAGGCCCTAATTACGAAAAATAGAATATTCGTGAATTGGTCCTCATGTCCGGTGCGAGATTTTACACTTGTGACAAGATGTTACAGGTGCCGACAGTATGGCCACGCGGCTAAGACCTGTCGTGAAGAGACGAATATCTGTGGCCACTGCGGTGAATCAGGTCACGTCCTGAAAGACTGTACTAAAAAGTCTGAGCCACCAAAATGTGCAACGTGTCTCCGTTTTAAGAAGCCGTGTAGTCACAAAACTGGTGACGATGAGTGCCCCGCTAGAAAGATAGCCGAAAAACGGTACATAAACTCCATAGACTATGAAGGCGCCTAAGAGCGCCATCTGTTTGTGATAATCGTGTTCTTATTGTTATTTTCTAATTTTTACTATGTCTAACACTTTAAATTCAGATCTAGATAATTTCTCTGTGTCTGAGTCATTGGCATGCGAGGTGGAGAAGTGTAAGTTGTATATAACATCTGATAGCAATCCACTAACAATAATCACACAAAACATACGTAGTATTTTTAAGAATTTTGATAATTTCACTATTTTTCAGCAAAGATTAAATGTTGATTGCGACATCATTGTTTTCACTGAGTGTTGGTTAGGTAAACATAGCAACTTACCACTATTACCAGGTTATAGTCAACACAGTAGTAATCAAAAATTAAACCAAAATGACGGCATAGTGGTATATGCTAAGATTAACCTAAATGTCGTCGTGACTACACCTAATATATCAGACTGTAACCGGCTATTAATCAATATTGGAACGGATATTGCAATATTAGCTGTGTATCGACCACCTTCTTTTAAGAATACAAAAAACTTCATCGAATCTCTAAACGAATCATTACAAACCATATCACCCTGTAAAAACATTATTCTAATTGGAGACCTAAACATAAACATCCATCCAGGAAGCAATGATGCATCTGCGCAGGAATATTTAAACTTATGCGCTTTTCATAGCTTACTCCCCGCACACATCCTTCCTACGCACCAAAGCGGCTCATGCCTAGATCGCGTAATGCTCAAATCTAGGTTTCCATCAAAGGACACTTGTCATCAATTCATCAATAACTGACCACAACGCCGTCCTACTAACCCTAAATCGCAAATTACCTAAACACACGTACATGCGGAAAATCACAAAAGTAAACACACAGAAACTTGAACACGATTTGTGCGCTATAGACTTTAACCCAGTTTATAATTTAGATGATGCGGATACTTGTATAACATACCTAGTCAGCAATATCCAACTAGCAATACTGAAAAATACGACTCACCAACTCTTTAGTAATAAAAATAATAACATAAACCTTGGATAACACCAGGTCTTATTCGCTGCATGAGACACCGGGATAAATTGCATATGAAGGCAAGATCTAATCCGGGGAATGATGTAATACAGAATTCATATAAGCGGTACCGAAATTTTTGTAACGATATACTCAAAAAAGTCAAAAGTACTTATGAGAAAAATGAGTTAAAAAAGGCGGGTAATAATAGTAAAAAGTTATGGAGCATCATAAAAGATTTTACGTATTTAAAAAAAACACATGAATCCTGTTCAAGTTTATTAAAAGTCCACTCCTCTCAGTTAAAGTCGGCTGACTGTGCAAATGATTTTTTTGTGAATATAGGTAAAAACTTGGCCGTCAAAGTTCAAAACCAACTGTCAACTTCTTTACCAATTCCTACAGCACTCCACAGTACATCAAATCTTTTGTACTGTTAGATACCGACGAAACTGAAGTGGCTAGCATCATGCGGTTGGTTGGGATAACATACCAAGCAAAATACTAAAACAATTTAGTCATATCCTGGTCCCCCCCCTCACCTACATTTTCCGTAAATGCTTGGCTGAGGGAACTTTTCCTAAATGTTTGAAAAAAGCTGTGGTTGTTCCTGTTCATAAATCAGGCAGCAAAGATGATGTAACTAATTACAGACCCATCTCTATCCTATCTGCTATATCTAAAATACTAGAAAAAATTATAAATTGTAGACTTATAAAATATCTGGAGAATCAATCCCTGCTCTCCCAAACGCAATTTGGTTTCCGACCAAAATTATCGACCGCTGATGCTGTCCACCAACTCACTGACTATATAGTACAGGAACTTGACCAGGGACATCAGACGATAGGAATATTCCTCGACCTAGCCAAAGCATTTGACACAGTTTCTGCTCCTATCCTGTTACAAAAACTCGAATCCTTAGGTATAAGGGGCAACCAGCTTAAGTTAATCTCAAGTTATTTAGAAGATCGATCCCAGTGTGTTAAAATTGGTGACATTGTCAGTTCAGATATGAAAAATACGTCCTTCGGAATTCCCCAAGGAAGTATTTTAGGTCCGACCTTATTTTTAGTTTACATTAATGACCTCTGTAATCTAAAATTACATGGTGGCAAAATCATATCTTATGCTGATGACACCGCTCTGCTCTTTTCTGCGATGTCTGATGAGGAAGTTTATAAACTGGCACAACGAGGCTTTAATGTTGTAAATAACTGGCTTCAGCACAATTTATTAACGCTAAATACAGAAAAAACTAAGTATGTCAAGTTTTCTATGCGCCAACTCAAAACAGCACAATCAGCACCCGACTCGCACATTTATGCACACTATTGCAAATTCCCCCCGCTTGACCTATGCCAATGCACAAAGATATCTTCCACTAACAAAATAAAATACTTAGGTGTTGAAATAGATAAATCCCTATCGTTTAAGTACCATGTGGATACATTAAACGGAAGACTACGTAAGCTTATATTCGTCTTTAAGAAATTACGCGCTATTGCAAAATATAATATTATAAAACAAGTATATTTACTCTATGTCAATCAATATTAACATACTGTATCACGACGTGGGGTGGCATAGGTAAAACCGCTTTACTAACTATAGAAAGAGCCCAACGAGCTGTGCTCAAAGTCGCCACTAATCGCCCTTTCCTCTTTCCTACTGAAATCTTATATAAAAATTGTAAGGTCCTAACTGTAAGGCAATTATTCATATTGAGTACTATTCTTAAAAAACACTCCGAGCTTCCATACAGCTCTGAATTGACTAACAGAAGACGGAAGGATAGAGTCTGCCCTCACAATAATCTTATGAAATGCGCTTTTTCATCCCGCTTTTATGTGTTCCTGGGGCCACTTCTTTATAATAGACTTAACGCTAGAGTGACCATCTACCCTGTGCCCTACACCTGCGCAAAGAAACTTCTTCAGGAGGAGCTCCTAAAACTGTCTTACGAGGATACAGAGAAATTACTTTTAGTTCCGAAATAGGTTTTTTTTTTTGTATGTACGAGTACTAACATAGCTGTAAAAATATATCTACAATTGTATTTTTATGGAAACTGAGTTTTTTTTTTTTTAAATTTTATGCAGTATGTAATTGTTTGTTTGTTTATAATTAAAGTTTGTTTGTCCTATTCTTAGCCTGAAACACAGGGCATCCTAGTTCAGGCAAATGAAATCTCTTGTGTATTTTTATATTATATCTTGTTGTGCTTATGTTTGTTTTTAGACAATAATTTAATTGAATAAACATTTTTATTATTATTATTTTTATATTTCCATTATTGATATTCAACCTAATGCGTATGACAGTGTGTGGCTGCTGTGTACCTACATACTTACCTTATTATGGCGTTCGCGTTTACACTAAAACCAATTACTGTAACTTTTAACCGTTGGGTGAATTTTTAGTTTTCACTGAAATTTGGGGACAATTACATCTCAATACGCTTCCATTTTCTTAATACCTACTTACTTAGTATTTTAAGTTTTTACATTAGTTTTTGTGGGTGACTTTTTTGAATAAGTTTTTGCTGTTATTGGTGTTTGACTTTGAGCATTTAATGTTTTTAGGAAAATAAGCTTTCTAGAAATAATTTATTGCACTTAAATCAACGTCGATATGTTTTCAGAAGATTAAACAATAGACATGGTTTTAGAATGGAATGGGAGTAAGTATCTAACTGGATATTTGATTACAAAATCCGCTAGATGGCGAACTTCAACGTGATTGGTTGTATTTATCTATACCATTCATAAAGAGATAACTTCAATAGACAACGACAAGGCTTATAGGTAAACCGAAAACACGAAACGCTTGCGCGATGTAATTGGACACAGCGCCATCTATTGGTTCATTTCTGAATTACTGTCCCGAAGCTAAGTGAGGGCGGGCCACTATTATTTATAATAATTATACCCAGACATTAACCAAACACAATTGTTCATCACACGAATGTTTGTCCAGGGTGGATATTGAATACACGGCTTTTGGCACTTACGAGGCAGTGTCACTACCAAATATGCCATATATTGTATTTAATATGTATTTAAGTCTTATATTTGTGTTTCCTCTGTTGTCTGATATCTATACCACAAGTTCTAAAAAGCTACTTATTACGGCGTCAGGTCAAAAGAAGAGATGTTTAAATTTAATTTAAATTTATTAAAATACCTACCTACGTATTTTGTTTGACGTACAAATAAACTTTAGTATTTTATCGATATGGTTTTCGCGTGTAGAGCAGCACAGTCGTTGTGGTTTCTTGTCGTCAGTCTAACGATGGTGTCGTGGAGGAAGCATGTCTGGGTGGAGAGTCGGGACGCCTGTACTAAGACAAGTAATAACAAATATTTATTCCTTTTTATGTGATAGGTGGCAGCACTGGCAGCCGTAGCAGGCATTTCGCCTGGGGAGGGGCGTGAAGGTTCTTCAACCCGTATTCACGTCTCCTCCCCACTTTGGCGATGAGGGAGCGTCGCTGGGGTTTAATCGGTATGCCTCCGGTCCCACCCGGAGGAGAGCCCGACATAACCCGCCTGCCCCTCGGCAGGAGGGTATGCAGAAGGAGTCGCAAGTCTACGTTGGCCGACTTCGGGTCATTCCTCACTCTGATAGTAAGTAAGTGATGGCCGCTGCCCATAGACACCCACAACTTTAGTAGAATCACAGTGTATTGCCATTTTTTCCCATTCCCACCCCAAGAAATTTCACTTTTCATACTAAGACGGTCACGTGACCTGGTAACTTTAAGTATGTTAAGGGGAGTCGAAAAAAAATTCGATGAATTTCGAAAAGTCGTTCAGCAAATGGTCGGTAGAGCACGTTCGAGGGATGTTAATGTTTTCAGATACACCCTGTATGATGTTAATGCTTTTCGCGATTTTACTTACAGGGAACCTACTGTTTTTAGAGTTCTTTTAAACTACCGTTTCATTAAACATTCGTGTGATGAACACTTGTGTTTGTTTAGCGTTTGGGTAGTGTAAATATGTAATTTTTTTTGTAAATATGTATTTAAATCTTAAGACCCAAAAGCCTTTTAAAAGGCATAAAACAATTGATTTTCTATTGTGACTGCTGTCTGGGCCTTACGACGCTAAATTAGAAATTCGTTCCACTTATTTCGGTTGACATAATAAACATGTGATGTGAAGGTATTGTCTCATCAATGCATTCAATGTACCTACCTCAGTCAATGTTAAACGTTTTTTGTTTTAAAACTTATCGCTCACGTGCAAGCCTTAATTCATGTACGAATTAAACTAAAAATAAATAAATAAATAAAAGTCGTTTATTTAACAAGCACTGAATTACTAATTTTCAATTAGTTTTTAAAGAAAAGTTGTAGCCAAAATTTCAAATAAGCAGATAAGTCGATGGGCCCCAAACTAGGCTAAGCCTGTATCTTGGTGGCCCCTGCAAATAACAATTTGTAAAAAAGTTTGGCTGACAACTGAACACACGGTATTAATAATCTATATGTATATTTTTCAACTTTACAGTGTTTTGCAACAGCTGGAGTGTCGATGAACATAGCTGGGACGGCGTTGGTGATGGCATTTACTGCCTGCCTGCTGCCGCAGCTCCAGAGACCGGGCTCCACGATACCAATAGATGACGTCATGGGTTCTTGGATAGGTGAGGATACTTTAAGTCATCAGTATCACAATGCCTGAAAACCTCAGCCTCTCAGATGGAAGGACATTGTCTTTGGTAGAGCAAGGACCTCATTGCTAAAGTCATCATCAATCAGCCTGGTAATACCTGGTAGTTGTTTATTGAATTATTAAATCTTAACCGAAATTTCATTGTGATGGGACTTGACCAATGGGTGGAACGAAAAATACTCCTTCTATCAACCTACGAATATCACGTTTGGTACTACCATGCCTGCCGCTTTCAGATTAGCCAAAGTTCTAGCATTAACGAGATAGTCAGTTCAGAGACGAGTAATGACAGAAGACAACGACTAAGTGATAATATTGGGGCAATATAGCATTGTACTGCAGTAGCGATACCAGTATATTTTTATTAATTGCGGTTTTAGGTTATATAGACAATAGCGCCTTTTATCGATGCTGCATTTGTTTCTATCTACGAGTATTTATCTAATATTATTCATTACATTTTCAGCATCAACTCCAGGCATATCTTTGCTACTGGGCAACGGCTTGCTGCCCTCTATGATGTGGCACATCGGCCGAAAAAATAGCAACCTGATCTGCATCGTCCTATCCATCATGGGATGGGTGTGCATCTGCTTAGCCAAAAATGTCATCGTCATCCTCTTGGGCCGGACCATCCAAGGCGTGAGCCTGGGAATGGCTCTATCTCTTGGACCTATTCTGATCGCGGAGTATACAACTCCAAGATATCGTGGTGCCTTTTTAATGACCATATCACTGTGCAATTCTATTTATGTCTTGTTTTCACACCTATTTGGATCCCTTTTCTCATGGCGAACTAATGCAATAATTAGCATGGCCGTAACAGCTGTAAATTTGCCAATAGTAGTTTTCTCCCCAGAATCTCCTACGTGGTTAGCTGAGAAAGGAAAGTATGAGGAATGTAAAAAAGCATTCAGATGGCTAAGAGGTGATGATGAAGAAGAAGAATTGAAAGATATAATCAAAGCTGGTATTATATGTAACAAAGCAAAAACTGATGAAGTAAGAGACGAGTCGTTTGCAACAGACCTTAGAAGTAAGCTATCTCAACTCAAAGCTACTGTATCAAAAAAGGAATTCTACAAACCTATAATAATAATGATTCATGTTTATGCTATACTTCATTGGGCAGGTATAAATTATCTAGCAATGTATAACATTCCCATTACTGATCAAGTTATAGGAAACAAAAGCAGTAATGCGGTGCATATTGCAATTTTAGACACTCAACGACTATTTTCGAATATTCTTGCCGTATATATTATAAAGAAAGTTAGTAGAAGAGGAATGTTTCTCAGTCTTACGAGTGTAAACATACTAGCACTGCTTGGTATAGCAGGATATGTGTATGTTAAATCAAGGAATCTTTTTGAATCTTCTTTTCTAGGATTAGCTTTGCTTCATGTCCATATGTTTTCAGTAGCAGTCTGTACTTTACCTCTACCATTTATAATTGCGGGAGAAATATTCCCACTAAAATACAAGGGCATTTCTGGTGGAATCAGTGTAATGGCGTATGCTTTTCACTTCTTTTTAAGTGTAAAGACTTTTCCATTTTTGTTCAAAACTATAAGACTAGATGGAGCATACTGTTTATATGCTTTTATAACTGGGTATAGCCTTTGGATATCTTATAGAATTCTGCCCGAGACGAAAGATAGGACGTTGTTGGACATAGAGAAGGATTTCAGAGGTGAAGACCATACTTTGAGTGTAGAAGACTTGAAATCAGCTCAGTCACTGATGGCGTAAAACATAAAAAGTAAGTTATTTACTGACAAGAGCACCCTCAAAAATTATACAAATATCTCGATTGTAGGAACTTTGATCGCTTCTTGACTCGATTGAGAATCTTACAAATATAAGTAAGAATGTGTGTGAATCCATTTAATTGATACGAAACATTTCGTCTGACTACAACATCATAGCAATTTCTTCAAAGATAATGTTTTACAAAACAATAATTCGAAAAATCTGACTTTCGACATGGGAAGAAGTTTTTAAGATTACACTCTCTTTTCTTTAAAGGAAGATAGGTAACCATTTGTTTTCACCAAAGAATTAGAAAAGTGGCATCCAAAATAAGGCTATGGTTTTCAGCAGTAGACTGGTATACCTAAATGTCTATGATAAGTTTTTAAGAACCTGGAAACAGCACGTTGTAGGTACTGATTTTATTTTGTAATATTGAAAGGCAAACGAGCAAGCGGGTTACCAAATGGTAAGTGAACACCGCCGTCCTATGGATATTAGCTACCTACACCAGAAGGAGTGCCGATGCATTGCCGACCTTTTAGGAAGGTAATGAAGGTAAAGGCTCGTTTCTTGAAGATTTGAATATCGTACCGTTTCGGAAAATTCAATATCAATAAATTCGTCTAAAAGTGAATTTGTAAAATAATTATTGAACTACGATATGATATCGTAGTAATTTAAAGACGCCCCCAATTAACGGTCGGTAATGTGCTAAATATATTATACACTCATTATGTGCTTCAACGGGCCACACTACACTTTGATATTTTTTCCACATTTTTCACAGTTTTATTTGAATAATGGAATTTACGGTTACAGTGTTTATTTTTAAAATATTGTGAAAAAATTTTGTTAAAATGTTGAAAAAGTAGACAAAAACAGTAAATCGTCTATTTTTAAACGGTTTTATTTAGATATTTTTTTCGATTACCGACTTACTGTTCAGGGCGTCGACATGTAGATTAATAAATAGTTTTTGATTTAATTTATCTAATTAAGTAAGTTTTGTTATTAAAACTGTTGACATGTGATTTATTTCTGTTTTATTTATCATCATCATCAGCCAATAAACGCCCTCTGTATCATATACTAGTGGCCCGCCTTCACTTCGCTTCGGGACCGTTATTCAGAAATGAACTAATAGATGGCGCTGTGCTCAATTACATCGCGCAAGCGTTTCGTGTTTTCGGTTTACCTATAAGCCTTGTCGTTGTCTATAGAAATTTTCTCTTTATAAATAGTATAGAAGATGTATGTATTATATTTCAGAGCAAAAAGGGACAGGCTTGCCTAGTGTGGGGGTCAGTACCATGTGTTTACATATTTTCTGGCAACAAATATATTTAATTATTTTTTTCATAAAGAATATCTATCTATACTATTTATAAAGAGATAACTTCTATAGACAACGACAAGGCTTATAGGTAAACCGAAAACACGAAACGCTTACGCGATGTAATTGGACACAGCGCCATCTATTTCTTCATTTCTGAATAACGATCCCGAAACGAAGTGAGGGCGGGCCACTAGTCTATATATAGTACTTGTACTATTATATATTCTGTGTCTATAGGTATTATTCATAATTAACTAATTCTATAATATACATCGACTAGCAGGATGACATACAATTTACAAATATAAGTACTTCTAATTTGGCCATCACAAATCTTTTAAGTACCCGAAAAGACTAAGTACAGACAGCCACACATCAGATTAACGATCTGGCAGGTCCTTAAAGGGCTTTTTGCTGAATTTGACTGCCATAATCGTATTAGCATTGCACTCCACTGGTGATACAAGTGTCCATGGGCGGCGGCAATTGCTTACCATCAGGTGATCACATAGAAAAATGTGTAAATATTATGTGATAGTAGGTAAGTAAATAAGTACCTACTCATATAACTAACAAAAACTGTTGTCTAGAATTCATTACAAGAACCTACATAATTATTTTAATTAAACTTTGGTAGCATGTTTAAATTTGTCCTTGCTTGCAATAATGAACATTACGAGTACTAAACGTGAGACAGACTAGGTATAGGTACCACCTACCTACTTACCTTAATAATTATGGCGTTCACACTAAATCCCACCGTAACATTTAATCATTGGGTTAATTTTCACTTTTCACTGAAATTGCGGAAAATTACATTTCTATACGCTTCCATTTCTTTTAGCATTTAAAATTTTTAGACTAGTTTTTGTGGGTGACATTTTTTGGAATAAGTTTTACTACCTGTTTTTTTTTAATCATAAACTAGAGATGTTTAAATTTTATTTAAATTTAAATACAAAATTAAAATACTAATATAAACCAAATCAGTAAAAAATAGGTCTGTCGCCAACAGGTAGGTACTAGTTAATTTGTTGATGTACATACATACAAACAAAAAAAACAAACATTAGTATTTTATCGATATGGTTTTCGCGTGTAGAGCAGCACAGTCGTTGTGGTTTCTTGTCGTCAGTCTAACGATGGTGTCGTGGAGGAAGCATGTCTGGGTGGAGAGTCGGGACGCCTGTACTAAGACAAGTAATAACAAATATATTTATTCCTTTTCTATGTTATAGGTGGCAATCGTAGCGGGCCTTTCGCCTGGGGAGGGACGTGAAGGTTCTTCAACCCGTAAGTACTTATGTCTTCTCCCCACTCTGGCGGTGAGGGAGCGTCGCTGGGGTCTAGTCGGTGTCTAGTCTAGCCCATAGATAAATAATATAAACTGAGAGTCTAGCCTCTCCCGGAGGAGAGCCCGACATAACCCACCTACCCCCCGGCAAGAGCATAAGGAGTCACAAGTCTACGTTGCCCCACCTCGGGTCAGCGGCATTCCTAACTCTGATCGTAAGTGATACCCACAACTCTAGTAGAATCACAAGTGTATTGCATTTTTTTCCCCTGCCCCCCAAATTAACTGGATCTATAAATAAGATCACTTTATCGTTTATAAAAGTGTCTGATGTAAGTAGTATAAATATGTATGTATGTAAATCAGAAATTCATTCATTTATTTCGGTTGACATAATAAATATGTGATGTTAAGTATAAGTATTGTCTCATCGAATGTATTCAATTTACCTCAGTCAAGGTTAAATGTTTTTTTGTTTTAAAACTTTCTTATCTCTCACGTGCAAGCCTTAATTCATGCACAAGATAAACTAAGTAAGTAAAAAAAAAACATTTTCAACTTTACAGTGTTTTGCATCATCTGGAGTGGCCATGAACGTAGCTGGATCGGCGTTGGTGACGGCTTTTACTGCCTGCCTGCTGCCGCAGCTCCAGGCACCGGGCTCCACGATACCAATAGATGACGTCATGGGTTCTTGGTTAGGTGAGGATACTTTACGTCATCACTATCACAATGCTTGAAAACCTCAGCCTCTCAGAAGGAAGTCCTTGGCAGAGCAAGTACCTCTTTGCTAAAGTCATCATAGTAGTACCCACTGGTCAGTATAGCCCTTCCTCGCCTTACTCCTATATACCCGGTTCTGAGCTGCTCGGATCCACGTAGTCCCTCCAAGTTTGGCGATTTCATCGACCCATCGTGAAACCGAACGACCTAGACTTCGTCAGCCGCTTCTAGGACACCATTGGGTCATAACCTTGCTTCATCTGCCATCACAGCGCCTAGCTGAATGTCCTGCCCAATTCCACTTTAGTTCCATCACTCTCGATCCGACGTCGATTTCAGAGTTCCGGACTCGATCTTGGAGTCTGATACCGAGCATTAATAGAATATAGAATAGAATGGTTTATTTGCTTTTGAACAGGGTGTACAAAATGATGGCGTAATAATAACATTTACAGGATCACCTATCCAGCCATTAACCAATAGCATGCAAACACAATTTTTACGATTAAACAGTAACATACTTAATAATTACACGTTTTATTTATGAAGTAACCCCTATCAATAAATTACTTTAATGATTTGCCATTTGCTGACTGTCCCTATCATTTAAAAAATCTTGCACAGAGTAAAAACCGCGCCAGACTAACCATTTGTAAAGAGCTGTTTTAAATTGGTTGAATGGCAGATCTTTAATATCTTGATTTATTTTATTATAAATTGTAACACACACACAGAAACAGTTTTTTTTGAATACGTGTACTGTTAGGTTTAAAATCAAGGACCAATCGATTGCCATTTCTAGTATTTCGAGCATATAAATCTTTCGCTTTTTAAAGTAGTCTGGGTTTTGCTTTACAAATTTTGCTATTTCCATTATATATAAACACGGCAGGGTAGCACGTTCAAGGCTCTGAATAGTGGTTTACATGAGGTATCTGGTGTTACACCATATAAGGCTCTTATGCACTTTTTTTGGGCTATGAATGCTTCCCTCCATGGCCCTTTGTGCAACTCTTATTTTGTGCACAGTCTCCTTAGTATTTGCTGAAGTACAGGCTTCTAAAGAAGTTTATGGTACTGACTAACAGAACAGGAGTAACTATAGGGTAGCAGGGCTAGCAAATGCCACGGACCCCCGAGCCAAGAGGGGCCCGGAACCTCTTGGGTCGCGATCCCTTAATGTTAACATTTTTTTAACTAATCCACGAACTGAGCCACTGCCATCGAACGAGAAGACGAAGATTTCATGTAGAGTGGTTTTTCATTGAGACCACATTTTCATTGAGATGAAACTTGACCAATGGGTAGAACGATGAAGACTCCTTCTATCACCCTACCAATATCCCGTTTCGTACCACCGTGTATAGCTGTCTTAGGATACCTATTTAAAACTTCCCTGCCACTTTCACATTATCCAAAGATCGAGCATCAACGAGATAATCAGTTCAGAGACGAGTAATGAAGAAGACAATTAAGTGATAATATTGTGGCAATAAGGCTAGGTACGTATGCATCATACTGCAGTAGAGACACCAATATATTTATATTAGGTTACATAGACAAAAAGAGCTGACGACCTATCGGTGCCCAGCAGCACCGATAGGTCGTCAGCTTTTTATTCAATTTCTATTTATCTATCTAATATTATCCATTACATTTTCAGCATCAACTCCAGGCATATCTTTGCTACTGGGCAACGGCTTGCTGCCCTCTATGATGTCGCACTTCGGCCGAAAAAACAGCAACGTGATCGGTATCGTCCTAGCTTTCATGGGATGGGTGTGCATCTCCTTCGCCAAAAATGTCATCGTCATCCTCTTGGGCCGAATCATCCAAGGCGTGAGCCTGGGAATGGCTCTGTCTCTTGGACCTATTCTGGTCGCAGAGTATACAACTCCAAGGTATCGTGGTGCGTTTCTAATGACCATGTCAGTGTGTATTTCTATTTACGTCTTGTTCTCACATCTATTTGGATCCCTTTTCTCATGGCGAACTAATGCAATAATTAGCATGGCCATAACAGCTGCAAGTTTGCCAATTGCAATAATCTCCCCAGAATCTCCTATCTGGTTAGCTGAGAAAGGAAAGTATGAAGAATGTAAAAAAGCATTCAGATGGCTAAGAGGTGATGATGAAGAAGAAGAATTGAAAGATATAATCAAAGCTGGTATTATATGTAACAAAGGAAAAACTGATGAAGTAGGAGATGAGTCGTTTGCAACAGACCTTAGAAGTAAGCTATCTCAACTCAAAGCTACTGTATCAAAAAAAGAATTCTACAAACCTATAATAATAATGGTTCATGTTTATGCTATACTTCATTGGGCAGGTATGAATTTTCTAGCAATGTATAACATTCCCATTACTGATCAAGTTATAGGAAACAATAGCAGTAACACGGTGCCTATTGCAATTTTAGATACTCAAAGACTATTTTCGAATATTCTTGCCGTGTATATTATAAAGAAAGTTAGTAGAAGAGGTATGTTACTCAGTCTTACGAGTGTAAACATACTAGCACTGCTTGGTATAGCAGGATATATGTATGTTAAATCAAGGAATCTTTTCGAATCTTCTTTCCTAGGATTAGCTTTGCTACATGTGCATATGTTTTCAGTAGCAGTCTGTACTTTACCTCTACCATTTATAATTGCAGGAGAAATATTCCCACTAAAATACAAGGGCATTTCTGGTGTTATTAGTATAATGACGTATGCTTTTAACTTCTTTTTAAGTGTAAAGACTTTTCCATTTTTGTTCAAAACTATAGGACTAGATGGAGCATACTGTTTATATGCTGTGATAACTGGGTATTGCCTTTGGGTATCTTATAGAATGCTGCCCGAGACGAAAGATAGGACGTTGTTGGATATAGAAAAGGAGTTCAGAGGTGAAGACCATACTTTGAGTGTAGAAGACTTGAAATCAGCTCAGTCACTAGTGGCATAGTTATTTGCGTACAATTTAGATTATTTTTTTGGATTACCGACTTATTGTTCGGGGCGTCGATTATATAGATTAATAAATAGTTTTAATTATAATTTATCTTATTAAGTTTTGTTATCAAAACTGATGACAATGTGATTAATTACTGTTTTATTCATCATCAGCCAATAGACGCACACTGATCTATGCCATATACCTAGTGTGGGGGTCAGACTCAGTAGCTACATATACCTACCGTGTATCCTGTGTAAAATAAATTAAATGTAATTTTCTGGCAATAAAATTTGTTTCATTTTTTTATTTAAGAATATCTACCTATCAAGTAATTCTATACCTAATATACATCCAATCATACATACAATCGATCCCAGCGCCATCTATTAATACAGAGAGGAACTAATGTCCCGAAACAAAGTGAGAGCGGGTAAGGTAGCTAGTCACAAATTAGATGATTGTAAGTAATATTTTACTATATTATGGTCAGCGTGGATGAAATGGCGACAGGTCACGGCAACTACATGCGATCCAATCCACGGATGCCTTTAAAGCTAAAAGGCAATAGGGCAGGCAGATGACGTTATGGCAAACACTGGTATACCTAAACATGAACTAGGAGATGTCTACACTTGCTTCAACGTCGTCATCACCCATCTCCTCCGTGTGTTGCCGACCGTTTAGCTTTGATATCGATTTAAATAAGTTCAATACTCAATTCTCAATACTCAATGCTTTATTTGCGTTTCACAGTGTGTACAGACAAGATCTTAAATAGTAGGTATACATGTACATTCACAGATCACTGTGAACCCTGTCGGGCACAACAAATTTGTATAGAGAGGAGGAGCACCATTTTTCAGAACAAATTTATACTATCCATCTTTTTATATAGTTATTTTCATCATCATCATTTCAGCCAAATAGTCGTCCACTGCTGGATATAGGCCTCCCCCAAAGTTCTCCACACAGATCGGTCCCGTTCCACTCGCATCCAAGGGACTCCCGCGAGCTTCACCAGATCACTAGTATAAGTTAGTTTGTTTAAAATACCACACCACACTATAATCTTTACGAATCATTTGCCGATATAAAATCCACAGGCATTAATTTAATATACCATTTACAAATAAACTTTTCACAAAGGCTTTTATTAAAGTAGCCCGAAATGTACTTGCACGATGTAATTGACGCAGCGCCATCTATCGGCATTCATTGACGGCGCCAATCTTCATGTCTGGAAAGCCGTAGTCACACGTTACATATAGGTATTGTTGAACAAAATGTTGTTCATAATGGTTGATAGTAAACGTGGTTAAACTGATGTAAATTTTCACAGTTACACCCTGTATATAGTACTAGTGGCCCGCCCTCGCTTCGCTTCGGTATTTAAATTTTTTGAACGAAGTAGAATTCACAACAATTAAAGTAATTAGCAAAAATAAATTTTACTGATACTTATAGGATTGATAATTTTGGTGATCGTAAACCTTAATGAAGGAATCTCAAAAAGATTTGATTTAAAAAATGTTGGAAATCTTGAAAACTTTACTTTGTCAAATTTAATCAGTTCCCCCGTTCACCCCTATAAGGGGAAGGGGGGACTTTTATAAAATTTCTATGCAAAGCCTAAATACCAATTTTCAAGATTCTAGCTTCAAAAAATTCTATTCTTCGTTCCAACCCCCTTTTCCCCCTTTTTAGGTTGAAGAAAAAAATAACGAATTCACTTTCATTACATTTGTAGGCAAAGCCCAAATACCAAGTTTCAAGAATCTAGCTTTAAAATTGACAATACGGTGTTTTATCCCCCTTTCTCCCCTTTTTGGGTTGAAGAAAAAAATGCCGAATTCAATTTCTTTATATTTGCATGCAAAGCCCAAATAGCAATTTTCAAAGCTCTAGCTTTAAAAATGACGAATTTTCCATACGACGTTTTAACCCCCTTTCACCCCTTTGTAAGCTGAAGAAAAAAAAATGCTGAAATCACTTTCATTTAATTTGTATGGAAAACCCAAATACCAATTTTCAAGACTCTAGCTTTAAAAATAATAAATCTCCCATACATTGTTTTAACCCCCATTTCACCCCTTTATGGCTTGAATTTAAAAAAAAACTAAAACAGGTCAATTTTTATTTTTGATAAACAACCATAATCCAAATTTTCAAATCTCCAACATCAAAATTGAAAGACTTTCATACTAACGTAAACCCCCCCTTTCACCCCTTTAGGTGTTGAATTTCGCAAAACCCCTACATAGTAAGAACTACCTATGTTTCAAATTTCATGATTTTAGGTCCAGTAGTTTTGGCTGTGCGTTGATAGATCAGTCAGTCAGTCAGTCAGTCACAGGCCGAGGCGTTACCTCTTTATTAATAGTATAGAAGATAGAAGATAGGATTACTACTCTTTATGACGTAAATGGCAGTGGCCCCATCAATTACTTAGTTTTATGAAATTAGTGACGCACATTATACATCGAGCCCTTGGCTGTAGTGACATTGCGATAGTAGTAATAATGAAGGTCAAAACCATAACCTGCGCAAACACAAAGGAAATATCTGTAGTCCTTATCTATTCAGGTCACAAGATCACTAAATCTAAGTAGGTTACATCTAGACACCCTAGGGTGTCTCCAGCGTAAAACCCTAGGGAATCTAGATACAGCGTGAACGCGTTAAATGCGTCGCCGCCATTATGAAATATCTTTCTTCATCACCGTGGGAGAGCCACGCTTCGGCATGAATGGGCCGGCTCGACCGGAGTAATACCACGGCCTCACAGAAGACCGGTGTGAAGCAGTGTCTACGCTGTGTTTCGTCGAGTGAGTGAGGGCAGAGGCCTAACTGGGGGAAAGAGGGTTAAAGATTGGCAGCGCACTTATCATTAGGTGATCCGTCTGCTCGTCTGCCACCTATCACATAAATAAGTGTCCATTTGTAAAAGAGGGCTTGGCATTTATATGACTGGTAGAAGACATTGTTAAGCGAATGTATATGTTCACAGATACACCCTGTATGTGCGCGAAGCCAGTTTAGCACGCGATGTAGGCTGCCGACGTTCTGTATCAATGATGTTGTGATAGAGCTGTAGTAAAAAAAAGCAACTTTAGACTTTGACATTTGCTTTAATATTATTGTAATATCTTAAAAATATGTACCTTCTTGTTGTTTTGAAAAGCAATAAACGCATTTTTATTTTTTTATTTATTTATTTTTTAACATGTACTTACAGGCGGCGTCGAGTTACGAAGTACAAAAATCGCACTTGTGTCTTAGCCATAAAGAGAGTTGAAATATCAAAAAGGGTTCCTCGTAATTACGCAGCTGTATTTGTGGACTTTGTACATATTAACTTTAAGTATAGGCAGGTTTATGATACTACAAGATTATAGAGATAAAACGCATTTACTTTATAAATGTCATGTAATAAAATAAATTGTATTACTTATCTAAAAATTACGCCTATGTAATTAACAGTAATAAACTTTTAAATATTATTTCATATTTAATGAGGGTTTTTGAAATTGAAAATATAACCAAATCCAGGTAAACTCAGCAGGCCGTCAGGTCAGGGTGAGGATGCACTTCAAAGAAGAGTCATACTACAAATTTATCTTCTTCTTCTATACTATTTATAAAGAGATAACTTCTATAGACAACGACAAGGCTTATAGGTAAACCGAAAACACGAAACGCTTGCGCGATGTAATTGAACACAGCGCCACCTATTGGTTCATTTCTGAATTACGGTCCCGAAGCGAAGTGAGGGCGGGCCACTAGTATTTAATAAATCTGTAATAGTAAGTTGGTCGCTGATCTTTAAGGGAACGGAAAACAACAAACGCTTTCGTGATTCAGTTTAGACCTAGCGCCATCTATTGGTAGAATTTAGGACTAACCCCATTGTCATTCAGTCTGTTGGTTCGCGCGTGTCTCAGAAATTGATGAATGATTGTTTTCAACAGTTTATGCTCTTGAGAAGTGAAAACAAGAGCGTGCACAATACGTGTGAAAGGGTAGGAAAATCCGATTCGATTCAAATTAGGCCCTCAGGTTTGGAAAAGTCCAGAAGTGCATGCTCGGATTCGAAGCTACGACCTAAGGACCGCCATGGCTCTAATCTCACCAGCTACACACTTATTTAACGGCTACTAATTTAATTTAAACATAGATTAGCTATTTTACAAGCACTACTTAGGTAACTCAGTTTTATATTACCTTATATTATAATGAGACTTACTTTACGGTTTCTTAATTTTTTTGCGAATACAAAAACGCGGATAACTTCTTGTCTTTCAAATGAAAATCCACTCTCTTAAAGTACATTTTCATTTTTGCATTGCGGCAAGTCCTACTTATGCTAAAGAACAAAAGCCAAATTCTAGATTAATTCACTCGGAGGCAAGCAAACTGTACCTTCGGATAATGTTCATGTAATATGAATAATAATGAGACTTAAATATTAGTTCCGCAATGTATCAATATATGGCGCTGGACGTCGATTACATTACGCAAAACCTTCGGTTTTTAATTTAGATACCTCTTTAGTACCTAAATGTTCAGGATGAGAATATAGATTACATTTATTGCACAGAAACTTAAAATTCAAAAACTTAAAACTAGGTATTACAAGATTTTGGTACAAAAAAGGCGGTCTATAATTTATATCTCTACATGAGCTCTGTCTAATATTAGGCAGCATAAGTTTTTTTTATTGGGTTATCGACATAAGTTACAGCAATACATTTTAATAATACAGTGACAGTTATTAAAATCTAACTGCACTTTTATTTAGAGATAACCAAACCACATCTTCATTTGTGAAAAAAATATAAGTAAATAATAGGTAAGTAGGTAAATTATAATTAACATAAATTGGACATAAATAATTTTGAATAATAATGTCTGCATGTAATTACATTTTACGTGAATACATTCCTAACTTTTGAGCCTGGACTCGTAAGTAGATATAATTATGTATCTTCGATGCCAGCAAACAACAGCTGGTAGGTAGGTACTCGTAAAGGAAAATCAAAATGTATTTTTACAGGATACATTCACAAGCAAGCAAAACCATATAAAAGATCAACAATACAAAAGTCCAGCCGTCGATCCTCAACACAAAGTTAATCAGCTATCTCTTCACCCTCTATTTTTTATTTAAAGGCAGACGAACAGTCGAATCTCCTGATGATAACAAACAGCAGTGGGATTATAAATGCGCTGCCAACCATTTAGTCCATTTTTAAATTCCACAAGTTGGCAGAGCACGTTCTTCTCCACTGACCAGCTGCTAAACCACTTAATTTACTTGACTCTACATTAATATCACCACAATCACCACAAAAAAACGTCCACTAAGTATTACTACAATCCTACAATACTGCTACACCTTCTATCTCTATTATACAATGATAATGATGTCAGGGATTGCACTGACTTCATCTCCTCAGGAGACATAGGTCTTCCTCGGAACTCATCTTCAATATCCTGGAGCGTCCTGTCTTTTGTCTCCGGAAGAAATATTCCAGCTACAAGAAGACAATATCCAACTATACATGCATACAGTAAGTATGCCCCTGGTAAGCCAATGGTATTTAAAAGAAACGGCAAAGTCTTAACTGAAAAGAAGACATTTGAAGACAAGAATAGTATGCTAATACCACCAGCCAAAGCTCTGTATTCTAAGGGAAACAATTCTCCAGCAAGAATAAAAGGTAAAGGAACTGTTCCCGTAGCAATAGAGAACATATGGATGTGTATAAGAATAATACCAATAACCGGGTGGTCAAAAGGAAGGAGAGAGTGAGATTTGGCATACACATATGCAGATATACTGAGAAATGCAAATAAGTTTATACTAATCGTAGCAAATAACATAGTCCTTCTTTTCACTTTCTTTATAACATACACTGCGCACGAGTTTGAAATTATTCTTTGCGTGTCCATTGTAAATATCATCAACGATATGTTAGTCTCTGTCCCAATGACTCTTTCAAAAATATCTCTTGTATATGAACTTAAAATATTAGCTCCTGCCCATTGCCCCATAGTGTAAAATGTGCATCATAATAAAAATAGGTTTGTAAAACTCTTCTTTCTTATAGTTTGCATTGAAATATGCAATATGCAGTTTGACTTTTCTGACAAATGACTGAGAAACATTCGCATCCACTTTAGCCTCGTTTACGACAATTGCTGCTTCTATCATTTCTTTCAATTCTTGTTCTTCAGAGTCCTCCCCTTAGCCATCTAAAAACTCTACGACTTTCTTCATATCTACCTTGATCAGCCAACCAACTCGGGTGACTCAGGCGAATATATGACTATAATTAAGTCTATAACGCAATGATGAAACAGACTAATGCGGTACTCTGCCAGCTCAAAAAGGGACCCTAAAGTGTGTACAATTAGAACTCCAGTTGCAATAGCTAACGATATTCCAGTCAAAAAGGCTCCTCTGTTGGTGGGGCTGGTGTATTCTCCTATGAGCACAGGTCCAATGGTGGAGCTCATGCCTATAGCGGTTCCTTGGAGGATCCTGGCAACGATGAGGGAAGCAACGCTGTTCGCTGTTAAGACGACCACCCATCCGACGAGCATTGGCGTGATGCTGACCAAGTTGGCGGTTTTTCTGCCATACCTTGACATGACAGTGGGAGCTAGAAAATTGCCGATGATGAGAGCAAATCCTAGGACCGCAGCTAGAATAAACAAAAAAAAAATTATCAAAACCAGTTATGGCCCCTGATTAGTACCTTGTGGTACTCCATATTTGTTTGTCTAATGTAATGACTTATGATTAATCTGTATTAGATTTTATTTGCGTTATATTCAAGTAAGAAAATCAATAGTATTATCATGTCATTAAAGTAGTACAGGATTTGTTACAGAGTGTTTACATAAAAATATAAACTCAGTCGAATACCTATCCAAGATCCAGAAGAGTCATCTATGGGTATAAGCGTGTTTGGCTGTCGAAGCTGAGGTAGCAGGATGGCTGAAAACCCCATTGAAATCCCATGGGCTCCCACATTGATGCACACTCCTGCTGAGACGAAACACTGAAAGAAAAATAAATACACCATTAATGCTTAGTATAATGTTGTTAAATGCCAAAACCACAGTAAGTGATCAAGTTCTGTGATTTGAAAAATAAATAGCTGTTTTAAAGGTATTTGGCTCTTATAATCAGAGGCCAAGACTCACTTTGCGTCGCTAGAAAAGTCTAGAGGTCCTTATTGGACTCGAACCGCGTTGATAGTAGAAGATCAATGTTTAATAGGTAGAGCGGTGGTAAAGGACATCCTTTATATATTATAAAATAAACAATTTTCGCTACTTTTATTGAGCAAAAGATAACGAATATCCTACAATAAATTCGCGAAAGACATTGAAAAGAGTCATAAAAATGCGTGACACAGTAATCTTAATAATACTGATAATAATTTACGCTCTTTTTTTTATATAGGGGGCAGACGAACAGACGACGGATAAAAAATCGATCGAACGATGTCACTTGACTAGTTCTCTATACTTAATATTTGAATATACTTATAAATAAGCCCCAATAAAGCCCCAATAAAGCTTTTTTATTTTATTATGGTATGTGCTGGAGGCCAGCCCGCCCTCAATTCGTTTTGGGAAGTACTGGGTGGCGCAAAAGTACTGGCACTAAAGAAAATACTTTAATTTTTTTTATATGACATTTCTGTCATTCTGTTGTTGAAAATTGTGTAGTGAACAAATGTAAAATACACTGAAAATAAACATGGGACCGTTTTACTCCCCAAGAACGTGCGCCACAGCGCGCGACACTATGGACTTAGTGAGGGACGCTTTTTCCAGGCCGAGTTATCTCTCGTTTTGGCGATTTGCCTTGGCCTGCAAGATCACCCGATCTGACCAGTCCAGACTTCTTTCTTTGGGTTTTTTGAAATCTCGGGTGTATGTGAACAAGCCACAGACTCTCGCAGCTCTAAAAGAAAACATTCGTCAAGAAATAACGAACATATCGCAGGAAGTGTTACGGCAAGTTATGCAAAAGTCATAAATAGGGCTCAAATGTGTATCAACTCTGGAGGTCACCATTTAAAAGACATCATCTTTAAATCCTAATGGTACGAAATTTAATGGCACAAATATACATTTAAAAAAACCTAAATCTAGTTTTCTAATTTAGAAAAAATGTTATAGCTGAACCAAATAGGGTCTTTACTTTTGCGCCACCCGTTATATAATATAGTTTTACTCGGTATCAATAGAGGCCGCTGATAAGGTAAAGTCAGGAGCAGATATACCTGAGCAAGCAGTGTGCCCAGAAAAATATATACACTTCGATCGTCACAACAATGTTGACGTCTTAGTTGTCATATTCACGTAGGTACGTTCAATTCGTCAAATATGTAACATCTAAGTGTTCTTTTTTTAACACATACACCATTCATTAAAATACAACTCATAGTTGTAAGTGGAAAAATAAACATATACCTACTATTAAAGGTGTTGACCGCTCATGAGTAAATGCTATCAAGACAGTCAACAACTTTATGAAAAATTAAACGTTAACATCTCTTTGCACACTTGGAATGTATAGTGACTTTTGGTGTTCACAAGTGTTTCGCTTTTCTATTTATCTATCAGCTTCTATAATATAGAAGATTGTTTAATTAATTGATCGTCCATAAGTATTATAATCCCAAAGGTAAGTATTGTTTGTTTGCATAATTTTTCTATGGAAAGAAAACACTCATTGTCTTTCTATGACGCATTTTCATGACTAGAAAACTAATTAAAAACTACAATAAGTACAACAGTATTTATAAAGCCAGTGTTTGTAGCCCATGGTGCATTTAGACGTGGCGTGGGTTTGATTCCCGCCCTGGACAAACATGTTTCGTCTCTCCTCACAGAAAACCGGCGTGAAGCAGCCCCTGTGCTATGTTTCGCCGAGTGAGTGAGGGTACCGGAGGCCCACCCGGGGGGAAGGGGATAAAAGGTTGGCAGCGCACTTGTAACTCCACTGGTGTTGCAAGTGTCCATGAGCGGCGGCAGTTGCTTACCATCAGGTGATCCGCCTGCTCGTCTGCTACCTATCACATAAAAAAAAACATGTTTCGTCAACAAATCTGAATTTTAGTTACCTATCTATTATTTATATAATATTATTTTAATAATTTGCCATTCGTCTTCGATTCAAACCTATGACACTATTTATTTATGAATGGCAGCCAGGATTGGGACGACGTCTTGGTAGACCTGCCTGTTGGTCCTATGATATTGTAATGGTAGCGGGGAAATAATGGATGAGGCTGGCAGAGGACCGTAATGAGTGGCGTGATAGAGAAGAGGCTCTCTTACTCAGCAGTGTGTGGATGTAGGCTGATATGAGGATGATGATTTTATTTCTAGGTATATTTTTGGAAATTCGCACGTTGTTTTCCACTGAGCTGAGACAGCATTGCTCGATATTATGAGATTTTTTAAGAGTGGGTGTAACCAAATCTTTTATCGAGACTGTTCCAGTCGTCGATTCTCAACAGCTTATTAAGTTAATCCGAAAAAAACACTTATTTGTGTGATATAAACGATATGTCGCAGGGAAATTATAAAATCCCAGGGATTTGATCAAATCCCTAAAAAAATTATGGATTTCTGAGTGGTCATAAAAAAATAACCCTAACCTAACCTCTACCCTTAACCCGGCGCCAGCACAGTCAAAATATGTAACAACGACAGTAGGGTTGGGTCGACAGGACCCGTATAAGAAAACGCCATAATTACAAAAGTTTAAATTAATTTGATTTGTGGTTGTACTATCTATATATTACGATTATCGTTATAGGTTTTGAATAGTAAAAAAAAAACAACATGATACGAAACTATCTTTTTAATGACTTTTTATAAAAGTATCACAAATAAATAACAAAATAGACAACCTCTGTCTTAAAGTAATAAAATTTTAACAAAAAAGCCTTTTTTCTATAATATAAACTAATTTGTTACATGATAATCAAGTAATTAATAGACTTATACTATAACACCATTTGTATCAGTCTTATACGTCAGTCATGGTACCCTTATCATCTGCGCAATCTCGGCAGTACAATATTGCACGCTCACTGCAGATGTATGTTCGTATTCGGAGTCGGATTCTTGCGAAATACTAAAAATTCGCTGTAGTTTACGTTCTTCGCGATCCATAATTGTAAAAGGTCTGAAAATAACAAAATAAACAATATTATAAAACCAAAAAATTTTTTTTAAAACGGCGAAAATTTACGACACGAATAGTATGGTTGGGTCATATTTACCTTTTTCGCGTTTGACCGTGTCTATCACCCGCTGCGGCCGCAACACGTCTAATTGGCGATATCCAGCACTAAGTGCGGACTGTTAGCTCCAGCTACTGAGAAGTTTGGCAACGTTGCACACAAACTCTAAGAAACACGCTCATTTGAAAACTGCTCGGGTCAAATAGACCCAACTGTGCGAACGCCGGGTTAACACCTAACCATAGCCTAACATGTTTGATGTCATTTCACTGATAAAATGATCAAATCCCTGGTTTTATCATTTCCCTGCGACAGATACACAACGCCATCTATTGGTCTCGAAACAAAATGAGGATGGGCTACTTGTAATGTAGGTAGCTATTTCAGCTTTTTGAAGTTCTCTATAAGCTGCAATGAATAAATAAACACTTTTCCTACCTGTTTTTTGAAAGGTGTAATCCATTTCACCATCGCCGAATCTTAGTAGCTCCAGTCTCGACGATAATTAATGCTGACAATCTATAGTAGTCATTAAAATAGCCACAACAAACTTTGCTTTTTTTTATTAGATACGAAGACAGTCTGATATTTTATAAATTCTTTTTATTATTTTTTTAAACTTGTCGTCCTTTAACCACTGGCAGCAAAGATAAACTTATGACACAGACACAAATGACCACTTTTTCGTTTTTCTTTTATTTTATTTATCTTCTTTGTTTTTTCGCTTTTAGCTAGCAGTATCAAACCTCTACCAATGTCAAATGAGTCCACTTTTTAATTTATTTTTAAAACAGATCAAACCAACTTTTGCCACTATTTTTTTATTTATCTTTTAGGGTTTCACGCTGATAAGAAATGCAATGCTTAGACACGTATTATTGGCTTGGAAAATGTAAGTACAGAGGAGCAAGACGCGTCTGACATTGAATACTAATACCGCAATAAAACTAGGGTCCTCACGCGACTTTGGCCGAGTCTTTATCTCAAGTACAATAAAGTTGTAAACTTTTAGGACGACCTGATAATGATCTGGATTATTGCGAGTGGGTCACGTACAGGGTTCTGTACGTACAGCCACACATCAAAGTATACAAAACTGTCAAATTTCTAGTGTTGTGTTACAGATGTCAGACAATAGAGAAAAAATAAATAGGTAACTTATTCAAAACATATATTACACTCTGACACTATAAAAAATGCATCTAATTACTTTACAAACTTTTAACCCTATAATCATGCCTAATTCTTATGGATTCGGAAAAAAGTGAATGGGACATACGGACGGACGGACCGGTAATTATGACGAACTAGCGGCCGCCCGCGACTTCGTCCGCGTGGAAAAGTAACTTTTTACCCCATTTTTTACCCCTTGCAACCCCCTTTTCGCAATAAAAAGTAGCCTATGTTCTTTCTCAGGGTCTAGATCATCTGTATACCAAATTTCATTTAAATCCGTTCAGTAGTTTTGGCGTGAAAGAGTAACAGACAGACAGACAGACAGACAGACAGACAGACAGACAGACAGACAGACAGACAGACAGAGTTACTTTCGCATTTATAATATTAGTATAGTATGGATCTATAATGGTTCCGTTTTTTCCCATTTCACTACAGAACACTAAAAATGGCTTACGTTTACGTTCATACGTTTTATAAGATAAAAAAAGAAAGAAGATTACTAAATTTTAAACGTTCTTAAAACACTAGTGAAAACAATAGATAGATACTACTTACAATAACGTTTTGTAGAGCTACATAAAAGAGCACTGTATGAAAATAGAGGTTGCCATATTTTTGTCTGAATATTTTTTTTTTATGTGATAGATAGCAGACGAGCAGGCGGATCACCTGATGGTAACTCATGGACACTTGCAACACCAGTGGAGTTACAAGTGCGCTGCCAACCTTTTATCCCCTTCACCCCGGGTGGGCCTCCGGTACCCTCACTCACTCGGCGAAACACAGCACAGGGGCTGCTTCACGCCGGTTTTCTGTGAGGCAGTGGTATCACTCCGGTCCGGTATAATTTAATTTCGGTAAGTACAGGTCACTGGGTCATAACTTTATTTAAAAATTATTAAATTAATGCATAATTACCATTAGGTACACATATTTTACACAAGTAATGAATAGATAGGTATAAGTGTCCTACCTACAGGCATATTCCTAAGGGTTCCGTTTTTTCATTTGTCTTTGTAACCCTAAAACAGAGCCCCGCCATTTTGATGTAGGTATCTATCTAGTTAGTTATTTCTTTCATCGGCATTATGGTAATGCGATAAATTTATTTTGGCCGATATGGCAAGAATTGCAACTAATGCTGTCTTTTATCATGATGGGTGCAGACGAGCAGACGTATCACCTAATGGTCAGCGATTGCCGCCGCCCATGGGAACCCAACAGATGGATTTGCAAGTGCGCTGCCAACATCCTACACCCTTTCCCTTCGCATGGAGCCTATACCCTCACTCACTAAGCGAATCGCAAAGCAGGCGTTACTACAGGTTGTCTGTGAGGCCATGGTATCCCGGTCATTATAGTACCAAAGTAAGTTTTTTTCTGAACAAAACATCGTTTCTAAAGCAATTTAGTAATTTAGATACCGGACGAATGTAATTTAACACTTTTTGGTACGAACAGTCTAACATTAAAGTTTACAAAACTGTCAAATTTCTTAAATCGACTCTCATCTTACTGTCATACACATTAGGTTGAATATCAATTGAGGAAATTTGACAGGGTACCTGATAAGTGGATGACTGTACTTACCAGGTTTTACGTAAGTATAACTAATGTTAATGATGTATTAATGGTATAGGTAAGTATAGCAATCATTAAGTCAAGCCATTTTGTTAAAAGGCAAGTCATCATCCTCTAACACAGTTCTTTGTTTACAAAATTAGGCATCTAACTCGTTACACCGTGGGAAAGCCACTCTTCGTCATGAATGAGCCGGCTTGACCGGAGTGCTACCACGGCCTCATAGATGACTGGAGTGAAGCAGTGCCTGCGCTTTGTTTTGTAGAGTGATACCGGAGGCTCAACTGGGCGGAAAGGGGTTTAAAGGTTGGCAGCGCACCTGTGACTCTCCTGGTGTTGCAGGTGTCTATGGGCGGCGCCTACCGCTTACCATCAGGTGATCCGTCTGCTCGTCTGCCACCTATCAAATAAAAAAAAGGAGAGCAAACCTTGCAACACACTTTTGTAATGCCATGCCACTTGTATTTCGCTATCCGGTTGTCCAGGCGGCGGCAATGGCTTACCATCATGTGATCCGTGTGCTCGTCTGTCACCTATCACACATAAAATTCACTCAAACGCTTCTTGTCTCTGAGAGCTGCCCAAATATCATGCTATCACTTTCATCATCTAAATCATCTATATGACAGGTACCTACATACAACAAACGTTTTAACTCATTGAGGCTTCGGTCACCTTATTACAAAACGAGTTCTAATGTTAGTCATGGTTTATAACTGATGCTAATCCTGTAATATGTCACTTTTGTAAAAGTTACAGCATCTTTTTTAACTGTGGGAGAGCCACGCTTCGGCATGAATGGGCCGGCTCGACCGGAGTGATATACTACTGCCTCACAGAAAACCAGCGTGAAGCAGCCCTTGTGTTGTGATTCGCCGAGTGAGGGTACCAGTGGCCCACTCGGGGGGGAAGGGGATAAAAGGTTGACAGCGCACTTGTAAATCCACTGGTGTTGCAAGTGTCCATGGGCGGCGGCAATTGCTTACCATCAGGTGATCCGCCTGCTCGCCTGCTACCTATCACATAAAAAAAAAAAAAAGATCTAAACCACGACTAATTTTAATACCCGTACCGTGATAAGGGGGCGGAGATTAATGAAACACAAATCAAAATATTAATTAATTTTTATTAATAAGTTATTAACTTAAGTATAACAATACTGTATTCTTAGGTACGTCATTACCTATTGTCATATTTTGAGTATCACAAATAAATTAGTCCTAAATAGATTGTTCCCGTTGGTTACTTATTTTAATAAATATCATAAACTAGCCGGCCGCCCGCGACTTCGTCCGCGTGGAATTTCTTATAACCCCGTAATGTTATTTAGCCTATAGCCTTCCTCGATAAATGGACTATCCAACAAAAAAAGAATGATTCAAATCGCACCAGTAGTTTCGGAGATTAGCGCGTTCAAACAAACAAACAAACAAACAAACTCTTCAGCTTTATTATATTAGTATAGATTATTACAGTTTAAAATTTACCTATTTAAACGATCCGTTGGTCCGGAGTTCGATTCCCGGATTGAGCAAAAAGTATGTTTCGAATTTTTCGAAGACAGCTCGGGTTTGTGATCACCAATCCGCATTAGGCAAGCGTGGTGATTAAGCATAAGCCCATCATAGTAGCTATGACTTAATTTCTATGAAGGCCTTTGCTCTAAACTGGGACACTGAGCTTTACTATTTTTGTACTTGTCGTGCTCATATTGTAGCTGGTATATAAAAAAATTCCAATTCATACCACACATTTCGATCATAAATAATCTCTACCTTTCTACCTATTTAAGTCACCCTTAGATTTTTGATCATTGAAACCATAGATGACCCAACCTATTCATAATCAAAGGACTGGTTTTGATATTTTCGCAATTAAAAGTTAAAACCAATTAGGGTCAAAAATAAAATGCTAAATTTAAAATACCTATAGCTCCTAAACTGTAAATGACTCACTTTTGTATCTTCTCCTTAGTCTGCTATGATATCGATACCTTGTAAGTATTTCACAGTTAATCTTTCTGTAATCAAAATATTTTTTTTTTTTTTTTTTTTTTTTTTTTTATAGGATAGGGGGCAGACGAGCATACGGATCACCTGATGTTAGCGATTACCGTCGCCCATGAACACCTGCAACTCCAGGGGCTTCACAGGTGCGCTGCCGGCCTTTTAGAGCGAGATATGCCCTTTATAAAATATGGGATAACCCTTCTACTACATTAATTTTCTGTATCATATTCAACATTTTGTCAACAGACAAAATTTACTAAACCACATGGCACCTTAGAAAAAATACTTCATTTCTTTACCTAACCATGCTCTAAAAATACTATTCATTATACAACAGGGCTACTACATCTTCTATCCCTGTTATACAGCTTTATTGACGTCAGCGACTGAACTGACTTCAATTCCTCAGGAGAGAGAGGTCTCCCTCTGAACTCATCTTCAATATCCTGCAGCGTCCTATCTTTAGTCTCAGGCAGGAATATACCAGCTACAATAAGGCAGTATCCAACTACAATAGCATATAATACATAGGCGCCAGCTAGACCGACGCTACTGAGGAGTAGAGGCAAGGTTTTGACAGTGATGAAGAGATTAGCGGATAAAAACAATACGCTGATTCCACCAGCTAGACTTCTGTATTCTAATGGGAATACTTCTCCCGCAAGGATGAAGGGCAATGGAACTGTTCCCGTAGCGATAGAAAACATATGAATATGGATGAGGACAATGCCAATGAAGGGATGATCGAAAGGCAGCTGGTTATTGGATTTCAAGTAAAGATATGCAGCAGTTCCCAAGAAAGCGAACATATTAATACCAACAGTACTGAACAACATAGTCCTCCTTTTGACCTTCTTTATAACATACACGGCGCATGCGTTCGATATGATCCTTTGGATATCTAGCGTGATGAATCATCACTGATATATTTGCATCTGTTCCAATAACATTTTCAAAGACATCCCTCGTGTATGCTGCTAGAATATTCGCACCAGCCCACTGGCCTAAAGTATAAACATGAATCATAATAAATATAGGCTTGTAGAACTCTTTCTTCCTAATTGTAGCGTTGAAGTACGTCAAATTACTTCTCATTTTCTTGGAAAACGATACTTGAATGTTAGCATCTACTTTAGATTCATTGATAATGGTTGCAGCTTCGATCATTTCTTTCAATTCTTCTTCTTCCACATCACCTCGAAGCCATCTAAACACTTTACGACTTTCATCATACCTCCCTTGATCAGCCAGCCAACTTGGCGATTCTGGTGAGTATATTACAATGATCAAATCTATAAAGGCAATGATACAACAGACTAGAGCGGTCTTCTGCCAACTTAAATATGAACCTAATGTGTGTACGATTAGAACTCCAGTTGCAATAGTCAGCGATATGACTGTCAAGAAAGCCCCTCTGTTCTTCGGACTGGTATATTCCCCAATTAGAACTGGACCTAAACTTGCGCTCATTCCCATGGAGACACCTTGGAGGAACCTGGCGATGAGGAGGGAGGTGACGCTGTTGGCTGTGAGCACGCACACCCATCCTATGATGAGGGGCGTGATGCTGGCCAGGTTGGCTGTTCTTCGGCCATATTTGGCCATGATGGTGGGGGCGATGAAGTTGCCCGCGACGAGGGCAAATCCCAGGATTGAAGCTGGAATGAGATAGAATAAACTGTTAGTCAAATTAATAAGCGTAGGTTTATATTTTTTATGTAAATTGTAACTATAATATGCTTTCAGAAAATAAAGTTCTCCAGGTGAGTTTTGGCCATGACGGCTGATCTCAACAATCATGCGCTTACGCAGTATATCTCCTAAGCCTTCAATTTTAAAAGGACACCAGACTGGCAAGACTGTAGAAGAATCGAACTGAACACATGAACGTAACTCTGGGCTTAAAAATGTATTAACCGACTAGGGACCGTCGCCCTCATTTCGTTTCGGGACATTCGTTTCTATCTGAATCAATAGATGGTCTATGGGTTTCCCTTTTTCGGTTTACAGCTTAAATTATTTTTAAACTCGAATCCTTCTTCATTGGGAATAAAGCCCTTTTAGATTATCAATATTTAAACGAAATGAAAATCAACTGTTCCATAGGTACTCAATAATTTATTGCAAAACCATAAGTACAAATAGATGTTACATTAAATAAAATAGGTATAGACTAGTGAATATCCTTATTCTGGCCTCGATGGCGCAGTGGCTGAGGTGTTCGCCCGAATCGCGAAAGGTCCTGGGTACGATTCCCGGTCAAGTCAATTTAGGAAACTACAAGTTTTCTTGGGTCTGGATGTTCTGGGTTGACGCCCCAGTTAATTATCGTCATCTGGTACTCATAGTACAGAGGTTGCCCTAGTTTGAGACCAGGTTGATTGGTGTGATTGTCTGGCGCATTTGTTAATTTTTGTATAGGACACTTGATTTTTACTTTACTTTGAAGTGAATTCTCACCTATCCAGGACCCTGAGGAGTCGTCTATCTTGATGAGGGTGTCCGGCTGGCGCAGCTGGGGCAGCAGGATGGCGGCGAACCCCATCACCAGCCCGTGCCCCGCCAGGTTCAGACACACGCCGGCGGACACGAAACACTGGAATCGAGATAACGTCATCGTTAAGGCAGGCATGGACGTATATAAGGGGGGAGGGGGTCCAGGGGGTCTGGACCCCCCCCATTGAGGCCTGGTTTGACATAAGGTTGAATCGGTTATAGCCAAGGGCGACTTAATTAAGGGGTCGGCAAGGTTGGTGGGGTAGCAAATTGTAGATAGCCCTGGGACGGCAAATCAACCTCACGTTCTTCAAGAATGCGACGCACGCTGGGTCCAGCCGGTCTTTGAATTGTACATTCAAAAGGGTAGCGCTGCCAGCATTTTGGGCAGGTTAGTCAACCCTCCTTTGTAAATATTTTCATCTCATCTTTCATCTTTGTGCCTACATTATTAATGTTTTTTTTGTATAGGTATTTTAATAAAGGTTATATTTATATGATCATTTTTCTTAAGTCCTAGTGTATTATTTTTTCTTAAAATAAACATTAATCAATATACCTCAATATTATCTTTGTATCTATGCAAGAATGTTTGTTATCTTTGTTTTCAATCATAATTATTAATTATCTAGGTACTACCGGCAGAGTCAACACTTATGTTGGTACGTACGCCCACACTTAATAATGACTTGCAAGAATAAAAATATGGAAACCGAGCGTACTCCTTCTTAAAAGGTCGGCAGCGCACTTGCGACTCCTCTGGTGTTGCGGGTGTCCATGGCCGGCGGTAGTCGCCAGGGGCGTCTTTCCCTTAGGTGCAGGGTGTGCGTTGCACACGGGCGCCGCGGTCCTAGGGGCGCCGGGCGCCGCTCGCAACGGAGCCCCACTCAGCGCGCGCCCGCGCTGGCCGGCCGCCCCGCTTTGATAACCAACGTAAAAAGAACTCCAGTTTGCATACATTTTGTGTAGCACCTGGAGCTCTTCTTATATTTATCGTATTACAGCAAAGCAAGGCGCGCCACGTTTAAATTCGGGGGATCGCCACGACATCACCGGTCGGGGTCAGTCCCCACTTTACCTTACGTGGAGTCTCCTAACCGCAAGGCCACGGGACTTCCCACGAAAGTGGGTCGCTCGCTGTTTGCTTTTTTTCTCCCCCCTTTACTTGGGGCGCCTCTGGGCGCTGCCCCCACATTACATGTGGGGGACTTTTGCGCAGATCGCGCCAAGTCCCGCAATCGGTAGGAAGCTGCCGCAGCTTCCTGTCTCCCTGTCTTCCCCCTGCCTCCGCATCCAGCGGAGGTGCTCGTGTGGCTGAGATTTCAGGGCCTTACTGGTAAGCCTGCGGGCTCTCTTTCCCTTCCCTGTCCTGCAAACAGCAGGGTACGGGTCTGCGAGGGAGTCCTGCAGGGATCTGCTGGTAGCGCCTGCGTCGCAGTTGGGGAGGTGAGGCCGTACTGGCGTGCCTCGCGGTTCTTGAGGCGGGACGCGGCGATAAAGGTTCGCCGTTTCACGTATTCCGCCACCGTGCCTGGATTTGCCGGGAAAAGTCGGAGAGGTTTTAGTGGGTATGCCTCTGGACGGTCTCTGATTAGCAGAGACCCAACCCAGAGGAGAGAGAGAGAGGAGGCTTTAGCCAGTTACTTTGACATGGTACTAAAGTGTTAAGCGACTTTTTTTTTTTAGTTCGTCCGGGGGCTTCAGGACAAATGATCCATACTATATAATATGGAGGCTCCACCCTTGAACGGCCGGACAAACTGTATTGTACTTTGTACCCATTTCATTTTGACCGCGCGCTAGGGGGCGCTAGGGCGTGTCGGTTTGGTGATCGAGAAAATTTGATTGCTCGGACTGCAGGTGGCCCACCACAAAACGGAGGCTATATACTTCCCGCCATCACGTCGTCGTTTTCCTCCTGACGCATCATATCTGTTGAGGGTTGTAGAGTGGAAGTTAAGACAGAGATGAAATATCTCGGTCTAATTTTAGATGCGCGTTAGAATTTTTGGTCCCTACTTTCGGCGATTGGTACCGCGCTGCTTAAGCTTTTAATTGGCTCCTGCCTAACCTGGGTGGTCCTAACCCAAAATGCCGGCTGCTATATGCCGGAATTTTACGTTCAATGGCGCTATACGGGGCCCCTATTTGGGTAGATAAGATCTCTAGACGGCTGAATGCCTCCCTTTTGAGAGCGCCTCAGAGGGCGATAGCGCAGCGAGTCGCCAGAGCTTATAAAACAGTAAGTTTCTCGGCGGCTTGCGCGCTGGCAGGGACCCCTCCTTGGGTCAGGAGGCCAAGGTGCTGGCCTCCGTCTATGAATGGACGGTGGCCAAAAAGGAGGAGGGCGAGCCCTACTGCCTACAGGAGCGCGAGGCAATGCGTAAGGAGGCGCATAAAGATCTCGTCCGGAGATGGTCCGCCAGCCTAGGCATTGCCGAGTTTGGTCGGTGGACAACGGACGCGCTTGCCCCGGTTCTAGATCGGTGGTTGGAGAGGTCCCATGGATTCCCTCGTTTCGTATGGTGCAGATCATGACAGGACATGGTTGCTTCGGCAAGTTCCTGCACCGTATCGAGGGAGAGGAGACCCCCCGTTGCCACGCTTGCGTGGCGGACGAGGATACGGCTGAGCACCAGTCTGGCCGTGTGTAGCTCTGGGGACCAACAGCCGCCAGGAGTTGGTGCGCTCGGAGCGATGGTCACCAGCGACCCAAGCCTTACCGGCCCTTGTGCCTGCTTTCTGCGAGGACGTAATGTCACAGAAAGAGGCCGCCGAGCGAACAGAGGGAGGAGGATCCCTTGCATGCGCTCGCAGAAAGGGCAAGGGAAGGGGAGGAGACGCCGCGTCTCCCTTCTCTCTTCCGAGGAAGGAGGCCGGTCAGTGGCGCGGTGCGGGGGTCTACCGCCACTGGCATTGCCTCCTTCTTAGCTCGGTAGGGACGGCTCGGGCGCGCCCGGCTTGTCCCTAATCTTCCCCCCCAGCATGACCGGGGGAGGGATTTAGGGCCCGCAGGCTGTAAAGCGGGGGCCACCGCCTGGGAAGGACGTGTAGTCAAAGTTCATTAACTAGTACACATGTTTCCTTCCCACTCTGGCGAAGCAGGGAGCGTCGTTGGGGGTTTAGTAGGTAGGCCTTCCAGTCTACCGGAGGAGAGCTCGACATAACCCGTCCGGCCCCGCGGTAGACGGGTATTCATAAGGACGTCGGCCCATTGCACATCGGGCCGGCAGCATTCCCCCAACGCAAAAAAAGGGGGGGGCGCTAGGGCAATGTTTGCACACGGGCGCCACATGAGCTAGAGACGGCCCTGGTAGTCGCTTACCAACAGGTGATCCATCTGTGTTCGTCCGCCCCCTATCTCATAAAAAAATAACTGATTCATGTGTAATGAAATCAATGATTTTTCCATCAGGAACATGGGGTCTAATCTCAAAAAATAAACTCTTAAAAACTTATCTATGAAACCATTATCAGCCGATTGATGTAATTTGTATGGGAAGGCTTTCTGAGATTAAACCCTTGTTAATTCCTTAGGAAAAAATCATTGGTTTCATTAATATAATGTCGAATGAAGTGTGTAAGACGATTAAAAAGCACTGTGTATATTTGACTAGAAGCCTTCACTGCGTTTTGATATTAGTTCCACATTTGTCCACACTAATTGATGGCGCTGGGCGTAGATTAACTTGCACAAGTGTTCTGATTTTCGATTTAGCTATAAACCTTGACGTTGTTTATAAAGCCTACCTTTTTATAAAATTAGGTATACAGTAACAAAAATGGGGGTATCAACCATGAAGGGAAATAATGTGTACCATGTGTAGATTCTATATGCAAAGTTTCAAATTAATAAAAAAATAATTTAGGAAAAAATAAACAATCTTACCGAAATTCATTTCTAAAATTTTGTATGTCAGTAAAGCAAGGGGCGGTAACTATTCAAAAAGCAGCGGTCAAAGGTAAATATCCCTATCAGCTGATTGCTCCATTAGTAATGTACAAATTGAAATGAATTTCACGAAGAATCGGATTTCAATTAAATTAATAATCGAAATTTAACTTGGCAGTTTAAAAACTCTCATATGAGATTTGTAAAGTGTGTCAGAATTGGTTTAGTTTGGGATGATACCCCCTTTTTGTTACACCCTGTATATCACGACCACGAGAATAGGGGGCTATTATCTATTTAAATCTTGTATTTTTATGCAAACAAATATCTGATGGTTCGTCTTCGTTAATAGTTGATCGATGCGCATTCCACAAGAAAGTTTTTATTTATTTCATCGGCCTTACTTTTAATCTAGTTATCTACAAGTCCTAAGATACCTAATCTTCGATTACAATTGATAGGCAATACATTCAATCGATGATAGTACTAGTGTAAAAACGATAACAACAATACTTCCCTATCCTGAAATAATTGGCGATATGCAAATAACAATGCTTATGTAATTGTGATAAGTGATATAGATTTCGCCATTGATAAATACAATTTGAAAGTAAACAATTCTACTAATGTAAAGTACTGCATTGTACACAAACAAACTCGAGTGTACAGTCAACAGCAAAAGTAGATGATCAAAGTAGAGTGCGTAAAACACATAGGTAGAAATTAGGTCCTATTGTATAAATTTTTAAAGACTTCGTCCGCGTGGAAAAGTACCTTTTTACCCCCCTTTTAACCACTTACAATCCCCTTTTCGCAATAAAAAGTAGCCTATGTTCTTTCTCAGGGTCTATATTATCTGTATACCATATTTCATTTAAATGTGTTTCGCCGAGTGAGTGAGGGTACCGGAGGCCCATCGGGGGGAAGGGGATAAAAGGTTTAGCAGCGCACTTGTGACTCCACTGTGTTGCATGTGTCCATGTGCGGCGTCAATTGCTTACCATCGGTGATCCGCCTGCTCGTCTGCTACCTATCACATAAAAAAAAAACCGTTGAGTAGTTTTGGCGTGAAAGAGTAACAGACAGACAGAGTTACTTTCGCATAATTATAATATTAGTATGGATACGGTCCACGGTGCAAAAAGAAGAAATATCTTCCTTAGGTAACGGAGAAAATTTGTGTATTTGAGAGACTTTAGTAATTTGACGATTTGTGTAATTTAGTAGGTATCAGTTTTTAACCAAAGTCATATGGTTTCCTTTTCAGTTAAATCACAATCTACTACAAAGTCTTGCGTTTGCGTAAGGTAAGTAGTTAATAAAAAAACATACTTTATTACTTTTTATGACAGCTTTATTACCATATTTTATAGTAGAGGTACCTATTTTGAATGACATGATATTGCAGCAATTGTACGGTAAAAGAATTGCTTTATAAATGACCTAGTTGATCTAGGAAGGAAGCCATAACAGCAGGTTACTAAACAATGCCATGGGCGGACCTTACATGTCGGAAATCGGATAAGGACACGATCTAGAAAATCACCTTAATCGATTATGAAAGTTGATATCGATTACCGTTTTCATAAGTGGGAAACATAAAGTCACTTATGGACGCGAATGCGAAATAGGTTTACGATATAGGAATAACTACTAGTGTGTCTGTGAACATTTATATCCTTTTAACCACGTGTTTAACTAATCCTTCTGAACAACATTAAATTTGTTCTATCACTTTTAGAATTCGCAAAAAGAATTTGGTATTGCATACAAAGTCGGTCACGTGACTTAATTTTACATTTTGTAATGTGAAGTAGAAAAAAAATCGATGCATTTTCAAAAGTCGTACTTGAACAAATGTTCAGAATGCTTGGTAGAAGATTGTGGTTAAAGAGATATAAATGTTCTCTGATACAACCTGTATTTACTTTGATTATGATCTAGGAGTATTTAAGTTTGCTTCAACAATTTATTGATACTTAACTTGTTGTTGACGTTCAAACGGCAATAACGACCTAACTCGCCAAGGTACCTCGGACCTCCACTTGACCAATTGAAAACCGCTCTTTAGTTTAGGTTATAGAGTTAAGCGTTCATAATTAGAAGACTCTATTACATGTACAGAAAGCCCACTCCTAAAACCGTTTATGGAAATGAAGACTCAGCTACCATAACATAACGTTGAAATTCCGACCGCCCAGCGTTTCAATGCCTACCATTATTCATACCTAGAAGTGTGTTCTCTTTCTATCGCAAGCAACTGTCCGCGTGCGTCGCCGCTCGTTCGTGATTTTCTACTAATTTGCCCCTCCAGGACGCCGCATGTACTTGCAAGTTCGATACCTACACGCGGAGTGGGACAGGCCTGCTATAGATCAAAGCAAGCTGTCCACGTGACAACTCACTCGACACAATAGCAGTGTTAAAACGATACAATCCAAGAATTCTCATATTAATATTACTTTACGGCATTTTACTGCGCAATATAACACCAAATTGGCACACTAAAACCACTATACTAATTTTAAACCTTTGAATTGCATAAGCTGATGCAATTTGTTCCTCTACCCATCACAAAATCGAGACTAAAGATAGCCATTGTCTCTTCTATCTTCTTCTATACTATTTATAAGAGATAACTTCTATAGACAACGACCAGGCTTATAGGCAAACCGAAAACACGAAACGCTTGCGCGATGTAATTGGACACAGCGCCATCTATTGGTTCATTTCTGAATTACGGTCCCGAAGCGAAGTGAGGGCGGGCCACTCGTTTAAAAATAAAGTTCGTTTATAAAGTCTCATTAAAGTGACGGCATCAGTTTTAAACTAAAACTAATTTTAGACCACGCTTCATGAGGGGGTGAGTATTGAGTAATGACATGTGATAACTTTTTGGCAGGGAACTTTTGACAATGCTAGTCATATGGTTTCCTTTTCATTAAATCACAATCTACTACAAAGTCTTGCGTTTTGCGTTAGGTATAGTTAATAAAAAACATACTTTATTACTTTTTATGACAGCTTTATTACCATATTTTTATAGTAGAGGTACCTATTTTGACTGACATGATATTGCAGCAATTGTACGTAAAAGAATTGCTTTTAAATGCCTAGTTGATCTAGGAAGGAGCCATAACAGCAGGTTACTAAACAATGCCATGGGCGGACCTTACATGTCGGAAATCGGATAAGGACACGATCTAGAAAATCACCTTAATCGATTATGAAAGTTGATATCGATTACCGTTTTCATAAGTGGGAAACATAAAGTCACTTATGGACGCGAATGCGAAATAGGTTTACGATATAGGAATAACTGTGTGTCTGTGAACATTTATATCCTTTTAACCACGTGTTTAACTAATCCTTCTGAACAACATTAAATTTGTTCTATCACTTTTAGAATTCGCAAAAAGAATTTGGTATTGCATACAAAGTCGGTCACGTGACTTAATTTTACATTTTGTAATGTGAAGTAGAAAAAAAATCGATGCATTTTCAAAAGTCGTACTTGAACAAATGTTCAGAATGCTTGGTAGAAGATTGTGGTTAAAGAGATATAAATGTTCTCTGATACAACCTGTATTTACTTTGATTATGATCTAGGAGTATTTAAGTTTGCTTCAACAATTTATTGATACTTAACTTGTTGTTGACGTTCAAACGGCAATAACGACCTAACTCGCCAAGGTACCTCGGACCTCCACTTGACCAATTGAAAACCGCTCTTTAGTTTAGGTTATAGAGTTAAGCGTTCATAATTAGAAGACTCTATTACATGTACAGAAAGCCCACTCCTAAAAACCGTTTATGGAATTGAAGATCCGGGCAACATAACATAACGGTTGAAATTCCGACCGCCCAGCGTTCAATGCCTACCATTATTCATACCTAGAAGTGTGTTCTCTTTCTATCGCAAGCAACTGTCGCGCGTGCGTCGCCGCTCGTTCGTGATTTTCTACTAATTTGCCCCTCCGGAGGGGACGCCGCATGTACTTGCAAGTTCGATACCTACACGCGGAGTGGGACAGGCCTGCTATTAGATCAAAGCAAGCTGTCCACGTGACAACTCACTCGACACACAATAGCAGTGTTAAAAACGATACAATTCAAGAATTCTCATATTAATATTACTTTACGGCATTTCACTGGGCAATATAACACCAAATTGGCACACTAAAACCACTAAATACTAATTTTAAACCTTTGAATTGCATAAGCTGATGCAATTTGTTCCTCTAACCCATCAATAAATCGAGACTAAAGATAGCCATTGTCTTCTTCTATCTTCTTCTTCTATACTATTTATAAAGAGATAACTTCTATAGACAACGACCAGGCTTATAGGCAAACCGAAAACACGAAACGCTTGCGCGATGTAATTGGACACAGCGCCATCTATTGGTTCATTTCTGAATTACGGCCGAAGCGAAGTGAGGGCGGGCCACTCGTTTTAAAAATAAAGTTCGTTTATAAAGTCTCATTAAAGTGACGGCATCAGTTTTTAAACTAAAACTAATTTTAGACCACGCTTCATGAGGGGGTGAGTATTGAGTAATGACATGTGATAACTTTTTGGCAGGGAACCTTTTGACAATGCTAGTCATATGGTTTCGTCTTGGCAACAATTTACATGAAAATGTTTTTGGGACCTATAAATACCTACCTACTTTAAGTGATACAACATTGGTAGTTCAAATCGTAAGTACCTTTACAGTAGGTACTTAAATTGTATGACGGTTGTAAAATCAGTAAGTGTGTATGAGTCTTCAATCATCATCATATATTTAGTAAGAACTACGGCAAGGTACAGTAGTGAACAAACCATAATGTAACGCGCAACTTGTATACTTAATCTGACTTTTTTGCAAGTTCTTCAATCGATTCTCAACTAAATGTCAAACTCGTTTAGTTCTGATATCAATTGAGGAAACACTGACTGTAGAAACCTCATTGTACATATAAGTAGGTACATGCTCTTAATGTCTGCGGATATATGTATTACCTCTACAAGAACCATCAATTGTAATGTACAATTGTACTAACTACAGACTGTAGTACAATTGTGAACCATTATGTATTTGTAAAAGTTTTCTTAGAGCCGATTGCAGAATCGACCAATTTAAATTCAAAGCGACATTACCGGTACCTACTCAAATCAAATCAAATCAAATATCTTTATTCAATTTAAGTCCTTTACAGAACATTTATGAATGTCAAATTTTATAATCTACTGCTGATTCGGAAGGTCAATTTCTACCGAGAAGAATCAGCAAGAAACTCAGTAGAACTTAATCTTTTCAAATTTGTTATCATAAAATTTTTAAAGAATTAAATAAAATTTAAATTTCTTATTACATAACACTGTGTAGGTGAACAGTTTATCATTTCCACAAATTCTTAAAATTACCGACTTATGGTTACCTATTTGTAGCTTGGTAGTCGTTATACTAGATGCATAAATTAGGTACTTGTACATTGGATGTAAGTTAACTACTGACATTTTAGAAATCCTACTGGTATGGAAATACGTCGGTACATACCTAATAGTTACTTAAAGAGATATAAAACTACTATCTTTGTAGTTTTCTACTACTTATTGTCTATCTGTAACTTAGGTCCAAGTTACAATCTATGAAAAGGAAACTAATGTATCTTACGGCCTTATGGTAGTCAGGGCAAAGGCCTGCATCATAGAAATCAAGTCTTCTTTCGCTACTATGATGGGATTAGGCCTAATCATCACGCTGATCTAATGCGGGTTGGTGACCAACAATCCCGAGTTATGTTCGAAAAATTCGAGAATACTTTTTGTTCGACCCGGGAACCCAGGTTCACGGACCGGTACTGAACCTACGGAGCGTAAATAGATATGGAAGCTAAATTGCTTTATTTCAAAAGGCTCATAAAAACATTTAAACACCTTAATAATAATGGATTTACTCTTTTAATTTTCAAGATACGTATGCAATTGAAAACCCTCTACTAAGTGACGTTCCTGCATTAATTGGCTCACATGACAACATTGGCTTATCTCTTCCGCAAACAAACACTTTACTACAAGTAAGTAAGTAGATAGATAAGTATTATTTACATTTTATTCAGCCAATCGGCTTAAGAGAATCTCTAAATGACGAGATGATATTGTTTTTTTTGTTAGATGCCTCTACACTCCTTTATGAGAATAACTTCGCCAATGTCGAGTGAAATGAGTCTATTTTTTTTTTCTATGTAATGGCTGCTATCGTGCTAAGTAAGTAGGTAACGAGCACATAATAACTCTGGTTAGTCAACTGTCGAAGAAGAAACTGAGAAACGCATGATAGTCATTCATGACGTTAGTAATCTTGTAATTTTCTGGTCACATGCAAGATCACATGAAATAACAAAAATAAAACGAGTTAGGTCATACAAACAGCACGAGACTTTATGATTTTTAGTCCTGTATGTATATTTTTACCCAATACTGAAACAGGTATTGGAATGAATAAGATAAGGTATAATGAGGTGGTAGGTAGGTTATGTACTTATGTACATAGACCGTTAAATTTTAGTCGTTGTAATTCCGAAGCCTTATGAGGGAAAAATAATATTCACCAAGTTATATAATGGAACAGCTGATTTTTATTTTGTCTATGTTGATGATCTAGCATGCGGATGGGGCTTTATTCGTGTTAGACTTTGTATTTATAATAAAACTATGTTAAAAATGTTAAATGAATAAATTTATAAGTTCCTATTTAATGTATTTTTGTTGAAGTTAATATAACTTATGTTTAAGTTTATATACTTTAACCCTCTTGTTAGTAAGAGGGCTAAAAGATAAACAAAATAACATCTAGAGATCCACTCTTTAATTCTGAATTTAAAACTACAAGTAAATTTATCATAAAACTTCCAAACACAGACGTAAACCTAAGATTTTCACAATTAAATTTGCTTTCGCTGTTTATCACAGGTATAAATATTTATCTTTAGCTACAATAAACAAAATGAATTACCTGTTTCTTGAACGGCGTAATCCAACCATTATTTTTCCCCATGACTCGAACTTGCTACCGTGCCGGCCACAACACAACTGATCGCCGATAATCCAAAGGTGCCACTTCAAATTGTAGTTATCACTTCACTTCCATTTTATCATACACATTTTATATTAGCTGATAAATACTGTAGTGGATTGTCTTCAAAGACTGCGGGGAGACTGTGCCAAAATAGATGTTTACGATAGAGGGGGGAATCGGTGGGGCGGTAGTGTGAGCGGGTATTGGATCGCTGTCACTTTCAAAGGCGACAGCGATCTGCTAATCGCTTACACCTTACTGTAAACCTTAAACCGTGGTAACCGTGGTAACCGGGTCGCTTAAACCGTGAATTTTTGAAGTTTGGTAATCACAATGCGACTGCCGTCTGACCTTCGCAACTCTTTGACAGGGGAATTAGACCAACAAAATCATGGTTATATATCGTTTCAGAACTATCTCCTGATATCTGCTCGTATCAGGTCTTCTTCACGAATGTTATTTTTTCACCGTCGAGCTATTGGTAGAAATTGAAAAAGTCTTATGTGCATGTTCGGATTGGAACCAAGACCCCCTGTTTGGAAGGCGCGTTTTATCCACTAAGATACCATCGCTAGCTCTCCTCTATCTTTTGTTGACTAAAATATCTGTTGTGGTTGTGTATCCTAGTTTTTTTTTGTGCATTCATCGATATAAATCTACTTATAGATACATAATTCCATTTTGAAAGCGTTTATAAAAGTGATCCCAACAGTTTTACAGCTATTAGATATCTTAAACTTCAAATTATACCGAGATCAAAAATAAAATGTAGTAAGTATAAGTAGTACCTATATATTTTGTTTTCGACGCAAATCTATAGTATTTTTAGTTTTAGGAGCTTGCATTTGTGGCGACACTTTAAACGCATTCGCATTGTATCTAGAGTTTCTATGATCGAAGTGTGCATTTTTTTTTTATTTACATAACTAAGAATAAGAAAATTTAATTTGCATAGGTAACATAAAAATACTATCTTTAACTAACTATACGACTTCTCCGCTATCTGGCGATGCCGCTCCTCCGCCACTGAGCCCACACCCGAAGTGAAAGAAAAATATTTCAACTTTTCAAGTTTATGGCTGGTTTTATTCTGGTTCATATACTTAAGCATCTTATGAATGGAGCGATGGTAGCTCAGAGGATTAGCGGTGCGTCTGCCAAACGGAGGTCTAAGATTCGACTCCATGCAAGCACGTCTATTTCAGCTACAAAGCTCGGGTTTCTCCAAACCGCATTAGGCAATCATGGTGGTTAAGCCCAATTCCATCATAGTAGCGATGACTTGATTTCTATGATATACTCCTTTGCCCTGCAGTGGGACAGTATATTATAGGCTAATAATTTACAGTGCAATGCTGAAAAATTGGATAGGTAGGTGGATTGTGTGAAAAATAACATGGCTGAAAAGGGATGGATGGTACGATGACGAATGACAGGGACGAATGGAAGAAGAAAACATACTGCGCCGACTCCAGATATCCTGGAAACGGCATGATGACTGACTGGTGACTTTAAAGTGCACTGCTGCTAGTGTAACCATGACTTTAGCATTTCATTACCTACTTCGTTAATGGCTGACGCTACCGAAACCATACATCCCAAAACTAGACAGCACACTCATGAACCCATACATTGCATGACGTAAGGGATGTTTTTTCTCGCTATCACTCCCACGCAAACCAATTTACATAAATATATCGACATCTGCAATAGGTACCTATATACTGTGTAAACCAAAGCTTGCAAATGTTCCCAGAATCATGGTGCCTAATAATATTCATTCATACGCTGAACGCGATAGTTCACCGATTAGTAGTACAGGTGGCCCAACGATCTAGTGGGAGTCCCTTGGATGCGGGTGGCACAGGACCGATCTCTGTGGTGAACTTTGGGGGAGTCCTATGTCCAGCAGTGGGCGTCAATTGGCTGAAATGATGAGGATGACGCAATAGTTCCACACGGGTGCTAACAGGGGCCGTCTCTAGCACATGTGGCGCCCGTGTGCAAACATTGCCCGAGCGGCGCCCGGCGCCCCTAGGACCGTGGCGCCCGGCGCCCCTAGCACCGCGGCGCCCGTGTGCAACGCACACCCTGCACCTAAGGGAAGACGCCCCTGGGTGCTAATCGAGGCGCCTCTCAATTTCTCAAAGTAAGTAGATAAGTAAGCAAGAGAGCTGGATGGAGCTGGATGGCGAGTAGGCCGAAGATCGATCAAAATTGCGAGCATTTGGAGAGGCCTATGTCCAGCAGTGGACTGCAACAGGCTGATGATGAAGTAAGCATTTATAAACCACAAAAAAAATTAATAGAAAAAAAATTGGTTAGGTTACCTAACCAAACCAAAAGCTCGAAAAAATCGTCGTATTTTCAGAATTACTTCATTTACCACTCATGTCGGTAATTCCTAAGACTTACCGTAGTTCGAGCTTTTACAGTAACATAACCATTTATTTTTTACCCGGTCAAGCCTCTAAAATACCCAACTGTAGGTGTACCTACGCTACGCTTAAATACCGAATATAAATAAAAATAATAAATAATAATAATGGTCGAAGCCTATTAGAACGAAGACACAGCTTAGCTGCAGTGACCTAATAAAGTGGAAGTTTCTCTACACTTGGCATACTGCCAATTATCTAAAGAATATGTATCATGCATAGTCGTAGAAATCACTTACCGCTTAGATTATCTTGCACTGCGGAGAGAAATTGCATCTTTATGAGTCTCTTACTGCCCTTACCATGGCAAGTGTTTCGAGGAGTTGTTTGAATTATAGGTACCCTGCTGCCAAATTTCACCACTGTAGTATACGCCATAAACTGGTATTCCAGCAATACCATTCGGATTTTCTGGACTCGTTGGTCCTTACGGCTGGCTATATAAAATTTAAGCCAATTAAGTACATACCTACTTACATAAACAAATTTAAACGTAGATGGTAACGCCTTCACACAATTAATGTTATAAGCCAACCAAACAAAATGATTGCTTCTACGTCCTTATCAGGAGTCTGCCTGTATTATGCCTTTGGCACACGATCCCATTGCACGATAATAATAATTTTATTGGAAAAATCATATTACTTACAAGCAATAGGTACTTCTAATCTAGGTATTTATACATAAGAAGCTATTTTTAATTGGGTGTAAAAAAACAGAAATGCTCTTACATTAATTTATGAAATTTAATTAATCTTTAATGAATGGTGAGAAAATACTCAATGGATTAGCGATAGGTGTCTTCAAAAAATGGCCGGTCCTTGAAATTGTTATTATATTAATTTTAATTAATTAATAAAAAAAAATTGTAGTAAAATGTAGGCTACGGAAAACAAAACAGATAACAATCAGTTACATATTAATACACATAATTAGTTCAGCTCAGAGCTAAATTGATGTCGTACATAGTTAACACATCATTATTTACGTAATTAAATAAGTTTAAAGCAAAAAATAACTTATTAATATTGGTATCTATTGATAAAGTAGGTAAAGATAAAATCCTTAAACAGCTATTAAAGTATTTTATTTTGTTTACAAATAGTGAGGAGCATTTGGGATAATTTTATTATAATATTCTACCAATTTTTTAAATATTATTGTTTATTAAGTAACACTTGATCTGTTGCTTTGTTGCTAAGTCGGTGCCCACGATAGTACAGGGCTTTCCTAGGGACCTACAGGCACAGAAGATCATTACTTGCCTACAGGTTGCCTCCTCTGTGTTGTTACAGTCATATCTGTGATTTGTTAAAGTACTTAGTAGTATTACGAGTATGTCAAAATGTAGGTACATACTACGCAACGCAATACGCAACAAATTTCTGAAATAAATTAATTTGTATTCGGTGAATTACATCCCTACTTAAGAGCTATTTTACACCATGTTTAGGTAACCTATGTTTGAAGATATTATGGTCTAACGTTAGTCTTGGTTCAGCTGAGTCCATGAGAGAGTCGATTCATATTATAAGTAGTACCTAATAGATACCTACTTACATACCTACCTGACATGGTGCCAATGTCTAGATCCTGGTCCAAGCGAACCCAAGGATTTGGATGCAACTGAGATGACATTGTGTTGAAGGATTATTTAATCGTATTTAAAAACTTGTTAGTACTTACCTATACAGATTATAAGAAAGTTTTTGCTAAAATGATAACGGATATATCCGTTATATAACAATATTTAACCGCGCTCGTTTTCTTAAGGTTTATCTTAATCAAATTGTATAATGAATGACAATAATTATGATAACGTTGATTATTGTCAAGATGTCAGTTTGTACATGCGAAGCTATTATTTTTATAACTTTGCGACAAGTCTAATAATGGTTGATGGTAAAATAAGTCTAAATTATAGACTATCCCGATCTAACGACTTGTAAGTATATTTTTAATGTAAGTTAATCTTTTGGGAGCTTACCTACTTAAAAATGGCTATTAATAAACTAGATTATTTAAGGATTACTTAATGAATTAGATTATTTAAGCGCATTTGCGACTCTTCTGGTGTTGCGGGTGTCCATGGGCAGCGGTAATCACTTACCATCAGGTGAACCGTTTGTTCGTCTGCCCCCTATCTCATAGAAAAAAAAGGCATATACTCTATCAATAAAGTGGTGAAATGTATTTTTGAGAAACTATAACGGAGTTCCATATTATAACCAACAATGGGGCTACCATACTCTATCTACTTATGATGTAAGCGGCAGTGGCGCCATCAATTAATTACATGACTTTCTTGAAGCATCATAGGTAGGATTTATCTTTAAATCCTTAAAATATTAAAAGCCTTAAATTTATTAACTAACTTTTCGACACCTATCTGGTAGAAACAAAAAAAATCCTTAATTTCAGATGAGAGGATCTCAGATGGCATCCCTACATTTTAATCGATGCCTCATCACATCACACATTGAACTACTACTTAAGTATAATTGAATTTAATTTAACATCGATCTGTTTAACACAGATTGCATTTTATGATAAACGCCAACACATTACAAAAAAATGCTTAAAAAAACAATTAGACCAGTGTGTTTTACTTGGCGAAGGCCAGTGGCTAGGATGTTCACAGTGACCCTCAGTGGTTCCATGTCTGGTTAATTTAGATAACTTACTTAACAAGCTCGTTTGGTACATTTTAAACATTGTGTTTAACACTCTCGAGCAGTAATTACGTAATTAATTTTTAGTTTTTTTCTTTCAATGCGTGATTGTGCTAACAATGGATCTACACATAGAAACTTTGAAGCAGGTATGTGGAAAAATCATATTTCACTCATCAGGTCACGCTAAAAACAATAATTTTCACTATTTCAGAGCGTGATACTCGAAAACTTAAAGATTTCAAAAATGTAAAAGATAATTTATAAGTTGTAGGAAATTTTATTAGCTATCATTCTTTCTCTACGACACACCGTTTTAAAGATATCAGCGAAAAACTCAAAAGTGGATCTTATAATCAATCTTAAAATCAACTTCGCGCAATGTATATTAAGTAGGTATAAGTAACCCTTTTAACTATATTTTACGATTTTTTTAATGGATTTAAGGAATATCACAAAAGTTACTGCCGCACTCATAGAAGTTAATTAAAACTTAATTGTTACTTAAGTAAAAAACAAGCCTTTATTTAATAGCCATAATGTCCTTATTTGACCTCTATGAGTGCAGCAGTTAGAGCCTTAATAACCCTGAATCCGAATTGTTTATTATTTTTACATACCTACCTAAGTGTATGTACCGACCTAATTAGCACACATAGGTAGGTATACAAACTTGTATTTAAATTTAAAAAGTCTTATTTCCTTGTATCCAATATAATCCTATGCGGAACTAGAAATATAATTCAATGCAATTAGTTATTATACCTCCGCATAATATAAATAAATAATAAGTAGTAGGTAATATACAGTACAGTCAGCCACACATCAGGCTACCTCAACCTGTCAAATTTCCTCAATTGATATTCAACCTAATGTGTATGAGACAGTAAGATGAGAGTCGGTTACAGAAATTGGACAGTTTTGTGTACCTATATCTATATGTGGCTGTACATACATACATACCTACCTCTGTTTTGTTCATCTTTCTGTTTCATTTTAAGTAATTATTTGCATCTTTTGTCAATCTACTTTTGGAGACACCAAGCCGCATTAGGCAAGCGTGGCGATAAAGCCTAATCCCATCACAGTAGCGATGATTTGATTTATATGATAGAGACCTTTGCCATTCACCATTTATAGCACGACCACTTTGCCCCTTTGCAGGGCTACACTTTACTTTACTTTGGAGACAGTCAAGAATAACAAGGACTTTCAAACAAAACTGTAGTATTTAGTAGTATACATTTATTAACATTATCTCAGTAATAAAATAAATCTATGCGAAAACTAACATGACGCAGCGGATTATGGCCACACTCGAAACTATCTTGAACCACAAGCTCAGTTTACAAGTGCTCGGAGTGGGATCAGGGATCATGGTGGCACCGTTCTTAAACCAGGTATCTACTAAGTAGACTACTTTCTGATACCAGGGGTTAACAATCTTTCTCTTTCTCATTTTAGCGTGTGTAAACTTAAAACCTAAATTAAGTCTAAACCCTGGGAGAGCCACTCTCTACCGGACCACCACTGCCTCACAGAAGATCAGCGTGCGCTGTGTTTCGTATAGTGAGTGAGGGTACCGGAGGCCCAATGGGGAGAAAGGGGGTTACAAGTTGGCAGCACACTTGTGCCTTTGGTGATGTTGCAGCTTTCTATGGGTGGCGGCAACCACTTACCATCAGGTGATCTATGTGCTCGTCGGCCACGTAACACATAAAAAAATCCCGGTTCTATCCAAAACTATGCTTGGGAGCGGGCACGGTTAGACCATGATTCAGTGTTTGAGGAGTATGATTAGATATTATTATGAAGCGACTGCCGTCTGCCCTTCGCAATCCCGTTGGCAAAGGCCTCCATCATAGAAATCAAGTCATCGCTACTATGATGGGATTAGGCTTAATCACCACGCTTGCAATGCGGATTGGTGATCACAAACCCGAGCTAAGCCGATTTAAAAAATTCGAAACATACTTTTGCTCGACCCGCAAATCGAACGGACCCGAGATCACGGTCTTATATACTTAAAAAGTAAACTAGTCCAAGAGCTCGTGAACCCTGGGAGTAACGGTCTCCCTGTAAGGTTAGAAATTTGTATTCTTACGATTTAAGGCATTCTAAGAGCAATATCCATGACCTGGCAAGCGTCAGCCCTGCACGTCATCAGCCCCTTTATTTTTATACGGGGCGTAGGTAGGTACAGTGGCCAGCACATCAAGTTACTACAATCTGTCAAATTTCCTCAGTTGATGTTGAACCAAACACGTTTGACATAAAAGTGAGGTTCTATTAAAGAAATTTGACAGATTGTAGTAACTTGATGTGCTGGCCACCGTACCTAATAAGTACCAACCCACCTAAGTTATAATTTTTTTTTCTTCTCTCCAGGCATGGACATCCTCAGGGGTACACTGGAACATGGTCGGCGTGGGCATGATCATGGGGTACACCTCCAGCCTGCTGCCGGCGCTGAGGGCTGCTGACTCTCCCATCCCGGTGGACCTGGATACAGCCTCATGGATATGTAAGTTCAATATAAAAATAATTTAATACTTAGGTACCTACCTACATACAGGGTGTATCTGTGAACATTTACATCCCTTTAACCACGTCTTCTATCAACCATTCTGAACAACATTTGTTCAACAACTTTTCTAAATTCTTCGAAAAAATTTTGGACTCCCCATACAAAATGACCAAGTCACGTGACCGACTTTGTATGGAAAGATGAATTTTTTTATGCGAATTTTCAAAAGTCAACGACATGGACGAATGTATGAAATCTCTAAATTCGACTTCAATTTCGGGGAGCCAATCTCGTGCACTGAAGTCGAAATTAGAGATTTCATACATTAGTCCATACAATTCTTTGAAATGACCTCAATATCGATTTATTTATATCTTTATTAGTACAACCAACAAAAGACCACAGATACATACTTAAATCTAAGTGCTATATCAATTATAGATCGATTGCTCGAGAATTAGGTATCCCCCAGGGAAGCAATTGTCGTGCATTGAAGTGGAATTAAAAAAATGTATGAGCGAATGTATGAAATCTTCAAATGTGACACGAGCCTATACCTTCCTAAAAGGACGGCAACGCATCCGCACTCCTTCTGGTGTAGCTGGTGCCCAAGGGCGGCGGTGATCACTTACCATCAGGTGACCCTCTTGCTCGTTTGCCTTTCTATAATATAAAAAAATGTGACTTTAATATCGAGTGCACGACAATTGCCCCGTGATCCGTGTGTAAAGTCGACGATGACTTAACTTCTCTAGCGATTTTTAGTGGGATCATCGTAACGATAATAACAATGCATTATTATGAAGGTACTATACTTACTTATTTGAACGCGGGATTTTCTCTTATCTCCTAAATAGGTTATCTTGGTAATCTTATTTCTCCGTGGATATCCACTCACTTAATTACCTCATTATGCAATTAAAATGTTTAGTTAAGACATTGTTTTGGTCTATTGGGAAATCTGACACTGCGTTTACAAAATCATTTTTATTGGAGGAGATATGGGAGAACATACATAAATAATCGTGGACAAACATTTGTACATACTCACAGGTACAAATACAAACACAGAACCTTCTTTTTTTGGTTGATTAACCAAAACCTCCTCCTGAATATAACAAATACTTTTCTGAAAACCGCATCCAAATAGCTTCAGCCAAACGCGAGATAATCGCGGACAAACATACATACATACAAACAATCGAACTGAGAACCTCCTTTTTTTGAAGTCGGTTAAAAAATATTAAAGACGAATTGAGAAACTCCTCCTTTTATGAAGTCTGTTAAAAACACTAAGGCGAAGCCCAACACGACCAAGCCTGGTTTGACCTACTTGCATCAAAGCTAGCTAGACGTCATGCTGGAAACCCCCCATCCGTCGACGCTCGTTTCGCTTGCCGCAATGAATTGGTCTGTACAGCCACGAGCGAAGTTGTGGTGTCCCTACTTAAGATGCTACTTAAATCATCTGTTAAGATGCAAAGGCCTATTTATTATTAAAAACGACTATCTCATCTCCATTTCTTATCTGTTCCAGCTTCTTCACTCGGTGCCTCATCAATACCCGGCATACTCATATCATCCTACCTCATGCAACGCCTGGGCCGAAAACTCGCTTACCTCCTAGTCCTCCTTCCTGGGATAATCGGCTGGCTCTTCATATACTTCGCCACTAACGTTCCCCTCCTCATCATCGGAAGAATCCTCGGTGGCTTCACCAGCGGAGCCACTGTCGCCTTAGGATCTGTGTCTATCGGAGAATACTCCAGCCCTCAGAATAGAGGTACCTTTTTAAACCTCAAAACTGCATCGGTCTGCATCGGAGCCACATTAGTACACGCACTGGGACACTTCTACGAGTGGAGAATTCTTTCTCTCATCTCTGTTGTTCCTTCTATCATTTCCTTTGCAGTTATTTGCACGTGGGTTGAAAGCCCAGCGTGGTTGGCGTCAAAGAAACGTTTTGAAGAAAGCGAAAAGGCATTCCTCTGGTTGAGAGGCGACAACGAACAATCCAGAAGAGAATTACACGATCTCATCAGGGTGCAAAAAGAACAGCCAATGGTGAAGAGGACCTTGCGTGGAAATACGGTAGAATTCATGAGGAAGTTCGCTAGAAAAGACTTCATAAAACCTTTGTTCATCATAACAGTCAGTTTTGTTTTGCTTGAGTTTAGTGGGCGCCATATTTTCCCCGCATATGCTGCTGAAATTATCTTAGAAGTCATTGAAGATAAATCACAAGCGTTCTACTATACTTTAGCTATAGATTTGATTATTTCTGCAAGTGCTACCTTATCTTCCATTGTAGTAAAAATTGTAAAGCGACGAGTTATGCTTTTCTATACAGGGTTTGCTTCTGTATTTGTTTTATTGTGTGTCTGTACATATCTTTATTTGACAGCTCAGGGTATAGTTTCAAATGATAAACCCTGGATTCCAATTTCATTATTTGTTGTATATTTCATATTAGCTAATCAAGGTTGTACTCCCATACCTATTGCATTGTTAGGAGAAATATTTCCTTTAGAACATAGAAGTGCAGGATCTTCTGTATCAGGTATATTATTATCTATTTGTTTAAATATCGGTTTATTAGTGACACCATATTTGATGGTGTCTGTGAAAGTTTATGGAACGTTTGCAGTATTCGCAGGAATAACCACCACGTGTCTTGTTATTTTATACTTTGTGTTGCCAGAGACGAAGGACAGGACTCTGCAAGAGATTGAGAATTACTTCAAATATGGCAAGTTTGAGATTCAAAAGCAAGACGAGGCTAAAGAGAAGATGTTAACGGAATTACAGAGTATAAAACATAATGAATGATAGCATCGAGCTCCTAAGGAACGCATCGGGAATTATGATGATCACACAACAAAATGTATAAACTAGAGATAACCACACAAGGCCTAATTGAACCCGAAAAGACGAAACATATGCGCGATGTAATCGACACCCAGCGCCATCTATTGGCAAATATTGGAACTAAAATAATTCACAAAACGAATGCAGGCCACTAGTATAAGATAAGATGAGATTGTATATCATAAGAAGTATTTTAAGACATTAGAAATAGGTCTGCGGAGCAGAGCTGCGAGCATCCACTAGTTGTAGAGTCCGCGGCATTTAACAATAGCGATGACCGTTAGCGCTTGTAAAAAAGAAGAATTTCTACTAAAATTGGTTTCTGCGCACTCAAGATCATCGCTATTGTTTCATGCCGCAAACTATAATTTTATAATTTAATAGTTACTTATACCTTAATGTGTTTGATTTATCTCTTATGGGGGTTGCCCCTATTATCAACTCCTTGCAATCGTCATCTTAGCGTTTATCCCGGTTGCGTCCCAAGCTGTCGCTTCGGAGCCCGGGGTCTACTATCCGGCTACACCCCCTCCACTTCGCATTTTTTTATGTGATAGGTGGAAGACGAGCAGACGGATCACCTGATGGTAAACAATTGCCGCCGCTCATAGACACTTGCAACACCAGTAGAGTCACAAATGCATTGCCAATCTTTAACCCCTTTCCCTTGGGGACTCCGGTACCCTCACTCACTCGACGAAACAGCGCAGGCTCAGTTTCATGCTGGTCTTCTGTGAGGTCGTGGTATCACTCAGGTCGAGCCGGCCCAATCATGCCGAAGCGTGGCTCTCCCATAGCATGAATGGACCGGCCTATGGGTGCGCCTTACTTCCAGGTGATCCGTCTGCTCGTTCCCCACCTATCACATAAAAAACTTGTAAACATAATATCACGTAACACGATATGGACAAACGACTTCACTTGAAATTCAGCATTGAATTTCTCGTAATCGCAAATCCAGGTGGATAGCAAATCAAACAAAAATCAACGAGCAAACCACTCAGTCTTGTTAGCACACAACCTCCACTTAGTGGTTCAATCACAGTACCTAAGTTAAGTCTTGTAGTTAGATATCGGGAAATCCCTATATCGAAAAGATCCACAGCTTATTTCTTCGTCCGTCTGTGTGATAGGACGACGACAAGGCTTATTATGTAAACCAGCAAAACTATTGCATGATGTAGTCAACACCTAATGTCATCTATTGTTGAAGTTTCGAAGCGTAGCGGACTACTAGTTCATAAAAAAAATCAAAACAAAACAAATTCTTAAGTAAGCTGAGTAAAAAGAAGATCTATTTCCTTGGCGACAATAATGACGCCATTGGTATCTCGAGGTAAAACTTAATGATCAGATGGTAAGGATTTAAGCATACTGATACTTACCTACCTAGGTGACGAGAATAAAACCTAGGAAATCCCACTTGTATTTCAATGAATCGTTTAGAAACTTAGTGTTCCAATGGGTTTAAAACTTAGGTTTCAAAGCAAAGTTAAGGAAATGCGAATTGCATACGATGAAGAAATTAATATTAAATAAACTATGGGATTTTAGATAAGCACTAGAGTAAAATATGAGGATTGTGGTTTGCGGGAGCATTGGAGTGGAAGGAAAATTCTAATAAAAACAAAGTACCTACCTGCATCTCCTGTGTCTGGCCTCTGCCTAATTTTCATCGAGTGTATGAGGGTACTGATGGCCCAATCCAAGGAAGAATTTACAAAATCGCCAGTACCAACTGGCAACAGTATTGCACAGTATTGCCACTACTGATGTTGCCGAATAATTGAATTTGCCGGAATGAAATGTAATGGAAAATTGTCAAATGTGATGAGCATTTTTGGGTGAGATAAGGAAAGATATTCCGAACTTAAACCCCTAATGGAGCGAAAAGGAGGTTCCAAGTTTGTTCATGGGACTACGTGATTCCTTGGCCCAATCTACTCCAACTTTTGCATACACATTCTTTGACAGAATAGATGAATAAAATATAAGATTCAAACTTTAATAGAATACTTACATCCCCTAATGGAATAAAAAATAATTTGGGGGTTACTTTCATTAGAAGTTGATATCATTTTTGTTTTAAATATTAAATGGGTTTTCACTTGACCTCATCTCACCTGATGGAGAGTGACAATGAGGTCTAAGATGTAGCGTGCTTTCCCAGAAGAAGCCTATTCACTCTCGACTTAAAGACACCCAAATTGTAGCTCTCTAGAAATACAGAAGCCGGCAAGTTGTTCCATTCCTTAGTAGTTCGTATAAAATATCAATGAGCCGCCTTAAAAATCTATTAACCTATAAACGAACATTTATAATAAGCAATATTTTTTTTCTATTTAAATAATCATCTTTAAGTCAAGAGTCATAAAGTTCACGCAAACGAAGTTGCGGGCGGTTACTAGATTATAAATAGTAAAGTATCAGCTTATACTGTGCCTCCATCTTGGGAATCAAGTCGTCGCTACTATGATGGGATCTGGCTTAATCACCACGCTTGCCGATTTAGGCAAAATGCGGATTGGTAAATTTATAAATACCTACTTACTACTACTCGTAGAAACAGTAAAAAAATGGATTTCTAATATATAGTCTAAATTTTAGGTTTCCATGGCATGAGAAGTGGTCGTAACTACGATAAGGATAACAAGAAAAGCATTTTAATATCTCAATTTACCTGTTGCAGATAATTGCGCTAGGTATTTCACACCGTCTTGCCTCAATCTAGGGCATCCCCTGTACTAAGTACCGTAACTGCCGTACTCAGAGACGTCATTTAACCTTAATGCTCATTATCTTAATTATAGATAGTCTTTACGTCTAATTAGGATAAGGGTCAATATTTCTAGTTAAGTGACAATTAAGGTTTAATTAACGTATCTGAGTGCTGCAGTTAGTAAAAGATGACGACACGACATAAAGTGGACTTTTTTTACAATTATAGGAAAACTAACAGCTAGGTAAAATTATTTAGGTACCTACTTACTAATTAAACTTTAAAACATGCGCATACATTTCTACATATCACTGACGCGGCCAATTAATAGTTTCCGCAAATAGTTAGAAGTAAGTAGGTACTTATATAAGAAACAACAGTGGACGACGTAATATTAAAATTTATTTTTGCATTGCGATTCGCATAAAATTTTATATTTATTTATTTATTTTACTTGGACAACCAACAATATAATAGATATAGATACGGTTTTCATACAAATTCAAATGTCGTGTTGATTTTCTATGAAAATGAAAAAAAATGGTAAATAATAAGTACATGGAGCAGTTTCTGATGACGACATGAAAAACTAGAGTTACGACGTAAAGTCAGGTATCATTGTATCATTGTATCTTGTATTGATGTAAATCTTGTTAGTGATTTAAAAAATAAATAATATTATTATTACATTAGCGCCTCAGGAAAAGTTTGCCTTATTTAGTGATGAAATGGGGGATGAAGGGTACGGAAGTCTTTATTGACGACCCGGTTGGTTGCAGTGGTAGTGAATGCTGCGTCTGGGCCGAGGATTGCGGGTTCGATCCCCGCACAGTACAAACATTTGTGTGCATGAACATGTCTGTTTGTATTGGTCTGGGTGTTTACTATGTATTATAAGTATGTATTACAAAAGAAAAGTATTATATGTATATATTTGTAATCCCACTGTTGGTGATATCTGATATCTGTAACACAGGTGCTTGAGCTACCTATCTCAGAGTCAGATCAATGTATGTGATGTAGTGAAAATATTATATTACTAGTAGTAGGGGAGCCCAAGAGGGGATTTTGGGATTTACTCAAGCGCGGCAGATTACTATACAGGCAGGTACCTTGTACCCCATTAAATACCTCCACTGAGTATGAGTCCTGTATATGTGGCCGTGCGTCAAGGATAAAGGATCAGATTAGTAAAAAAAAAATTGATCATCTGAAATTCTCGAGCGCGTCAGATTAAGATAGGATAGTTAGTTATATGCTAAAAAGTGTATATTCCACTAATCTGACAATTTTCGATTGACGATAAGAAGTTAGTGGGTTACAAACTTGTAAAAAAAAAAACGTCATCTTGACTTTCTCGAGCGTGGCTAAATTTTTTTTATTTTTAAGGGAATAATTCAACGTTCACGAAAAATATATAATCTGACGATTTCCATAAGCCGAAGGAAGGAAAAATAATCGATAAAGTTTAAAGCGTGCAGCTACGTGGTGCCGGTATTCCCCTCTCCGAGTTTCTATTCCTCTCTCACTCTTTCTCTATCTATGTCTCTCTCACTCTGTCCCCCACTCTGGGTTCTTTTCCCATGACGCCATGACAGCTGATCGCGCAGATGGTTTTGTTTACAACGTATTTATAACGTCTGAAATTATTTTGCGATTTTGATGTCTATTTTTTTTTTTTTTTTTTTTTTTATTTTTTTTTTTTTTTTTTTTAGTGTTTAATTTAAATTACTTACCTATATCTAATTAATTTCAAATGAACAGATGAATTGTTAGTATTAGTACTTATGCAATGACAAAACTTGTTATCTAAATCGGAGAGGACACTGCATTCCATACTACAGGCTTCTGCCTATCTTGGAATACAGGGGAATCACACATTAATTGTACCGCTTTTTTGTCAATAAATCATTTATTTATTTATTATTATGTGAACAAAAAATTCAAAAGAAAGTTACAATGAGTGATATTAATGTAAAGTGTGTGTTTTGTGGTGAAAGTAATTTACAAAAAACTGTGAAATTTACGGTAGATACATTAGAAAAATGTATTAATATATTAGAATATCGTCGGAGTAAACCGGTTCTCCGAAAATCCCGTACAACATACGAGAATCTGAGGATTACAAAAGAATCTTCATTAAATGAAGTATACCACGCACAGTGTTACAAATTATTTACAGCAATAAAAATACCGCGAGATTTTCAGTACTCACAACAGCGGCAAAGTGAAGTTAAAAATTATATTTTTCATATTTATTTTCTTATAAATAAAAGTTTTGTACTTCAAAAAATATATACTGGTTTATTTGCATGCTATTTTTTCAGTTTTTCAATTCGTTAAGTTAAAAGATTTGAAAAAATAAAAAAAAATATTTTTCTATTGTCAGATTAGGCCAATCCCTCCAGATAATTGTCAGATTATGAGACAACACGTTAAGGGTACATAGATGAACCATATATATCTTAATCTGACGCGCTCGACTATTTCAAAATGGCGATTTTTTTTTGCTCATTCAAATAATGGCCGCGAGTTTGGGTCACATCTAAATCGTCAGATTATTATATAAGAACCTTTTTTAGGTTCACTTAACACCCCCTTTGAAAATCTGACGCGCTCGATAAATTTTTTTTTTTTTCCGTTTTTTACCCTTACGTACGACCACCTCCACCATGGAAAACAGTCAGATTAAAATATGTATGTTTTCAAAAATACGTAAGACATGGATGCTATTAATATCTGACGCGCTCGAGTATGTCCATGCAACTGTTTTTTTTTTACATTTTTGAAAATTTACAGCGACTTCCCCCACCGATGGAAGTATGGATATTATATGACATTTTTTTTTTCTTATCATGTAAGCTTCGCAATCCAATATGTCTCTTTGACGCTCGAGTAAATCCCGATTTAGCATCCTGGGCTCCCCTACTATAGTGCCCCGTTCTCACTTCGCTTCGGGACCGTAATTCAGAAATGAACCAATAGATGGCACTGTGTCCAATTACATCGCGCAAGCGTTTCGTGTTTTCGGTTTACCTATAAGCCTTGTCGTTGCCTATAGAAGTTATCTTATATAGATAGATATTATTAGGTCAGGCTTGAAAAAAGATAGCTGCCTAAAGGTGCCTAAGTGGCTAAGTATTTGACGCAGAAGAAGTCGTGGGCATCCGCTATTAGATATTAATAACAAAGAAATCGTGAGACGAAGATTAGATAACTGATAGCTTATACTGAAGCCGTCCCGTAACGTGTGAGAATATACCTGTCGCATTCAAACAAAAGCGCGCACAGCGCGTGTGAAAAGGAGAAAAACTATTCGGTCGTAACACCCGCTTCAAATTAGACCCTTTGGTATTTTTCTTAATTACTTAGAGTTCTTAACAATGTACTTGTAACGAAGACTTGAGGAAGGATGGTCGTGCCCGTCGTTAAACAGGTAGGTACCTACATCATAACAGAAATAACGGAAAAATGTGACGATAAATTTAAGAAAGTATTGGATTCAAAAGAGTGGGATAATTATCAAAAAAAATTTTTTTCAACAAAAAGTGTGTGATGTCTCAGTGAAATGTGTAAATTTTTGGTGCTGCGTGTGTCTATAAGCGGCTGCAATCGCTTACCATCAGGTGATCCGTGTGCTCGTTTACCATTTATCACATAAAAATCTTTTTTTTGAATAGGTAGGTACTTACATAAGTATTTAGATATGTTTCAAATTTTGCACCTATTTCTCGAGTGTTCTTTTCCTCCTAATGCATTTACCTACCACATTTTAAACAAAAAGATAAGGCATTTTCAATTGTGTAAGAGGTTGTTTCAGATCGGCGTATTTTTTGCATGTTTATAACTAAGGTCGTGTCAGCATACGGGCTTAAGTAGTGTACCTACTTAATACTCGCGTTTAAAAAAAAAACGCATATGACGTCCCTGTTTGTGATAACAGCCAGCCGTAATGTAATACGGCTGATTATACGACAATTTAAGCAGCATCAGGCGGGGTGATGCAAGTGAGTGGGTAAATAAGTACCTACTTTACCAATTGACTAATACGAACTTCCGAAGTATACTCTGCCCTAATTAAATCCCGAACTACAAGTAAGTAGGTATCTGGCGACATAATCAAACTGCCGGAACATATCAATGCCATAAAATCAAGGATTAAGACAGTTTTTATTCTTTGTTTATTATCTTATTAATTTCGTAAATTGTACATATCTTGATATTAGACGACATATTTATGAGACAGAATCTAAGTGCCTACCTAATTATAGGTAGGTACTTCTTCGAATTATTGTTATAATTTGGAAATCAGTTCTTACTTAAGTACCTATTGTAATACAACCGAAAATGCAAACAAATGTCTTTCTTCAATAGATTTTCACCGCATGTGGTTTATATCTATTAACATAGGTATACGTTATTTGTTAATGAATTAATTAATTATTATTAATTAATTAATTAATTAATATTAATAGTTAATTAATTAATTCATATTAATTATTTAATTGATTAATATTAATTATTAATTATAGATTTATAAAGAGATAACTTCTATAGACAACGACAAGGCTTATAGATAAACCGAAAATACGAAACGCTTGCGCGATGTAATTGGACACAGCGCCATCTATTGGTTCATTTCTGAATTACGGTCCTGAAGCGAAGTGAGGGCGGGCCACTAGTTTGTTAGATTGATTGGCTGTATCGCACTCTGATCTTAACTTGTTATAAGTACCTACCTATAATAAATCTAACATCGTTTAATAAATAAATAATTAAGTATAGGGCAGTTAGTTAATTTCCGAAAGTTAATCTACTTCCTAGGAAATAGATCAAATTAGGTTCATACAAAGATTGGGTTCATATACCTAGGTAGGTAGGTACTATTGGTATTAGGTACTTTACGGTGACATATCCATTCAGCTATCGTTATATCTTTGCCTGTTATTTGCTGGAGAATGGAGAAGTAATAAAATGAACTCATTATAGACAGACAGTACAATCTTAAACCTTTTTGATCCCTTATTATTGAGGATAAACTGTGAAGAAAGATCTATTTGTACGTAGGTACCTAATAGGTTTAATTGCAGTTAAAGTACCTGTCTTCTATATAATGTTTTCCCGGTTTTTGGGGAAACACAGAACGGTAAATTGTGACATCTACATAAGTCTGTTTCCTTGACTCAAATGAATTCTTACAAAATGGGGAACGTTTTGGAAATCTATACTATTTATAAAGCGGTTACTCTCACATTCCACATCAGAGCTTATGGGTAAACCGAAAACACGAAACAATTGCGCGATGTAATTTGCTACAGCGCCATCTATTGGTAGACAGTGGAACTACTTTCCCGAAACGAAGTGAGGGCGGGCCACTAGTTACTTATAAACTGCAAATTCCCAAAGACTCTAAAGTGGCAAACGGGGGATTTTTACAAAAAAAAATTTAGATCAGTGGTCATCCTCGAATCAGCCCCCTCTCTTTGCTAGGATGAAGCTGAGATTCTTCCGCCCCTATCCCCGCACTCCTCTCCGCTACTGCATTTGATTTTTTTTTCAGTCATGGGCGGTATCAGGCGTGCTCCTCAACATGTTGGGGCAGGGCATGGTGCTGAGCTTCCCAGCCTGTCTGCTGCCGGGCTTGAAGAGGCCTGACTCCAGCATCCAAGTGGATCTGGCTACTGCTTCTTGGTTAGGTATGTAAATCCTCCAAGATCTTTCAATAAATTCTCACAGAAAATCGGCGTTAAGCATCCGCTTGACTGTTTTTCCGGGGGGCCCCGGAATGGGTTGGGAGGGTAGAGGAAGGATAGCGTGTCCATGAGCTCCGATAATCGCTTACCATCAAATGTTCCGTCTGCTCGTCTGCTCAAGCGTGTAATTATCAAACTTACCAAATATAGGCTCAAGCATAGAATCGCTATAATCTTGGCAAACTTGCCGAATTGCCCAAACGTAACCCAGGCTCCAAAGTGGTAGGTTCTTAGGGAATGATAAAAGTTATTAACTTACCTACATTTTTTTCTTCCACAGCATCATCAGTCGGCCTGTCCAGCATGTTCGGGTTCTTCATCTCTTCATTCCTCATGGCCTTATACGGGCGAAGACTGGCCCACGCTCTGGTCATCCTCCCAGGAACCATCGGATGGGCGATCATCTACTTCGCTCCAAACGTCACTGCCCTCATGATTGGACGGGTCTTAGGGGGCATCACTAGCGGGGCCACTGTCACTCTAGGAGCTGTGGTCGTTGGAGAATACACGAGCCCAGAACATCGAGGAATGTTCCTGAACCTGAAAACGGCAGCCGTATGCTTTGGGAATACTATTGTTCATGTCCTAGGCCATTATTACCACTGGAGGACAGTCGCACTTTGTGCTTTAGTTCCCCACGTAATGGCGTTCATTATAGTATGTACATGGCCTGAAAGCCCTGCCTGGTTAGCCTCGAAGAAGCAGTACGAAAAGAGCGAGAAAGCGTTCATCTGGCTCAGAGGGACCAGCGAAGAATCGAGACAGGAATACAAGCAACTAATCAAGTCTCAAACAGACCACATACAACAGGATGATCAGTCTCTAACAGACAAATTAGTGGACTTCTTCAAAAAGTTCGGAAGAAAAGACTTCTTAAAACCATGCCTCATAATAGTCTTTGGTGGAATTTTACTTGAGGCCTGTGGAAGACACATGTTCCCAGCTTACGCGACGATTATTATAGGGGAAATCAGCGGCGATAAAACCCAATCGTTCCTATATACAATCTACCTCGACCTCATCATCACAATCAGCGCGGTGTCCTCCTCAGTTCTAGTCAAAATGATGAGGAGGCGAACGCTTCTCTTCGCTTCTGGAGTGACATCTCTCGCAGTGTTATCCTGTGTTTGCATCTATCTCTTCCTTGTACACAAATCTGTGATCCCAAACTCTCATACTTGGATCCCAATTGGGATGCTGATTGTGTACTTTGTATTGGTCAATCTTGGCTGTACTCCGATTCCCTATGGGTTCTTAGGAGAAGTCTTCCCATTGGCTCACAGAGGGGCTGGTTCAGGCTGTCTCAGGCATTACTCTCTCAATATGCCTCATGATTCCTTTGAAAATAACTCCATATTTGCTGGCCAGCGTTAGTCTACATGGTACGTTTGCAGTTTTTGGAGCAGCCATGGTGTTTTCATTAGTTGGGTTATATTTTATGCTGCCAGAAACTAAAGACAGAACATTAGAAGAGATTGAATATTATTTCAATTACGGCAAGTTTAGAGATGCGACTGTAGACGATGATGAAGGGGTAAGGATTAAAATGCTTAATTAATGTAAGTAAAATGACGTGCATCGACTAGCTTTTCCTTCATAGTTGGTACTAGATGTGAATAACTGATATAATGCTAGGAAACGGAATTGACACACCTACTACATGCACGTAGCAAAATCATCAGCAGACAGCAGATGCTACCTGAGCGGGCATGGTGTCCAAGAAAACATTATTCGCTTATACACCAGTTATACGAATAACTATGAATTATTGTACATATTTTTGTAAGTTTTAAGATAAGTTATTCAAAATAATATAATTTAGGTCATTAATAAATTATACTTCGTAGTCTAGTTATGTTGTTTCATTGCCTGAAAAACAATCAAATCGTAAAAATATTTTGTACGAAAAAGCTAAAATCGCTAAGATAATAAATAAAAGAGTTCGCCAGGGCTCAATATTTTTCCGATAGGCCTATCTATGCTACTTATTTATTGGGAAAAAACTTCTATATAGATGATATAGATAACCACAAGGCTTATACGTTTAGCTGTATCCTGTATATCAGCGCTATCTATGGGTGCAATGTGGAATTGTCCCGAAACGTAGTGAGGGAGTGAGGGGCGATGATAGGTAGGTATATTGATTTTCGAGCACTTTACATACCTAAGCTACATTACTAGTATTTAAGATCCTGATACTAGATACTACTTGATAAGTTACATTTTGAATTAATAGATAGTTCACCTACAGCGCACTCTTAACTTACAAGTGCGTTGCCAACATTTTACTCCAAATTGGGCCTTCGATACCTTCACTCACTGGGCGAAACGCAATACAGACATTGCACCACGCCATTTTAATATAAACATTTTCATAGGCTTTGATACAATTTTACTATTGTCATACTGTAGGTACTCAGGTGCTTAATTAAATAAATAGCATTATAGGTACAACAAGCGTATGTAAATACAAAGTTATTTATATGATCACACACAAAAGAAAAGTATAGAAACACTCACAGCTATCTAAATAAATAATTTTATTCATTGACAGACTAATGGTTAATGTTTACAAGTTAGAGTGAAGTTATCTCGTGTGGAGTAGATACGTGAGAATCGTTAAATAAAGTGAAATTTGGAAAATGCTTTTGACACAGGTACATACCTATTTATTTATTAATTATTATAAGAAAACGAACACATGACTGTTGAGCCGCTTTTATATAAATTGAATGAAAAGTAGCGAAATCGAATTTGGCACCCTTTTAGACCTTTTTCTTCGTTGATGAACTCAACAAACGACGCGTAGTAAGTATTTGAACTTGGCTCTTATTTCACATTTATGTTTTTAGATTAGTATAATTATCATAATTACAGTAAAGTAAGTATCAGTCTATAAATTGACCCACTGCAGGGCAAAGCCTCCATCATAGAAATCTAGTCATCGCTACTATGATGGGATTAGGCTTAATCACCACCCTTGCCTAATGCGGATTGGTGATCAAAATTCCGAGTTATATTAGAAACATTCCAAACACACTTTTTGTTCGACCCGGGAATCGAACCCAGGACCCTGAGATCAAGACCCGGTACAAACCCCTAGACCAACGGGGCGATAATACAGGGTGTTCCTATCTGTGAACATTTACATCCCTTTATCCAAGTGTTCTATCAACCTATCTGAACAACATTTATTGTTCAACGACTTTTTCAAATTCATCGAAAAAAGTTTCGAATCCCCATACCAAGTCACGTGTATTTTATTATTTGTATGGAAAGATGTTTTTTTATGCGAATTTTCAAAAGTTATAGAATAAATGTTGTTCAGAATGGTTGGTAGAACACTTCGTTAAAGGGATGTAAATGTTCACAATACACCCTGTATGATAACTAAATACAAAACACCCAGACACTACAGCAGTTAAAACTGTTTGTTCGGTCCAGAATGTAGCGCTATTTTATTTACTGTGATGAATTTAAGACCTATAATTTTTAATCGACATACCTGTCACATACGTTAAAATTCACTTATTTAAAAATCATTAGACGGGAAGCAAGTACCTTTAACTTGTCGTTCATTAATAAACCATCACGAAATTCAACATTTATTTTATTAATTGATCTATTCGTTATTTGATAACGATTAGTCAGTTATTAGGTAAAGACGGCAGCAAAAACTGGCATATTTGTAATCTATAATTTAGATTTTTATTATTTAGATTTAATTTAGATTTTTATTTACAGGTATGGACAATGTCATCCGTTTACTTAATCTATTTTACAATCGGCTTGGCATCAAACACATTTCATGAAGGATATTCACAATTTATAAGTGAGACATCTGTTACTTTACTTACTATTGCAAAAGTTAGTCATGGTTCAAACACGATACTGCATAAATGTGACAGCATTAGTTTTAAACAAACACTAACTTTAGTTCCACATTTTGTAATAAGGTCATCGATATAATCTCCATACACACAATTTAACGCTGAAAGCGTTTGCATAAGTGATCCCAACAGCAACTGTCATTAGTATTATTACAGTAAAGGATATTTTGGATTATCTTGAAAACAAAATGAAATCATTCATTTTCAACCCTAAAACCATAGTAATAAATTTAAAATTCCGAAAATACCAAATAGTTTGCTAATCGAGCCATTATCGCCGGAACTTTATACGCGTTCACGTCGTATTATAGAATTTCTATGAGCGAAGACTTAGTTCTAAATATTTTACGTTTCCTTTTCAGCACTGGGCGGTATATTCACAATCATTGGATATGCAGCCTCATCTATACTAATGGATAGGATCGGACGAAGATTAACCTTCATCTTCGGCATATCGTCAGGTTTAGCCGGCAACCTTATCATGAATTCTAACAACACATTAATAGCTATACTGAGAGAAGCCTTGACCGGGTTATCATTCGGATCCACACTTATTATGGGACTTATAATCATAGGAGAATACACTTCACCAAAATACAGATCAGTCTTCTTAAATATGACCACCACGTCAATATTCCTTGGACGATTGGGAAGACAAATTCTAGACCACTTTCAATACTCAAATATGAACATTCCTTTGATTTTGCAAGTGATGTCTTTCGGGATCACTCTGACTTGGCCAGAAAGTCCTTACTGGTTGGCTTTGCATGGACATTATCAAGAATGTGAAGAAGCATTCTATATTATAAGAGGAGAGGAAGATTCGGAAGAGAAACAAGAATTGCTAAACAGAAGAAATACGTCAACATCTACGAATACATTTTTGCAAAACGTGATCAAATTATTTAAAGTAATGAGCATAGAATTGAGGCAACCAATAACTGTAATAGTATTTGGAGTTATTTTAGTTGAATCATCAGGTCGCCATCACTTGCCAAATTTAGCTGAAGAAATCTTTTCCCTAATTATAAATGAACGTCCTGCGCAAAAGTTATACCTGAGTATCATTGTAGCACTTAGCTCTGCAACTTCATTAGTTCTTATTAGCTGTTTTAAACAAACAAGAGTTTTATTTGCAACGGGATTGGCTTCAATAATCTCTTTGGTCTTTGGAACCGTTTCTGTCTTCCTCATTACAAACAAAATTATATTTTCCAGTTCATGGATAGGTTTAATATTAATACTCGCATACGTTGTTTTCGCAAACATGGGTCCTACATCTATTCCTTTAGTTTTAATAGGCGAAGTCTTTCCTCTGGAACACAAGGCAGTGGGATCTTTAATGGCAGGGTTATTAACATCAGCAATTTCCTGGATGGCCATAAGAATCGGAACATGTTTATTAGCAAGCCTGGGCGTGAATGGTACATTGGCAATATTCGGAATGCTAATGACGATTTCATTACTTTTCATATTCTTCATGGTTCCAGAGACTAAAGGAAAGACGTTGCTAGAGATTGAAGAGTACTTCAAGTATGGATGGTTTGAAGGTAATGATGACGAGGTATTGTTGGCTAAAACATAGTGAAAAGGCAATGCAGTAGAACGCCGATTATCAGATATAATTGGGACTGGGATCGATTCGGATCAGAACTTGTACGGTCATGATTACTTACTCTATATCGCGTTTTGTAATAAAGTGGCAAGGGATTAGGACAGGCGTTTCGAAACTGTTCGCCATAAATGTGGGAAACGAACTCTTAACGAGAAAATAGAAAATGGCAGTATCCAACCATGACCGTAAAAACATGAATACGTAACTGTAGTTAATAAAATTCCACGTTTGTGATAACATGTTCGGATGGCTAAATGTGTCGATTTGACGAGTATTTTCACATAAATTAGTGTCGTTGAAACACATAAAAATGTAAAAAGCACTGAGTAAATAGTTTTAATTAACCGTTTATTCCTTTCTTCTGTTTCTTTTTGCAACCATGTTTTTTTGATTGTGTAATTTTCATTATAAACATTGATTAGTATTTTGATAGGCAATTCTCGCGACTCGTTTTATCGAAAATCGATGTATAATGTAAAAATTCCACGGAATGGATTCCATGGAATTTCGGAGTATTTCTACTTTGCTCCACTAGGGTGCCCCAAAAAATCGTAATGGAATCTGCCCCCACTAAATATATTTGGTAGGGTAGATTCCACTACGAATTTTAAACCATTCCACTTTGCCCCATCAGTGAGGCGCCTTGGTGGGACAAAGTGGAAATACTCGAATTTCGATTGGAAAAACAAAGGGGTTTAAATAAAACACATTTTAAGTGGATACGTCTAGAAACCTCTTTCCTCAGTCACAACAATATACATTCACCATATTTCATAATTTACAATATATCAGTTACACTATCTTTCAAACATTCAAAACATCAGTTCGTCGATGCTTTACAGTTCTGAAATATATATATCAATAGATATAATTCAGGCCTAAATATTTCCAACATACTAAAGACTTTATTTGACGTAACTTTTTTGATTCACAAGTCGCCAGCAACATGTGACATTACCGCTAAACTTTGACAGCTACTTAGCCAATCATGACTTCGTAGATCAATCCCGCTGATCTTTGATTGGTCCGTATCTGACACGCAATATGGCGCCCAAAATTTTTTGAGGTTATAATAGAAATCTTATAAATTTGTTTTTATTGCACATATTTTGAGATTATAAGGTTATGATTTAAAGAACATATACATCGACGAACAGACGATTACATTCAATATTCTTTTATATAGACTATACTTAAGCAAAAAGGCGCTTGAATGTTAAATCTACGTAGTGCTAGAAAACGGAGAATAATAAATTAAACGTTTTCGGGACTCAGAAATCGTTTTCCGATTAGAAGCAGTCTTAACAAAGGCTGGTCTTAAAAGGAAAACTGAATCTATTTTAAAAATACGAGCATGTCTTATTGAAATGCAGTCATGTTCTTTAAGAATATCCTAGGTATAGTAAAAATGCATTTTTCTGAGGTGGCATAAAGACAAAACAGAGAAAATTGAAAACATACAAATTTTACATGAATCAAAGATATCTATATATTTAATCACTAATTAATATACTATTTAATAATATTATGTATTATTAATTTTATTAATAACAACTAATGATTTCACGACTGCAATAACAATAAGACAAAATGTGAAATAATACAAAAATATCGCACTCTACATGTAGAGGCCTTATCAAAATATCATTTGTGATTTTCACAAAGAAAAGTCACCCTGTATATAAAATGAGAAATCATACTTTTGAGGAGGCAGACGCAAGATAGATCGACAATCGATAAACGTAAAAAAATACAAAATGTCATAATATATGATTTGAAATCATAAAAATTTAAGTAGAACAATCGCATGTACAAAAATGTTGCATATCTCATTTAATTTCTTATAAAATAAAAAAAAAACATGTAAAATGTACTAAATTCGAAATCAATAGTTTGATTATTTAGTACAATACCATCAAATATTTTGGTCCTCTGCTTGATATATAACGTTCTTTAGTTTTTCAAGGATAGAATTTGTGTATGTATTAGCTAGTGTTTGTAAAAACTTAAAACGGCCACTAACTAACTAAATAGATTTAAATTCTAAAATTTTAAAGTTATAAACTGATTTCACTTACAGCTCAATCTCATAGCTCTTTTTCCAGTAGCTCGGAGGAATATTAAAAGAAAGTTAGTAAGCATGAAAGAACACGAAAAATCACATGCTCAACTTAAAACTACTACCTACTACGAACTACGGATCATACCGTTTCGAGTAGCCATAGTTTGCGACGAAATTAAATTTCCCTTTTAGCGAAGCATTGTAGATCACAAAGCGATATGCAAAAATTTCGCTTGGAAGAAACAAATCTTTCACAAATTTCTGGAAATCTGACATCCAAAATTATTAAAGAACCACAAATAAATAGGGGTAGGCAACAATTTTGTGTCCACAATCACACCACAAGATCTTGCGTCTGTCCCAATACTACACAATAAAGTAACATCGACAGAACTCGCACTTCCTTACAATAACACTAAAAAACATAACAAACCACATGTAAAGCAACATCCAACATTGTCTAACTTTATAGCTATATACAAATAATGATTCGGTGGTGAGTTAATGATCTGAAAAAATATAATAATAATAATTTTTTTATGTCTTTTCTTACACTTTTCGCGTCACATTTTTTTTCGATCAATTTAATGTCAATAATAGCATTTTACATTTGGACAAGTCTGTTATATCCATCAGATAAAGTAGACCATGTATCCAAACTGCAGTTACTTTTTATTGAGCAACATTCCCAAGTGTTACCGAGCAACATCCGACAACAAAGTTTATTTGTGTTACCAAATGTTGCCGTGTTAAAATACAGAGTGTATCTGTGAACATTTACATTCCTGTAACCACGTCATCTTACATTATGTAAGTACCTATATTATGGCAACCGAGACGGTATGAATGCGATGACCAACATTCAACAAAAGCTAACATGTAGTCACAAAAGTTACAGAATGTTATCGTGTTGCCGAGTGTTGCCCAATAAAAAATAACTGCGGCTAGGACGCACGCAGACTTGACGCGCAGTAATCTTCAATATGACAACACTTAATTTTTTGGAAACATAAAGAAGCGTTCGTCACATAGAAAAGCTTATTTATCACAATATAGAAAACTAATTAACTAAACCAATTTAATCTAAAATGTTATCAGATCTTTCATATAAATAATAAAGGGCTGGTTTACATGACTTGGACGAATTAAAACTAAAATACGATTTAGACAGAAGATACTTTGATTCATAAAATAATCTTACATCCTTTTACAGTTCTCACAATCGAGGGTATCGCGTTTGAACAATCCGCTGACAAAACACAGATGGCGTACTGTAGAACTGAGGCGAAACACGGTGATTGGTTATTTTGGATGTGAGATGTCAACATGCCACTGACGTTGAACTTAGACCTCAGTGTAAGTACGCCATCTAGCGGATTATTCAGATGCGATAGCCGCCATTACCAGATGTTAACAATATTGGTATAATTAAAAAACTGGAATCTTTATTGCTTGTAAGTTTCTACACTACAAGACTTGCATTATTTGTACGGGGATAAACGAGCGAGCGGCCCAATTGTTGGCTTTGAAAAATACGATAAATTATAACGTTAAACGAGAAAAAATGTAATGATGATTTTATTTTAATATACAGGTAAGAGGTATAAAACTATATACTTAAGTTAAAATTTGATAAAAACAATCATGAATAACAATGACAGTATTTTGATCTAAGATTAAATAAAAAAGCCATTTCATTTCAATTATATAATCTCCTTTAGTCATGTAAATCAGCCCTGAGTCATTATAAATTTAGTTTAACAAAGTGCTTCAAGCAATTTCGACCAAATACACAATGTACAGATTGCATACATTGGGTTATACAATACTTAAGATTGTAATTAGCCAAGGTGTGCCCCTGTACAGTCAACAAAAACATCATTAATAAAAAAAAACTTACAGCTAATGTATGACTGATTGACACTAATTAACATTGACAGAGATATCGCCTGGTAAAACGTCGAATTTCTATGAGATCATGTCATTTTATTATGCCCAAAATTAGAAGAAAATGCAAATATATATCAAATCTTTCAATGATTCCAAAAACGATATTTCTTCAACGTTACTTAGTGTCGGTAAAGCGGTTGATATTTTAAATTTAATAGATTGTGTAATATGTATTATTTATTATCACTTTTTATGCCGACCGTAACGGTTTTAGTGGTCTTAAGATGCGTTCACAATAAAATGTATAGAATAAAATATCATTTCAAAATTCAGTGAGGGATGTAAAAGATATACAGGGTGTATCTGTGAACATTTACATCCCTTTAACCACGTGTTCTGTCAACCATTCTATACAACATTTGTTCAACAACTTTTCCAAATTCTTCGAAAAATTTTTCGACTCCCCATACAAAATGACCTAGTCACGTGACCGACTTTGTATGGAGAGATGAAATTTTTTTATGCGAATTTTGAAAAGTCATAGAACAAATGTTGTTCAGAATGGTTGGTAGAAGACGTGGTTAAAGGGATGTAAATGTTCACAGATACACCCTGTATAGATTGTCCTAGATACCTATTTGTGAGGTTTAAGTCCCGAACAGAATCAGAAAATTTCGGAATTTGACATAGCATGTTCAAATACAATATGCAAGATGGACCTCAACCCTGAACGTCATCTAATGGGTTCACACGCGATAACTCCAATAGGTATTAAATAAATTATTACATTCTTAAAAAGTGTAGTTTTTTTTAACCTAAAATAACCAATCGTGTCTACATAATTTACTTCATGTTGTGTTTTTGGCGGCGAAAACTTTCCTACAGCTACATAACCCCTTATAATAGAACCATAGATAGCTTTTTTGTTTTTTATTTTTCCATTATGGAAAAGCAAAGATATAGAACCCATACAGCTATGGGCGGCAATTTCTGAACCATAGATAAAAACAGTAATATGTGAACGCATCAAACCATAGACAAACTGAAGAGCTTGATAACCACAACACACATTGGTCCGTGCCCTAAACACATATATATATAAAATATACATCTACCGTCTGTCCATACACTAATCTAGACTACATTATACAATATGTTACGCTATGTTAATATATCATCTTGTGGATTTTGAGGATTTTACCTAGACGTTGTTTCGCCGTCTTCATACCCTTTTTCAGTCTTAGATCTGTGGAAAATATATTTGAGTGTTAAATTAACTAAATGACGCGGTTTTTTTTTTAATATTCCAGACCTGGAGACCTATTTTTGAATTTTCGCTTCGTCCAAACAAAACTACTCGTTTTGGAAGTCACGTCGTCTCCTGAGTCGAATGATTTAAATTTTCCCTATTTTTGAAATCACTCGCTTAGTTTGTTGCCAAGCTTGTCGAAAGTATAGTGTTAACTCGTTTCACGCAGAAAATTCTATAGTCGGTATTACAATTGTAAGACCGGTATTCGGTGTAACGTTTAACGGAACGTAAATATTTTGTCAGAAAAAGGAAAAAAGAATAAATATGACGTAAAATAATGCGTCCACTCGCCTCACGGAAACGAGTGGCTCGCACCACTCGTTGGAATCGTTCGTTTTCGAATGATTCAAAAATGCGGATGTCAAAAATCATGCAAGTCACACATTTTTTAGTGAAACGACAATTCAAAAATAGGTCTCTCTCCAGGAATGTTGCGAAAATTGGCATCCGGATGCTGAACTTCCGTATGGATTTGGAAATCTGTACCCGCAACAATTAACGCGGATTTTTATTTTCATTTTGTACAATTAGCTGTAAAATGGTCAGTATTAATATCTTCTACACTATGTCATTAAGAATCAATAGATTGATTTTTCAAATTTGTACCACGAAATTTAATCCTTCATTTTTTCCTCAAATCAGTAGGAAAATAACATTTTGGCTTTTCAAAAATGTTATCGTATGTTCCATTAATATTTTAATGATACTCACTCTTGTTATTTGGCGTATTTTGAACAGGTGGCGGCGGCCGCCTGCTTTTTGTTGCTAGTACTGCCCTCTTTGCATTCTGGAATAAAAAGGAATCATATAAATATCATTAATGATACGATGATGAAAGTGGAAGTTTATGTGGAAGAGCCACGATTTGGAATGAATGGGTCGGCTCGACCGGAGTGATATCACGGCTTTTCAGAAGACAGGCGTGAAGCAGCGCCTGCGCAGTGTTACGTCGAGTGAGTGTGCTTGAGGTCCAAATGGAGGGAAAGGGGGATAAATTTTTGGTAGCGCACTTGTGATTCTACTGGTGGTGCAGGTGTCTATGGGTGGCGGTAATTGCTTCTCATCGGGTTTTTTGTTTTTATTCATGCTTCGGTATGAATGGGTTGGTTCGATCACAGTCGACTAGACTGTCGTGAAGCAGCGCCTGCGCGGTGTTTCGTCAGGGGAATGAGGTGTGCGCAGGCGCACAGTCCCTCGCCCCTACGTCACCTGCTGTGTGTGATGATGCATGGTGGCGGGGTGCGCGGGGTGCGCGGGGTGCGGCGCGTGCGCGGCGGCGTGCAGCGCGGCGCGCACGCACTCGCGGCGCACGCGGTGTGCGCAGGCGCACAGTCCCTCGCCCCTACGTCACCTGCTGTGTGTGATGATGCATGGTGGCGGGGTGCGCGGGGTGCGCGGGGTGCGGCGCGTGCGCGGCGGCGTGCAGCGCGGCGCGCACGCACTCGCGGCGCACGCGGTGTGCGCAGGCGCACAGTCCCTCGCCCCTACGTCACCTGCTGTGTGTGATGATGCATGGTGGCGGGGTGCGCGGGGTGCGCGGGGTGCGGCGCGTGCGCGGCGGCGTGCAGCGCGGCGCGCACGCACTCGCGGCGCACGCGGTGTGCGCAGGCGCACAGTCCCTCGCCCCTACGTCACCTGCTGTGTGTGATGATGCATGGTGGCGGGGTGCGCGGGGTGCGCGGGGTGCGGCGCGTGCGCGGCGGCGTGCAGCGCGGCGCGCACGCACTCGCGGCGCACGCGGTGTGCGCAGGCGCACAGTCCCTCGCCCCTACGTCACCTGCTGTGTGTGATGATGCATGGTGGCGGGGTGCGCGGGGTGCGCGGGGTGCGGCGCGTGCGCGGCGGCGTGCAGCGCGGCGCGCACGCACTCGCGGCGCACGCGGTGTGCGCAGGCGCACAGTCCCTCGCCCCTACGTCACCTGCTGTGTGTGATGATGCATGGTGGCGGGGTGCGCGGGGTGCGCGGGGTGCGGCGCGTGCGCGGCGGCGTGCAGCGCGGCGCGCACGCACTCGCGGCGCACGCGGTGTGCGCAGGCGCACAGTCCCTCGCCCCTACGTCACCTGCTGTGTGTGATGATGCATGGTGGCGGGGTGCGCGGGGTGCGCGGGGTGCGGCGCGTGCGCGGCGGCGTGCAGCGCGGCGCGCACGCACTCGCGGCGCACGCGGTGTGCGCAGGCGCACAGTCCCTCGCCCCTACGTCACCTGCTGTGTGTGATGATGCATGGTGGCGGGGTGCGCGGGGTGCGCGGGGTGCGGCGCGTGCGCGGCGGCGTGCAGCGCGGCGCGCACGCACTCGCGGCGCACGCGGTGTGCGCAGGCGCACAGTCCCTCGCCCCTACGTCACCTGCTGTGTGTGATGATGCATGGTGGCGGGGTGCGCGGGGTGCGCGGGGTGCGGCGCGTGCGCGGCGGCGTGCAGCGCGGCGCGCACGCACTCGCGGCGCACGCGGTGTGCGCAGGCGCACAGTCCCTCGCCCCTACGTCACCTGCTGTGTGTGATGATGCATGGTGGCGGGGTGCGCGGGGTGCGCGGGGTGCGGCGCGTGCGCGGCGGCGTGCAGCGCGGCGCGCACGCACTCGCGGCGCACGCGGTGTGCGCAGGCGCACAGTCCCTCGCCCCTACGTCACCTGCTGTGTGTGATGATGCATGGTGGCGGGGTGCGCGGGGTGCGCGGGGTGCGGCGCGTGCGCGGCGGCGTGCAGCGCGGCGCGCACGCACTCGCGGCGCACGCGGTGTGCGCAGGCGCACAGTCCCTCGCCCCTACGTCACCTGCTGTGTGTGATGATGCATGGTGGCGGGGTGCGCGGGGTGCGCGGGGTGCGGCGCGTGCGCGGCGGCGTGCAGCGCGGCGCGCACGCACTCGCGGCGCACGCGGTGTGCGCAGGCGCACAGTCCCTCGCCCCTACGTCACCTGCTGTGTGTGATGATGCATGGTGGCGGGGTGCGCGGGGTGCGCGGGGTGCGGCGCGTGCGCGGCGGCGTGCAGCGCGGCGCGCACGCACTCGCGGCGCACGCGGTGTGCGCAGGCGCACAGTCCCTCGCCCCTACGTCACCTGCTGTGTGTGATGATGCATGGTGGCGGGGTGCGCGGGGTGCGCGGGGTGCGGCGCGTGCGCGGCGGCGTGCAGCGCGGCGCGCACGCACTCGCGGCGCACGCGGTGTGCGCAGGCGCACAGTCCCTCGCCCCTACGTCACCTGCTGTGTGTGATGATGCATGGTGGCGGGGTGCGCGGGGTGCGCGGGGTGCGGCGCGTGCGCGGCGGCGTGCAGCGCGGCGCGCACGCACTCGCGGCGCACGCGGTGTGCGCAGGCGCACAGTCCCTCGCCCCTACGTCACCTGCTGTGTGTGATGATGCATGGTGGCGGGGTGCGCGGGTGCGCGGGGTGCGGCGCGTGCGCGGCGGCGTGCAGCGCGGCGCGCACGCACTCGCGGCGCACGCGGTGTGCGCAGGCGCACAGTCCCTCGCCCCTACGTCACCTGCTGTGTGTGATGATGCATGGTGGCGGGGTGCGCGGGGTGCGCGGGGTGCGGCGCGTGCGCGGCGGCGTGCAGCGCGGCGCGCACGCACTCGCGGCGCACGCGGTGTGCGCAGGCGCACAGTCCCTCGCCCCTACGTCACCTGCTGTGTGTGATGATGCATGGTGGCGGGGTGCGCGGGGTGCGCGGGGTGCGGCGCGTGCGCGGCGGCGTGCAGCGCGGCGCGCACGCACTCGCGGCGCACGCGGTGTGCGCAGGCGCACAGTCCCTCGCCCCTACGTCACCTGCTGTGTGTGATGATGCATGGTGGCGGGGTGCGCGGGGTGCGCGGGGTGCGGTGCGTGCGCGGCGGCGTGCAGCGCGGCGCGCACGCACTCGCGGCGCACGCGGTGTGCGCAGGCGCACAGTCCCTCGCCCCTACGTCACCTGCTGTGTGTGATGATGCATGGTGGCGGGGTGCGCGGGGTGCGCGGGGTGCGGCGCGTGCGCGGCGGCGTGCAGCGCGGCGCGCACGCACTCGCGGCGCACGCCGGCGCGCGCGGGTGTGCGCAGGCGCGGCGTCACGCGGCCCACTCGCGCTCGGGGTGACCAGCACTCGTCCCTATTAAAAAACAAACACTAAGTCACCAAATAGCAAGTAGCGAGTACCTGGTGAGCGTCTCCCAAGATTCGGTCCGTATGCCGAGACGGTAGGAAGTACCATGGGCTGGTGGAGGGACCTAAGTCACCAAATAATAACACACAGAAAGGCTTCTCACGACTCACCACAAAAATACTCATTCAAAAATTTCAGGATTCTCGAAACTATACTCTGATTTTTAATCATGAGGAGTAGTTGTCAGTTGACAATATCAATGTGTCATCCACATACATTATCACTCGATTTGCATCAGTCAGTTTGCTCTACATGATTAAAAATCGGAGCATAGACGACTCACCCCGAAAATAGTCGTTCCAAAATTTCAGGATTCTCAACTAGTTAAGTAAGCATTATCGATGATAAAGATACATTACTGATGTCAAACATCCTCCACTAATAATTGAATACTATATTGCGGATAAAAGATCAGAAATGGCGACGAATCTATTCACTTCTCAGTCGCACACTATTTCCGTCTATACTATTTGTAGTAGACGCAATCAAAAATGGCGGCAATAATAATACAGATTCGCCGCCATTTCTGATCCCATTTTCATCCGCACAGATAGTAGGTATCGAAGAAGGAGTTGAATTCCTTCCTAAAAATAACTCAATAAAATATAGAGATAGTATTACAAAACACAAAGGGGACAAAACTAAATTAATTTGCACAATACTTCCCAAAAACAAAGTTCTTTTGACCACAAAATTTTCAGTATATACTTTGAACTTTTACACTCACTTTTCGCTCTTTGATTTGCTATCGACCCTGTTTCTTGAATTCCGCCGCCGCCGCGACGACGTCCACTCCTCGTCTTCGTCTGAACTCATCTCTAATGAAGGATATACTGCAATAAAAAAAAACATATTATACAAATACTTCTCAATTTCATTTCAAGTCTAAGTAACTAAAACAAGGGGATATAATTTATCTATACTCTAAACTGGAATTCAAGATCAAAAAATCTACGACAGATACGTCACTGTCAAATCAGTTAGTCACTTATGTAATTTTTAAGTGACGTTTTTAGGTTTCGCCAACCTTTTTGGCACTATTTTTCTTATTATGCAGACTAAACTGTCAAGTTCCATACATTGTTAAAAGTTTGTAGGTAGCTACCAAATGTTATTAACACCTGAAGTTTTACAAGCGCAATACCATCTTTGAAAACTAAAATTACGGATGATTAAGTTTTTATTAAAGGGTTTATTTACGTGAAAAAAAGTAATTAAAATATTTTTTTAAGTTATAGAATCAAAATTACCAATAAATAAATTATATCAGCGAGTGTTTTTAGAAAAAAAGGGGTATACTATGACTTGAGTCTTTACTTGAGTAGTGACATATTGACATCCTACATCAAATATAACCAATCACGGCGTAAATGGACCTCAGTTCTACAGTACGCATCTCGCAGATTTTTCTCACGCGATGGCTCCAATTGCATTGGCCCTTGTTTTTTTTTTTGCAGTTGTCACTGGGGAATGGTTCCTTAAGCATACCCTACTACCGGAGGGGTATCTCGGGCTCTCCTTCGGTGGCATAACATAAAGGACCATGAGCTGGACAACGTTACCATCCGCATAGCATCCAGACAATGCCAGCGCGCACCAATGATGTTTAGCTCCTCATTCCTGCCCCGAGCTATCAAGTCATGGAATGCCCTTGATTGTCCTTAACCTTGTAGCGACACATTGTATACAGAATGCTGACCGCACATTTTTATGTAGCCACGCGGCGCAGCGCGCCCGGCACCTCAGTCGCACATTATACCGGGTACGGTCAGATTCTCAATTCTCAGTTTAATTCATACTTACATTCATATTTTAATTAGTTATTTGTGGAGTTAGATCAGAGACATTGTTGTATCAGAACTATATCTAAATTTGTGTAAAGTGACTTAATTGGGATTGAAATTAAATTCCGATAATTTAACTCACTGTCTATATTGTATAGACAGTGAGTTAAATTATCGGAATTTAATTAACCACCTCTCGCCATACCTCACACACCAACCTACGCATAACCTAAATAGGTCCATAGGTTACATCGGTGTCGAGTCACTAACCACATTGGTGACAAGACATCTAAACTACAACCTCAAATAAAAGGTGACGCACCATACTCCTCGTCCCGATGCACCTCCTTGATGACGTCCTCCTCGTCGGCGAAGTCCTCGTCGGCGCTGCTGGCCGCCGCCGCCGCCTTGCGCGTGCGCTTGCTGCCGCTCGCACTCGACGAACTGACCGAAACGTCATTAAAAATAACATAAGATATTTATTTACTTACTTAAAACTTGTGTTACTACCCGTGCGGATAAACGATGGGATTAGAAATGGCGGCGCAACTATTCACCTCTCGCTCGATACAGTAAACAATACTACTTACAAAATAATAAAACCTATAAAACATTCTTATATATTATTTGAATTAATAAAATAGCAAAACATTTTCAATTCTACGATTTTTCAGTTTACTTATATTTAACTAGCGGCCGCCCGCGACTTCGTCCGCGTGGAAAAGTAACTTTTTACCCCCCTTTTAACCCTTAACCCCCTTTTCGCAATAAAAAGTAGCCTATGTCCTTTCTCAGGGTCAGATCATCTGTATACCAAATTTCATTTAAATCCGTTCAGTAGTTTTGGCGTGAAAGAGTAACAGACAGACAGACAGACAGAGTTACTTTCGCATTTATAATATTAGTATGGATTATAATTTTACGTACTTAGTATGCTGACGGTACCGACTCGGTGGTCCGCCATTTCTAATCCCAATGTGTATCCGTACGGGTAGTACTAATTTTGTTTTTTAGGTTTACCTTATTGATTGTGTAACCCTATTGATAGGGTTACAACCACTTACCGCATAGTGAAGGTTACCCTATTGATTGTTTATCTCTTTTCCACATTTGAGTGGTGGTTCTAACCGGAGACGGTTGGTTTCAATGTAATCGGCTTACGCCGTTAGCGAGGTGCGCAATATTGATTTAAATGCTTTGCGCGTAGAGATTAAAATAGCTTGGTAGAATTCAAAAACTCTATCTTCATATGGTAAGCCTATTGTTTTCCGTGATGATAGCGCTTACCGTAATGAATGGGTAAGCATATTGATGAGGTAAGCCAATGATACCTTACCTTATTGATAGGAATTTTGAAAAAAGCCTATCGAAAACCCTAACAAGGATAACCGGTTCCGGTCCCTGCAGCCCTGGTGGCACAGGACCGATCTGTGTGGAGAACTTTGGGGGAGGCCTATGTCCAGCAGTGGACGTCTATTGGCTGAAATGATGATGATGAATACAGTTCCAAGCGGTGAGTTACCTCTCCTGAGCGGGCGCGGCGTCCTGCGGCGCGGCGGCGGCCAGGCCGAAGGCGCGCGGCGGCGCCGCGTACCGCTCGCTGATGCTCAGCATGCCCGCCACCGCCGCGTCCTCGCTGTAACATATCCGCCGTTTAAACAATGTACAGACAGCCGCACATCAGGTTACTACAATCTGTCAAATTTCTTCAATCGAACCTCACCTTTATGCCAAACCTGTTTGGTTCAATATCAACTGAGGAAATTGACAGATTGTAGTAACCTGATGTGCGGCTGTCTGTACTTGAAACAGATGTTTTATTTTATTTATTAAGAAAGATTAACAGCTAAATAGTACAATGAGCTTTTGATACAATGAAAATGATAATAATGCCAATAATAAGTCTCCGCCTAAGGTATTAAACAAAAGCTACGGGAAAAAATGTAGTTTGACCATTCTGTTATATTATTTTATTTATTTATTGGATTATCAACATAAAATACAGTGACATTGAAAAAAATACAAAATTGCAAGTATCTTAAGGCTGATTTTACAATTATAGATAATAATCATGGCATGTATTGCATACAAGATAATTTTAATACAGGGTGTATCTGTGAACATTACATCCCTTAACCACGTGTTCTACCAACCATCCTGAACAACATTGTTCTATGACTTTTGAAAATTCGCATAAAAAATTTTCATCTTTTCATACAAAGTCGGTCACGTGACTTGATCATTTTGTATGGGGAGTCGAAAATTTTTTCGAAGAATTTAGAAAAGTGGTTGAACAAAAGTTGTTCAGTATGGTTTATAGAACACGTGGTTAAAGGGATGTAAATGTTCACAGATACACCCTGTATAATAACTAAAAAACTAACAAGGCTTGCGCAACAACCCAAAATTAGCCTTGGTCTCCGTTAAGAGCCTCCATCTTACTCTGTCCAGCGCTACCTATTGCTACAAAATAATTACACACAGAAAGTAGGCTGCCCACTAGAGCTAAAAACGTGTCATGTACTCATGCGCACTAACGGGGAAATACGCCTTTTCGAACACATTAATCCTAACTTATGACATAAGATTGTCGAACTGTCGAGGTCTATGGTAGAGGCTGCGCGCTTATGTACTCATGCCGGGCAACAACCCTAAATTAAAAATCAGGCTGAGTCTACCTTCTGTGTGTAATTATTTTGTGCTATTGCCTTGCCGGCCCAATGTTTTGAGCGCCGGTTGAGACGCAAGGGTCGCGGGTTCGATTCCCGCACCAACATAAATGTTTGTTGATGAACAGATCTTTGTGTTGGGTCTGGGTGTTTGTGGTTCCTTCATTGTTTCTGGTTTCCATAGTACAAGGGAAAACCTTAGTTTGGGACCAGGACAACGTATGTGATGTTGTCTCAATTTATTTCAAAAGTCGTTGAACTAAATTGTTCACAATGGTGATAGAACAAGCGGTCAAAAGGATGTACGGTGGCCTGCAGATCAAGTTACTACAATCTGTCAAATTTCTTCAATCGAACTTCACTTTTATGTGAAACGTGTTTGGTCAATATTAACTGAGGAAATTTGACAGATTGTAGTAACTTGATGTGCTGGCCACTGTACATGTTCACAGATACACCCTGTAACTCACGTGGCGTGGACGGGCTCCTCCTCGGCCAGCACGGAGGCCTGGATGAGCGACTCGATGCCGTTGGCCGGCGCCACGCGCGCGCCCGCGCGGTACGAGTTGCCGCTGTTCGAGGCTGGAACAACGTCACACCATTATTTTTTTTATTTATTTTTTATTTTTAATTGAAATGTTTATCCTTCTTACTTTTCAATAAAATTATAGTCAGCTCAATATTAAACATTTGGGTATATATGACAACCATTAGAGGAGGAAGTTTCACTTAACTATTGTATCTTTATCATTGCTAACAGTGCTAACTTCTCTCTTTCATTGTTTGTTTTCTCTGTTGTTCTCCGTAATTTTCGCACGTTGTAATTGCCTAACGTAGTTCTATCAGTGAAGACCTGTTATTACCTTTAAGATACCATAGTAATAATTATTGTGCTAAGACAGCTGCTGGTTTTCCAAATAAAACAAAATAAATAAATAAATTACTTCCTGCTACGCACCTCCTCATTGTGGAATCAACTTCCCGCAGCGGTATTTCCGAACGGGTACGACATTCAAATTTTCAAGAAACGAGCCTATACCTTCCTAAAAGGCCGGCAACGCATCCGCACTCCTTCTGGTGTAGCTGATGTCCATGGGCGGCGGTGATCACTTACCATCAGGTGACCCGCTTGCTCGTTTGCCTTCCTCTAACGTCGTTAAAAGGCATAAAACAATTGATTTTCCATTGTGTCTGCTGAAAAAAAAAAATTACATTACTGCCTTTTAGAGTCCCCGCAGACTACAGACTTACTATCGGCCGATAGTTTAGTCGGGTTGGCCGGTTTGTATGCATCAAACTTTTTTATCGGCCGATACTGAATCACTGCCTGCATACATCTTCATACTGATTAAGAAGCCGACCGAACTATCGGCTGATTAAAAGTTTGTAGTCTGCGGGGAGTCTTATAGGACGGCCCATACAAAGTGGCCCGTAAGGTCTTAAGGTCGAATATTCAACGATTTTGGAAACAAAGTTTACCCTTATGATTAAATATGATAACCAGTAATTTTAGGTGTGCGTAAAAGGGTTAAGGAGTCTTGTAGGTAGAGGTATATGCAGTTTACAGGAGTCTAGGTAGGGGTAAAAAGGTAAATTGGCCTAAGTGCACATTGTGCATTACATCCCGCATAATAACTGATTGTTGTCTATTGGAGCCGTAAAGTTCTTGAGTGGAGACCGCGACTCGGTAAGCGTAGTGTAGGACGCCCTGCCACATGATGGGATGATGACATTCGAAGGCTGGCTGGAGTAAGCTGGATGAGAGTGGCCGAAAATCGGGAGCGGTGGCGTGCATTAATGGAGACCTATGTCCAGCAGTGGATGAGTGTGGGTTGCTGATGATGAACCATGTTTTAAATGTATAAAATCCTTAAATTTTTTAAATGAAGTTTTTCAATAATAAAAACGAACCACAAATGTTCACAGATACACCCTGTAACCGGCGTTGTTGTTGCTGTGTCACTGTACCTGGCGCGTGCGGTTGTTATTGTTGCTGGTGTCACTGTACCTGGCGCGTTGTGGTCGTTGTTGTTGCTGTGTGACTGTACCTGGCGCGCTGTGGTTGTTGTTGTTGCTGTGTGACTGTACCTGGCGCGCTGTGGTTGTTGTTGTTGCTGTGTGACTGTACCTGGCGCGCTGTGTGTTGCTGTTGTTGCTGTGTGACTGTACACTGGCGCGCTGTGGGTTGTCGTGTGTGCTGTGTGGGGGACTGTACCTGGCGCGCTGTGGTTGTTGTTGTTGGCGTGTTTGGTGCTTGTGCCTGCGGGCTTGCGGCGGCGCGGCGCGGGCGCGTCGTCGATGTACAGGTCTCCGTCCTCGTAGTCGTAGGTGTTGGACACGTTGTTGCTGTGTCACTGTACCTGGCGCGTGGTTGTTGTTGTTGTTGTTGGCGTGTTGGTGCTTGTGCCTGGCGGGCTTGCGGCGGCGCGGCGCGGGCGCGTCGTCGATGTACAGGTCGCCGTCCTCGTAGTCGTAGGTGTTGGACACGTTGTTGCTGTGTCACTGTACCTGGCGCGTGGTTGTTGTTGTTGTTGTGGCGTGTTGGTTGCTTGTGCCTGGCGGGCTTGCGGCGGCGCGGCGCGGGCGCGTCGTCGATGTACAGGCGCCGTCCTCGTGTCGTAGGTGTTGGACACGTTGTTGCTGTGTCACTGTACCTGGCGCGTGGTTGTTGTTGTTTGTTGTTGGCGTGTTGGTGCTTGTGCCTGGCGGGCTTGCGGCGGCGCGGGCGCGGGGCGCGTCGTCGATGTACAGGTCGCCGTCCTCGTAGTCGTAGGTGTTGGACACGTTGTTGCTGTGTCACTGTACCTGGCGCGTGGTTGTTGTTGTTGTTGTTGGCGTGTTGGTGCTTGTGCCTGGCGGGCTTGCGGCGGCGCGGCGCGGGCGCGTCGTCGATGTACAGGTCGCCGTCCTCGTAGTCGTAGGTGTTGGACACGCGCCGCCGCACCGGACGCTCGGATCGACGGACCGCTTTGGGCTCCTCGCTCGTCTGAAAATAACGATACTTAAATAAGTAAATATTGCACTTAAAAAAATCCTCGGAGGGTTCAGGTGGGACTCGAACCCACAACCTTTCACAGACCGGGCAAATATGTTATCTAAACTATTTATAAAGATATAACTTCTATAGACAACGACAAGGCTTATAGGTAAACCGAAAACACGAAACGCTTGCGCGATGTAATTTAGCATAGCGTCATCTATTGGTTCATTTCTGAATTACGGAAGTGAGGGCGGGCCACTAGTCCATATATATATCTGCCCGGTCTGTGGAAGGTTGTGGGTTCGAGTCCCACTTGAACCTTCCGAGTATTTTTTTAAGTGCAATATTTACTAAAGAATAAATTGCAAAGAATTGCTATACCAAAAATAAAAATTATACTTAAATAAATTGAGATAAAATCACATACATTGTTCTATACGATACTCCGCGGCACATTTAACTGTCCATAGCGTATTTTTCATACAAACGCACCTGTAACGCGGTCGAAACGTCAAACAGTGTGCGCTATAATATATTTATATACCACCTACCCCTTTTCTCATTATCAACTTAATAAATCCTTTGCCAAAAGTTGTCTGGTAGAAAGCGATAGATCGCCGAATGCCGACAAGTAGAATTATTGAAGTTCGTCGGTAGAGTTTGGCCTGAGTTTACACACATCTCTGAGGTTACACGGGTCCTACATGAGATCTGATATCTTTTTTACAGGGCGAACCTTTCTTGGCAACATTTTACATGATGATGACATGTTTTTGGTGATATTTAAATATCCTCACGTTTAATCCCTTATATATTAAGTATTGCATTAACTGACAACCGTTGGAGCCGTAAAGTCCTTGAGTGGAGACCGCGACTCGGTAAACGTAGTGTTGGACGCCCTGCGACAAGATGGGATGGATGACATTGAAGGCTGGCTGGAGTGAGCTGGATGAGAGTGGCCGAAAATCGGGAGCGGTGGCGTGCATTGGGGGAGACCTATGTCCAGCAGTGGACGAGCGAGGGTTTCTGATGAAGATTTACATTAATTCCCGTCTATAATAATAATAATTATATCCACGTGTACGCTACGCTACACAGTGACTCACGTATGCGACGTTGGCGTTGTTTGCGTACTGCTGCGCGATGGCGGCGTCGTAGGAGGGCAGCGGCGTGTGGTACGCGCCAGTGAGGCCCTCCTCCGGCGCGGCACCCACGTTGCTGTAGCTGGCCGTCTGCTGACAAAGTGAGAAGTGACATTGAGATGGGCTAAAACACAGACTGTACGGAGTGAAGAAACGCACCGGAAAGAGCCCTTGGCAAGTACCTGGTGAGCGGCTCCCAAGATTCGGTCCGTATGCCGAGACGGTAGGAAGGACCATGGGCTGGTGGAGGGACCTGTGTAGTCATGGAATGCCCTTCCAGTTCAAGTTTCCTCCTTCTTACAATCCTGGGTTTTATAGGCGGGGCGTGAAACGGCATCTCAGCAGGCCTTCAGGGTGAGGTGACAGACTCAATGGACACGTTGTCTGTTTTTTTTGTGCCTGTCAATCTCATATTTGGATCTCACGGCCGCTTACCATCAGGCGGAGTGGGGTCATCATGATTGTCCTCAATATAAAAAAAACACATCTTATCCTCAATCTTACCCTCTCCTCCCCCCTTTAGAAACCTTTCACTGTCTACTATTTATTTTATTAATTAAGGTTTTGCAAATGCAAAACCCGATAGATGGCGTTACGTTGACTTCAGGTCCAACTTTGACGACATTGGTTGTTTCATAACATAACTTCATAATTTTGACATGATATGTCAAAATGTAAACAATCCACTCTTTGTTGGATCTGTCGTAAAGTGACGCCATCTATCGGATTTTGCATTTGCAAAAACCCTCAGGCCTGGCTTCCCACCAAGTGGACCGACGATCTGGTGAAGGTCGCGGGAGTCCTTTTTTTGTGATGTAGGTAGCAGACGAGCAGGCGGATCACTTGATGGTAAGCAATTGCCGCCGTCCATGGACACATGCAACACCAGTAGAGTCACAAGTGTGGCACAGGACCGATCTGTGTGGAGAACTTGGGGGCGGCCTATGTCCAGCAGTGGACGTCTATTGGCTGAAATGATGATGATGAAAAACCCTCATAGTCTTGATTGTGTGACACACACACACACACACACACAGAACAGAACACACACATTTGGATTTAAATAGATTTTTAAGTGTTATGATGTGTAAGTAATTAAAGTAACAAGTTAATTTATACTTACCTAGTTCAGATGTAAGATGTAGATACTTATGTAGTTAGATGTCAACCAGCTAAACCATAGGCTCTCAAATTCCGCCTTAGAGAGCCGGGAGAAGTTGAAAACCAGCGCTGGCCGAGGGTGTACACCGAGCAGCATGAGCTGAACTTCGTCCCTTGTCTTTCAAATTTGTTCTCCTTTCTCAACTAATGTACTTATAATTATGTTTTTAAGAGACAATAAACGTTTTTTTTTTTTGATGCGTCAAACGCGGCATAACAACTAACCTGATGCACAGGTGCCTGTACGTGCTGCTCGTCGTATCTCTGGTAGGTGGTCCACGTAGGGCTCCTGGTAGCGTACTCCGGCTGGTAGGAGCGGGCTTGGCCGTCTCCGAGTTACTGGTAGTCCGGCTGGATGTCCTCCGCGAGTACATTGCCTGCAGGCGAAACATGTGTGAAGAAGTAGAATAATATAAAAACAAAAAAAAAGGTTTTCTTTAAATCCGTTAAAAGATCAACGAAACACAGCATAAACAACTGCTTTTAACTGTGGGAGAGCCACGCTTCGGCATGAATGGGCCGGCTCGACCGGAGTGATACCACTGCCTCACAGAAAACCGGCGTGAAGCAGCCCCTGTGCTGTGTTCGCCGAGTGAGTGAGGTACCGGAGGCCCCCCGGGGGGAAGGGGATAAAAGGTTGGCAGCGCACTTGTAACTCCACTGGTGTTGCAAGTGTCCATGAGTGGCGGCAGTTGCTTGCCATCGGGTGATCCGCCTGCTCGTCTGCTGCCTATCACATAAAAAAAAACGACACTGTTTCACGCCGTTTTTAGGTGAGGCAGTTGTATCACTCCGGTCGAGCCGGCCCATTTATGCCATAGCATGGCTCTCCCACGGTTAAAAAGTTACCCTAGTTTCCCCTCCTATGAGCCTAATTGTTACTATATTCATCGTAACGATGAATAGGTTGCTTCCACTTTAGTGAGTGGGTATTGTGGGACTCACCAGGCCCGTAGCTGATCTCCTGCTGTAGCCGCATGGCATGAAAATGCTCATTGGTGAACAGGATCTGTTCCTCGTGGTAATCCTCGATGTCCTTCTTGGAGATGGTCCACTGGTGTATGGGCTTACGTGGTCGCGAGTTATGAATAGGTCGCCTCTGTCTCGTAGTCTATTTTCTACTTTAGTCACTCACCAGGTCCGTAGCTGATCTCCTGCTGCGGTCTCATAGCATGCAAATGCTCGTTGGTGAACAGGATCTGTTCCTCATGGTAATCCTCGATGTCCTTCTTGGAGATGGTCCACTGGTGTATGGACTTACGAGGTCGCGCTTTTTTTATATTGGCTTACCTCAGCCTGATGATAAACAAGAGTAGACCCCGCGTTGCAGTTACAACGGACGCGATGACACGGCATCACATCCGTTGGCACTGCCATACTGGCCCGCGAGATGCTTCTTCACGCTTCGTTTGAAGGAGTCCATATTGTAGGACAGAGGAAACACATGGGATGGTAACGCTTTAGTGAGTGGGTGTTGTGTGACTCACCAGGTCCGTAGCTGATCTCCTGCTGAGGCCGCATAGCATGAAGATGCTCGTTAGTGAACATGATCTGTTCTTCATGGTAATCCCCGATGTCCTTCTTGGAGATGGTCCACTGGTGGATGGGACTTACGAGGTCCCGCTTTAATGAATGGATGTTGAATAACTCTAACTCACCAGGCCCGTAGCTGATCTCCTGCTGTGGCCGCATAGCATGAAGATGCTCGTTGGTGAACAGGATCTGTTCCTCATGGTAATCCCCGATGTCCTTCTTAGTCCACTGGTGGATGGGCTTTCGAGGTCGCTAACGATGAATAGGTAGCCTAGGTTCCATAGTCTTTGTTCTACTTTAGTGACTCACCAGGTCCGTAGCTGATCTCCTGCTGCGGCCGCATGGCATGAAGATGCTCGTTGGTGAACAGGATCTGTTCCTCGTGGTAATCCCCGATGTCCTTCTTGGAGATGGTCCACTGGTGTATAGGCTTACGAGGTCGCGAGCTATGAATAGGTCGCCTATGTCCCGTAGTCTATGTTCTACTTTAGTGACTCACCAGGTCCGTAGCTGATCTCCTGCTGCGGCCGCATGGCATGAAGATGCTCGTTGGTGAACAGGATCTGTTCCTCTGGTAATCCCCAATATCCTTCTTAGTCCACTGGTGGTTGGGCTTTGAGGTCCCACTTTAGTGAATGGGTATTGTGTGACTCACCAGGTCCGTAGCTGATCTCCTGCTGTGGTCGCATGGCATGAAGATGCTCATTGGTGAACAGGATCTGTTCTTCATGGTAATTCCCGAGGTCTTTCTTGGAGATGATCCACTGGTGTATGGGCTTACGAGGTCGCTAACGATGAATAAGTTGCCTAGGTCCCCTAGTCTATATTCCACTTTAATGAATGGGTGTTGTGTGACTCACCAGGTCCGTAGCTGATCTCCTGCTGCGGCCGCATGGCATGAAGATGCTCGTTGGTGAACAGGATCTGTTCCTCATGGTAATCCCCGATGTCCTTCTTGGAGATGATCCACTGGTGTATAGGCTTACGAGGTCGCGAGTTATGAATAGGTAGCCTAGATTCCCTAGTCTATATTCTACTTTAGTGACTCACCAGGTCCGTAGCTGATCTCCTGCTGAGGCCGCATGGCATGAAGATGCTCATTGGTGAACAGGATCTGTTCCTCGTGGTAATCCCCGATGTCCTTCTTGGAGATAGTCCACTGGTACGAGGTCGCTAACGGTAAATAAGTTGCCTAGATGTCTTAAGCAGTGTTCCGCTTTAGTAAATTGGTATTAATTGACTCACCAGGTCCGTAGCTGATCTCCTGCTGTGGCTGCATAGCATACAAGTGTTTATTGGTGAACATGATCAGTTCTTCATGATAATCTCTTGTCCTTCTAGGAGATGGTCCACTGGTGGATGGACTAAAGAGGTCGCGAGCGATGAATAGTTAGCCTAGGTTCCCTAGTCTATGTTCTACTTTAGTGACTCACCAGGTCCGTAGCTGATCTCCTGCTGCGGTCTCATAGCATGCAAATGCTCATTGGTGAACAGGATCTGTTCCTCATGGTAATCCCCGATGTCCTTCTTGGAGATGGTCCACTGGTGTATAGGCTTACGAGATCCCGCTTTAGTGATTGGGTGTTGAATAACTCGAACTCACCAGGTCCGTAGCTGATCTCCTGCTGCGGCCGCATGGCATCAAGATGCTTATTTGTGAATCTGTTCCTCATGGTAATTCCCCGATGTCCTTCTTGGAGATGGTCCACTGGTGTATAGGCTTTACGAGGTCGCGTCGCGAGCGATGAATAGGTAGCCTAGGTTCCCTAGTCTATATTCTACTTTAGTGACTCACCAGGTCCGTAGCTGATCTCCTGCTGAGGCCGCATGGCATGCAAGTGTTCGTTGGTGAACAGGATCTGTTCCTCATGGTAATCCCCGATGTCCTTCTTGGAGATGGTCCACTGGTGGATGGGCTTGAGCGCGGGCCGGTCGCTGCGGATGAGGTGCGACTTGAGGATGGAGTGCTCCGTCACCACGTACGGAGGGGGGGCCTCGTCGCGGGACGAGGAGGGGGAGTTGCTGGAATGGATAGAGCGAAAATAAATAAATAAATTGAGACATCACATACATTGTCCTGATCCCAAACTAAGGTTTTCCCTTGTACTATGGAAACCAGAAACAACGAATGAACCACAAACACCCAGTCCCAGACCCAACACAAATATCTGTTTCATCAACAAACATTTGTGTTGGTGCGGGAATCGAACCCGCGACCCTTACGTCTCAACCGGCGCTCAAACCATTGCGCTAAACGGGTCGTCGTGAAAATGAAATAGATTGTCAAATTTACTGTAGGAGACAATGAGAGATTAACGTTTTAATTATGCTTCTGTATTCTTTGCATTGTACCATATAATTTTAATATATTATTTAAGTGCCTGTTCCACTGAAGCGAATTTTTTATGATATAGGAAGACAAACGAGATAACGGGTCACCTGATGGTAAGTGAACACCGCCGCCAAAGGACTTCAGCTACACCATAAGAAGGCGGCGTTGCCGGCCTTTTAGAAATAGAAGGTTGCTCGGTGAGTTATTATTATTATTTATTTATTATTATTGGTGGGTTTTATTCCGCTCCACTTCGACCAGCCGGGCTAACATGCGCACCACGAGATAATTTGTCGACAATCGTATTTTGACGGCGCAAGTTGCGTCTCGCTCACCTGACTGAGCGATGAGCGGAGATAGAAGGATGCGCTCTCGCGAACGAGAGTCGACAAATTTTGTCGCGGTGCGCATGTTAGGCCTACTGTTCTACAGAACACACACGTGGACCTCAATTGTACAGTACGCCATCTAGCGGATTTCTCACTCTCGATAGCCCCCATATTTTTTCCCCCAGTTTTGTTTGGAGCATAGCTCGGGTGTTTACCAATTGTGATTACCAATCCGCATTACGTAAGCGTGGTGATTAAGCCTAATCCCATCAGGGCCCTTACCCTGCAGTGGGACAATAGGTATATAGGCTGATTAAAACCTACTACTTACTAGGGTTCCCAAAAAAAAGTGCTTTCACCTTGGTAAAAAGCTTCTAAACCTACGTCAAAACTCACTTCATTTTAATCTTCAGCACGGTCTTCTTGTCCGGCCTCTCCAGGTAGCCGTTGGCGTCCTGGTAGGCCGGCTCCTCGTAGCCCTGGTACGCGAACTTCTCCGCAGGAGCATGTCCTTGGCATCAGGCACTAACTTCGTCTCCGGTATGCTGTTTGAGTATTTTATGTCTTGGGCTATGAATCTGCGGCAATGGGGAAAAGGTGGGTTAGAAATATATGGCACTAGCTGTTACCCGCGACTTCATCCGCATGAAATGGTATCTTTGGGTAGCATTTTTGATAATTTAATAATTTTCACCTCTTTTTTAACACAAATAAAAAGTAACCTATGTTCTTTCTCAGGGTCTAGACCATGTGTATACCAAATTTCAGTTACCAAGTAACAGACAGATACACAGATAGAGTTACTTTCGCATTTATAATATTAGTTAAGATTAGGATAATACGAGAGTTAGCAAGGACTTTCAGTGGCATTGACAGGGGGATATTGTACAAAAAAAAAAAATTAATTGTTCCCTTCCCCCCGGGTGGGCCCTCCGGTACCCGCCGGTCACTCGGCGAAACACAGCACATGGGCTGCTTCACGCCGGTTATCTGTGAGGACGTGGTATTAATCCGGTTGAGCTGACCCATTCATGCCGTGGTTCTCCCACGATTAACGGACATAATGTCAAATCGGTAATTATTCCACGTCTTAACTATAGTTTCGACTGACATTTAAATGGTTCAGTGTATTATTTGGCTACCTGTTGTCGCTATAGATGTCCTTGTTGTCTATGAACAGCTTGTCGGGGTAGGGCTCGTCGAGGGCGAAGTCCTGCGGCTGCATGTGCATGATGGGCTTGGGCAGCGTCAGCTTCAGCGCCTTGCGCGCGGGCGCCTTGCGAGCGCCCGCCTTGTTGGGGGACACGGTGCTCTTTACTTTTACATCCTGGGGGTAAACGAAGGTAAGGTAAGTATTCGACTGGCCGGATGGCGCATTTGGTATAGTTCGTGCCAGGTAAACTTGCAATAAAGGTCATTCACCCCACTTGTCACTTGTACCTACCTAGAAGTCGTCAAAATTCGCGATACAGATCGCTTTCCATACTAATCTGTCGATAAAATTACATTTGCCGTGTTTCATAGTCATTGACGTGCGAACGTTACATGGGCTAGAACTTTGACGTTTGGTATTATTTGTTGAATTTTGAAGACTTCTTGGTACAAGTGGGGTGAATGACCTTTATTCCAAGTTTATCTGGCACGAACTATAGTGACCCTGCCTCGTGCGCCAAAGGTCGCGGTTCGATCCCCACCCTGGACAAACTTTCCTGTGATGAACACCTGTGTTTATTCAGTGTCTGGGTGTTAAGTATTTATGTATTATATTGGTGTATGAGATGTTATGTGTATTTATTTATCTATTTAATTTATTTAGTACCGTCGACATAATCTTTGAGTTTTGAGCGCCTCCAGTCCGCTTATGACCACGGCTGTTGTCACGCAATCGAAACGTCAAGCAGTAAGTGCTATAATGTTCTTATTTTTAAATAGCCTCGCGTTTAGTCCCGTTTATATCAGGTATTTGTATAATGTAACGCGAAATTTTAAAACTATATAAATCAGAAGAGTATTCTTGTGATTTTATCGGCTCTTATACCCAAAACTGGAATTCAAGACCAAAAAATCGACTACAATGTTGCTACTGGAATAAAATTATCGTACCATAGTATACCCCTTTTTTCTAAAAACACTCGCTGATGTAATTTATTTATTGATAATTTTGATTCTCTAATTAAAAAAAATAATTTTATTTACTTTATTTTCACGTAAATACAAGACCTTTAATAAAACTTAACCATCCGTAATTTTAGTTTCAAGATGGTATTGCGCTGGTAACACTTAGGTGTTAAAAACATTATTTTGGTATCTACCCACAACATATTAACATTGTATGGAAACTTGACAGTTTAGTCTGCATAATCATCATCATTTGCTTGCCCTATTCCCAGGTTATCTGGGGTCGGCGCAGTATGTTTTCTTCTTCCATTCGTCCCTGTCATTCGTCATCGTATCATCCACTCCCTTTTCAGTCATATCATTCTTCACACAATCCATCCATCTCTTTTTTGGCCGTCCTCTGCTTCTTGGCCCATTTACATTCATACCCATCACTCTTTTGGTTACGTGTTTAGTCTGCATAATAAGAAAAATAATGCCAAAAAGGTCGGCGAAACCTAAAAACGTCACTTGAGAATGACATAAGTGACTTTAACAGATTTGACAGTGACCAATACAAACAGACATCTCTCGTAGATTTTTTGGTCTCGAATTCCAGTTTAGAGTATAGTAGCATGTCAATAGAGCGCGAGCCGTACTAGTGGCTACTATAATATAGGCGTCATATAATAGGTGGCAGACGAGCAAATGGATCACCTGATGGACGATTGCCACCGCTGATAGAAACTCGCAACACCAGTGGAGTCACGAGTGTTATTGGTAGCACTTTTATTTATGATTCGGAAAAATTAGTGGAAATAAAAGTATGAACGGTTTATCAACGTTTACTCACCTTATCTTTGTTCGCAGCGCTGGCCGACCTCTTCTCGAGGGTTCTGAGTTCTTTACATAATTCTCTGACCAGCTGCCCCGAGTTCAGACATTTCGGCACGTTGTCCCTTTTTGCTGAGTCCGTCTGTAACAACCAAAATAATTTATTTATCTTCTATTTACATTGGTATATAGGGCGTCCCACGGCCAAGCCACATGGAAGGAAAGTACCTTTAATATTGTAGAAGGAACATTTTACTGAGACAAGACATTTCGTTCAGAAATATTAAAAGCTAACATTGGCGTAAGGACATACAACTTTGTATTCAACAGAGGGGACTTATTTCGAGCATTTGATAAAATTATTAATTTTGTATTATAAATGTTATTCATGGTCCCAGCGCAGGCGCTGCTTCACGTCGGTCTTCTGTGAGGCCGTGGTATCACTCCGGTCTAGCCGGCTCATTCATGCCGAAGCGTGGCTCTTCCACGGCAACACCCTATAGTTCGTGCCAGATATAATAATAATATAGCCCTTTGACTGGCTAAGAGATGTTGACTTGCTTTAGTCATTTATATAAGGTCTCTCAGCTCAGTGTGCCTGTCGGCAAAGGCTTCCTCCAGTGTCTTCCACTGTGCCCGGTCTTGTGCTACTCTTCTCCATTTTGGCCCCGCAGTGAGCCTCAGCTCGTCCTCCCAGCGCATGTGCTGTCGTCCTCGACTTCTCTTGCCATCTCTGGGATACCAATTTGTTATGATTTGGCTCCACCTTTCTAGTCTAGATCTCAACATATGACCAGTCCATCTCCATTTTTGGAGGTCTATTCTTTTTAAAATATCGGTCAGTTTAGTTTTTTCCCTCAGTTGAATGTTGCTAATTCTGTATTGTCTTCTTATTCCTGTCATACTTCGTTCCATACTTCTCTGACATTTTGATAAACTTATCTCTATGATGCCAGATAAACATGCAATAAAGGTGAAAAAACGGCAAATGTAATTTTATCGACAGTATAGTATGGGAGCCGATCTGTATCGCGAATTCTGACGACTTCTTGGTACAAGTGGGGTGAATGACCTTTATTGCAAGTTTATCTGGCACGAACTATATGCAAATAAAGATAAATTTGAGTTTGAGACGTCGTGTACTCACGCTCTTGAGCGCGTGCCACTCCTTGAGCGCGGTGGCGAGGATCTTGACGCCGCGCAGCAGCAGCGGCGCGGGCGGCGCGGGGTGAGCCGCCATCATGCTCTCGTTCAGCGTGAACTCCTCGTCCTGACACACAAACTTATATGGAAGACAAATAATATAATAGGGAAGCTTGTGGCGACACCTATCATCGCCCGGAGTAAGTAGTTCGCCTATATTTTCGCCTTATTACCTGAGATATCACAACTTTAAGAGCTTTGGGCAAGCCCAAAAACGCTCTATACAAATGGCTACTGAAAGAGAGGCGGAAGATCGTCATCTTTTCATGGGAAACATCCCACTCCCCTTAGGCTTTTGCGACCATGATCTTTATATCCCCTGGCAAATAATCAACATAATTGTATTCTTTCTCGTTTTCTATTCAATTAAAAAAAGCGGTGACACAATGGGTTAAAGTATTACGTTGATCAACGGCTCCTCCTCTCCTTATCAGGATGATCCATGATAATATACATTTTTTCTTCTCCAATTTATCAGAAGTCTGTCTACTTTTGGATATCTTAAAACAAGTAGTTATAGTCCGAGGCAAATAGAAAGTCTTCTTTTTTACAAGTGCGCAAAATAACGGTCATCGCTATACTTTCGTGCCTCCAGCTATAAATGTTCCTCACAGTATATTGTATAAGGGGTAATACCTGTGTCTCCTCATTGTGCCTGCGCAGCATGGTGAGCAGGTGTGCGCCCGCATACCAGTGCATGGCCTCGAACAGCGGGTACCGGAACATTATGGGCGTCTCCACGCGCCGCTCGATCTCGTAGATCCTGTTGGCAAATCATAGAGGTCACTCAGACTGGCCCACTGGCGTACCGTTGTTGTTTTTCGCCCGAAACGCGAAAGGTCCCGGGTTCGATTCCCGGTCAAGTCAATTTAGGAAACTACATTTTCTAAGTTGTCTTGGGTTTGGGTGTTCTGGATTGATTCCCTCAGTTAATTATCATCATCTGGTACTCATAGTACAGGGGTTGCCCTAATTTGAGACTAGGTTGATTGGTGAGATTGTCTGGCGCATTCTTTTTGTCTTATTCAGTTATATGGTTAGAGAATCTACGAAGTTTTTTTATGTTATAGGTAGCAGACGAGTAGACGGATCACCTGATGGTAAATGATTGCCGCCGCCCAACAACACCTGCAACACCAGTAGAGTCACATATGCGCTACCAACCTTTAAACCCTTTCAGGTGATCCGTCTGCTCGTCTGCCACCTATCACATAAAAAGAACCATTTCCTCAATAAGGCCTTCGGTACCCTCACTCACTCGACGAAACACAGCGAACGGCGATCGGACGGACATTTTTTTTTTATGTGACAGGTAGCAGGCGAGCAGGCGGATCACCTGATGGTAAGCAATCGCCGCCGCCCATGGACGCTATAAGGGTTACATGACAACTATAAGGGTTCCGAGAAGGGACTCCGCATTAGATACTTACTGCAGCTGCATCTCAATGGCATACGAATGCAGGAAGTTCCCCCCGAACACCAGCGAGTCGCAGGGCGTCAGCACGGCGTGGATCCAGCCGCTCGGGATGAACAGCGTCTGCCCGGCGCACAGCTCCGCGGTGCCGTACCATTCCACCTGGGGGGATTCATCAAATAGATATTCGTATATTATATGTAGTCACTATTGTACTAGCGATAGCGGTGCTATTAGCGATGAGACCGCCGATATTGTATTTTTAAATTACCTTAATGGGCAGTAGGTATAAATACAATTAATTGGTTTTGGACCTTATCTCCAACACATAAGGTTCAAAATATGGTGTCCAACATATCGACAGAGCCCCATAAAGGGTTAAAAGCATAAGTTCTGTAATATTTTGTGTAATAAAGAGTATAAATATTTTTTTTTATGTGATAGGTAGCAGACGAGCAGGCGGATCACCTGATGGTAAGCAATTGCCGCCGCTTGTCACTTGCAACACCAGCGGAGTCACAAGCGCGCTGCCAACCTTTTATCCCTTCCCCTCCCCGGGTGAGCCTCCGGTACCCTCACTCACTCGGCGAAACACAGCACAGGGGCTGCTTCACGCCGGTTTTCTGTGAGGCAGTGGTATCACTCCGGTCGAGCCGGCCCATTCATGCCGAAGCGTGGCTCTCCCACAGTAAATAATATTATTTATATTCGTCTTTTCTTTCTTTTCTTTGGCGAAAAATGGCGATAGCGCAGTCATTGTGGCGGAGTATTGGTCAAGGAAAATTTAATATCTTAGAGCCATCGACACGAAAAGAAGTAGACCAAATGGCCCCTCGTAGTTTATATGACAGAACCGATGGGACTCTCTCTACGATTGCGCAAGTACTCAGCACAACGTACCTTTGTCGATGTATCGTATCGTACGTACCCTTTCCTTAACATTTATTGGATATGTTGGTTCTTTAAAAAGTAGGGCCAAGAAACTAATTTGATAAATATATGTATAAGTTGAGGGAACTATTAAGTAAACTGGGGCAGTAGCTTTATAGAAATTACCTTACTAAAACTACAAATCCGAAAATAGAAACTCACCAAATCGCCGAAAAAGCGTTCATTTTGATTGTTTGACGCGCTCCACTGTTGATATAACGCTAGGTTGGTTGATGTGGGTGGCACTAAATAAAATATCTGAAACAATATGATATTATATTGATTGAAGTCAGTGAAAATAAAGTATGTAGACTATGTAACAAAAAAATTGCATTTCTAGTGTTTCTGTAATTCATTAGTTTAATTTGATTAGTACCTAACATTGTTAAAGGAGTTGTCCCATTATGGGTTGGGTCTATGTACGCTAAATTAAAAATCGGAGAAAAAATTGCTTATTACGAGAAAAATACAATGATTTCCATATAATGCACAGTTTCGTGGTTATAAAATAAGAAAGATGACCATTTTTCAACGTTTTACCAATGACAAGACGCGTGAGACGACGGTGACCAAAGAAAAAAAAAAGCAACTGTCAATGTCAATGTATGTCAATGTGACGTTAAAACGGTTTTGGTTTTTTAGGGTTTTTTTGGATAGTTTTCATTTCTTAGTCTGTGGTTTGTTCCGTCAAACGTCAGACAGATAGACAAACGTCAAACGTCCATCGAATCGTAATGTCAGTCAATAGGTAACCAACATTGACAACCATTTTGTTGTGTTGCAATCTTTGCTAAAATAAATTGTTCCTTCCAAAAAACACGCTACAATAGAGAAATGGATATTACAAAAACTATTCTCATTATATCTCTATATTTTGGTATAGGGTACGTATACCACGCCCAGACTCCAACATTCTGGGACAACTCCTTTTTTCAGTTATTGTATTTTTATGCAGTTAATATTAATTTTTCAACTAAAATATTGTTTCATGAAAACCCCTGCACAAAGCATCTTTATTTTTATCTTTTTAACTTCTTTAAGTTGACCACTAATCTGACTGAAGGGAAATACTAATAATAATAGAGCGCAAACAAGGTAATTTGCATCTGTCAGTTTACTCCACATGATTAAAAACCAGAGTTATATAATGTGAACAGCACATACCTTCCGTCCGTGCAACACATGGTACCACACAGTAGTCCCCCCAAAGTCCACGTGGAAGTCCGTGTAGGCCCCCGCCGGGGACATGAGGCAGTACTTCTGCACCGCGGGCCGGGGCTTGCCGCCCGCCGCCGGCCACGCGCGCTCCGCCCAGTCCAGCTTGCGCGCCGCCAGCGGGGGCTCCACTAGGCCCGCCATGCTGCAAGAGGTTTATTAACAGTTTATGTGACTGCTACGTAATAAGAGTGACCCCGCAATAGCGCCCTTTGATTAAGGGGCCGCTATAGGTCACTTGGAAATGACACTGCGGACGCGCTTGCAAAGAGGGGTTCAGAGACGGCAGTGGAAGGCCCGGGCCCACTTCTTGCAGATTCGCCTCTGGACTCGCCAGATCCACCGAGCAACAAAACCTAAGATGGTCACAAAGTATAGATTTTAGGGAATCAAAACTGGCGCTGCTAACAATGAATCCACGACTCACAAAACGTCTGGTAAACCTAACAAGAAATCTCAGAATAATGATAGGGACAATCACGGGTCAGTGCCCCTTAAATAAACATCTTTATGTAATAGACTCAGGCTTTAGAGGGCTGTTACCTCTATGTAAAGAATGCCTTTAATGCCGAGGAATCTGTCACACCAACCCGCATTATGGCAAGTGTGGTGATTAAACCTAATCACATCATAGTAGCGAAGACTTGATTTCTATGATGGATGCCTTTGTCCTGCAGTGGGATAGTAAACAGGCTGATACTTTATTTTATTATTCTCTTATTAACCTTTATTGTATTACAAGCTATAGCACTTTTTGCACTTACTTAGTGTCAGAGAACTCCAAGCTGAGCACATTGAAGCACCTTTCTCGTCACGGTGCTCCGGTGGCGTCTCGAAGTAGTCCACGAAGTCCCCCAGCGGCATGCGCAGGGTGGACTGCTTGCGGACGTCTATTACTTCCACCTGGGAACGGAGTACTTATGTCAACGAGTATTATTCTACCACTACTTCGGTGAGAGAAAACAGAAACCTGCATGTTTCAGATAGTTTCTGAAATGTGTAACCATGATTCAGTTGGTGTTTCCCCTGGGTTGCAAAGGTCAGGCAGTCACTTCATTGTAATTACCAGACTCCATCTCATTCTTGAATCATGGTATGCGTGGTCCAAGTGTGCTGCCACGCAATAAGTTTAGTTAGACTTTTATAAATTATGTTTACAAACCCTGCTAGACATACCTCCAACTGAGCTCCGCAAAATCTAAGCACAGATCTGACTGTAAACGTGGCAGGATTGGGCGTCTTCATCTCCAACCCATCACTAGAGTGGAATATCACCGGTCGAGTGAACCCATCGTCACGGACCAACTCCTCTGTGAAGTGGTGTGCACGCATTCGGTGAAGGGACGCTGGGACAGGCCGAAGGGGGCGAGCCGCCAGGGCCCTGACCCAGGCCGGGGTGCCCACTTGGGAGGGCCTGGTCTCTGCACCGAGTTCGTAGCGGTCTGCTCGGTGGTTGTTTGTAGGGATTTTTACTGGAAGAAAAAAGAAATAGAGGTGTTTAATTAGGAAAGTTGAGTCACATAATAAATAGACAAATTAAGGTTTGGCTCTAGCTGAAATTGATTTGAGAGCACTAGTCAACCTACAAACTAGGCAGTTAGTCGTATTGTTTGTCACATGTCGGAACTGCACCGAGATCACAGTATGGGTTGTGGTGGGTGTGTACAGCCAACCATCCAAATTATACACTTAAAAAGTAAATTATGCCTTTCTATTCCATCTGGTCACAACACAAACACTTCTGTATATAAATGGCATTCCAACAAAAAGCACTCAAAATAAATTACATAGTTTATAATGTCGTCGTCATCATTTACATGTTGCAAAGACATCAATCATAATCATAAAAACCCTGACAAATGATGATGGCATGACATGCTACTTGTTATCATATTTCAAGGTTTGTTGGTTAAAAAACATTGTAATAATTACAAAGACCTTACATAGACAAACATGTTTCGGTTAACTACTCAATCTGTGTACTAACAATTGAGATAGTTTTTGGTTGTTCTTTTCCTTTATATGAAAATACCTAAAACTAAGATATTTCCCTGTGATCACATACAATGGACCGAAAGAGAATCTACATGTGGAAAATGGAGTCCGCTTTACATTTTTTCCCTGTCATAACAAATATGACGACTTTGATTAGAGAAGTGATAGCTTGTTCAATGCTTTCACATTGTATTTTATTGGTTAATATAATTTTTTAGATACTTACACACTGAGGGGCCGTAAGTTTGTGCACATTTTGGGCAATGGTATTTGTCTATATCGTCAGAGTGGTATATCTTTACATCAACACAGCTGAAAAGAAATAAAAATATTAGTCATGTTATCAAATACACTAACACATATTTAATTGATAAAAAATCTTTATAATAATATGCAATGGTAAGTAGTATTTTATACACCATAAAATTGTATATAGTAACAAAACTATCTAGTCCTATTATAAAAACTATTAGAATAATAGAAAAATCATTCTACTTCCAATATTACCAGTAACATTAATTAAAGTTTGAGTTATACCACATTTCAGTGTATAAAATTCAATATAACCATCATAGGTATAGTCTTATTTGCTAGTATGTAATAGAAGAGAGTTGTGGTACTAATATGTTACAAGATCCACTTGGAATTCTTTTGTTTAGCTAAAAAAAGACGGCGATAGACTAAGTTCTACAATAGAATGGTCACGGTATCGTGGTAATCGAACTGAGAGAACACAGTTCGTTCCGGGTAACAAACAGTCATCAATCAAGTTTATTATTTAACTAGCAAGCGTACTTAACATGCGAATCGAGGCACCGGACTTCGCATACCAAGTACACCCATAATTTTGAGGCAAAAACTCATCTTTACTCGATATTTATACACAAAGAACCGCTGAGAAACCCATGGTGACCGTAAATGTAAACAAACGAGTGCAAGGCGAAGTTTACAAAAATTACACTCCGTAATCAACACCACACTATATTAAGTCGTAATTATGCACTTCTATAGCGTTTTAATCACTACAAACACGAATAATCCAGCAAAACATTCGCACTCAAAATGATGGCCGAACGGCGGAGGCCTGTCAAACTTGATCACACATTTTTTCACACACGACGAGATTTTCACATGAAAATTTATACATTTTCCACATTACCTGCCATGAAACCATTCACGACAGCAGTCACATTCTATCATAAATTGTCCAATATTATATGGTTGACCACACAAACAATAGGTTTCCTTCGATGACGCCATTTTAATGGCGAATAGACAATTTTTTTCTTTTTTCACTCCACGTTGCCTTGGGTGGCTATGCTTGGGCAAATAGTCACCATAGACAAACTATTGCTAATAAAAGATTTAATTTTATAAATTGTCTTTTCTGGTGCTATTTTTAATTTGTTATTATGTAACATAGTCAAAGATTTATTAGGGACGTTAATGCACGCACTGCTTTTGTGGCAATAAGTAGGTAGTTGAACATAGAACAAGTATGTAAAACATAACGCCTACTAAAATACTACGAGCAATCTTGTTTGCAATCCGGCATCGCCACTTCAGATTGCTTGGTATGATGTGAAGGTTTTTTAGTATTTATTGAAGTAAGTATGTTATTGGTAAATGTAATCCAACGCAGGTCTCAACATACATGTTAACTCTCCCAATGAGCTGTGGTGCACTTAACTGTTTGCTTAGATTTGTTCCTAAAGAACCTGGCGGATGATTTCAATTCAGAACTCGTGAAAATAGATTTATACACTTTAGTATCCAAAAAAACATGAACACTAGTTTTTATGCATGGCATAAAACCCTCGTATAGCTCTTCCAACATTCGTTGTCACGACTTTCTTGATCCATTATAGATAGGTAGGTTTATTTCTGTCTACCTAATTCATTTATCTTAGGTTTTTCCACTAGTTTCTATCCCTGATGGCGATGTGAAGGGAGTTTTCAGTCAGGCCGGATAGTCAATCAAACCATCATCGTGAAGGGCTGTGTTCACTGAGTCGTTTATGTTGAGGTCTAAATACTTACAATATGATCTTAATCAGTTATCGTTTCAACAAGCTTGTATGGAGGTAAAAAACGTTCCATTTAATCTTAGTTCTTGTTAACTCGACCTTGAATGTATCAATTTACTTAGTTCTAGACTGAGCTAAGTGGTTTTATTTGATTTTGTGATAAGTATCTTATAAATAGCTAGTATACTAGGAATATGAATTCTTAGTAAACATACAAAAACTTAAAAGCTTAGGTAGGTAGGTATGTACATAGTACATACTTTGTAACATTTTTGCAACTTTAACTTTTGGAGGTTGGCAACAAACTGTTCATAGGAGATACCCTATAATAAATACTTACAAAATGGCGTAGTATGGCTAGGGTGAGGAATTCAAGCGTGGAAGGTTTCGGGTTCGATTCCGGTCAGGTCAATTTATGAAGAAAACGAACGTTTCCTAATTTTCTCGGGGCTGGGTGCTAGCCTTGTAGGTATAAAAGTACAGTAGTACCATCATCAAAATCTAGCTAGTTTTCTTGTATGAACTAACAAAATATCGACGTCGCTCGCTGGTATTTAGCCCTGTTATAATTATTATTAACTACCTCGTTTGGAGTTATTATACTGGTTTTAGCATTAACTGTGTACAAGCGAGGTAATTCTAGGCCTTTATTTGCACTCCATAAATACAGAGTTACACTTCATTTTATTAACTATATTTTTCACTTAGCTCCGCTTACAGCTACCTGGAAGCCGGTTGGTTTCCATCTTATAACTTATTATTTCTATTTGTCTAGTAATCATGAGACGTTGAACCCTGTCAATGTGGGATTTCCAGGTTTTATTGATGTTGTTTTATTATTTCCAATGGCTTGTCTGATCTATGAAAGGTCTCTGGTAGGAGCTGCGCGTCGATCCATTTCGTACCAAGTTAGTGTTCACAGTGTATTAAGATAACAGTAGGCAGTAAATGGTGTAGCAGCTTAAAAGAGAATAATAGTCGACGGCCTCGATGGCGCAGTAGCTAAGGTGTTCGCCCGAAGCGCGAAAGGTCCCGGGTTCGATTCCCGGTCAATTTAAGAAACTACATTTTCTAAGTTTTCTTGGGTCTGGGTGTTCTGGGTTGACGACCACAGTTAAAATTATCGTCACCTGGTACTCATAGTACAGGGGTTGCCTAGTTTGAGGCCAGGTTGATTGGTGTGATTTATTTAATAGCTTAATTTGTATAATTATGGCAGTCATGTTAATAACGTGCCAACAATATCTTAAAAAGAATTGATAAAGTAGGTAAGTACACTGCCTTACAGAAAACCGGCGTGAATCAGCCCCTGTGCTGTGTTTCGCCGAGTGAATGAGGGTACTGGAGGCCCACCCGGGGGGGAAGGGGATAATAGGTTGGCAGCGCACTTGTAACTCTACTGGTGTTGCAGGTGTCCATTGAGCGGCGGGCCTTGCTTACCCTCAGGTGACTCCGCATGCTCGTCTGACTACCTTCATCAATTAAAAAAAGTAATTAACTTTTTTATTTTTAAAGAGGACGGAACCCTAAAAAGGTTTCGATGTGTCATTTAGGACCTTTTGTCGGTGAACAAGTAGCCCTTACTTATGTCACGACAGTTGTGCAAAAATATGAGGTGTGAGGTGAAGTTTGCACAACCGTTGCAGACCTGATGCGTATGCGCCGGGCGACCTGACTGGACCTAGTGATGGGACATGCAGGTCACCGATATTGATATTTTTTTCTGCTCGACCTTGATCTGCTGTAATCAAATGTCTGTGAGATGTTATAGTGCGATAACGTCTTATTAATAAAGCAAAGATTAATGACAGTTTGCATAATGTTTGTCCTAGGCTACCATCAGGTAATCCGTCTGCTCGTCTGCCACCTATCAAAGAAAAAATATCCATTTATTTTTATTGTTTTCCTTAAAATGTATGTTACTTATAACAATTTACCTATTAGAATCTGCCTATAGCCTAAACGATGACATCAAAATAGGTGCCCCTATTTTGAATAAATTACCTATTTAAAGCTTTCATATGGAGGAAAAGAGGAACGAGCAATGTACAGCGAAGTTTAAGTGCAGTCAATGAATCCCAGTCGCCACGGTGGCAACTGGGATTTTTTATTCCCATTTGCCACCGGTGGCAATCCTTGTGACGGCAACTGGGAATAGACGAGTTTGATCTAGTGATCACTATTTAGTTAAAGCAATTATCTACATGAATATCTTTCACAATTATTGTTCCGCGGAAGGCAAAAACATCCGACCCTCAATATCATCAATAAATATACACTACATCAAACAAGAAGTTAACGACAGGTATTTAAACTTGAATAATCACGTAACCAACACTAAAGGTTATGTCGTAACGCCATCATAGCATCCAGTCAATACTCGGGCGAAAACGTCTCGACAGTCGACACACACTTTCCCCGCACTAAAGCCCGCGCGTTCGAAATTTAAATAAGAACAAAAAATCAAACTTTATGGTGCAATTAAAAGTAAAACTGTTTCCGCGTCAATTAAGTTACTTTTTTCTATTTTTAGCGCAAAAAAATTGTGAGTTAAAATAAAAATGTGTGGTTAATATTTTTGAATATTTTTAAACTGAAGACAATGTGAAAGTGAGTGCGGTAAAAAGTAAGTAGGTTTTGTTACTCAATACAAGCGTCTTGTTAAATAGTTATTACTTAATTCGTTTTTGAAATCCTGTGGTAGATATTTCGTGTTCCCAATTTTCCGCGAGGAATGGAGTAGGCCTATACCTAATACCACAGTTAAGTGATAAAATAAGTATGTATTAACCGTGGAAGAGCCACGCTTCGGCACGAATGAGCTAGCTCGACCGGATCGATACCACAGCCTCACAGAAAACCGTATGTGAAGGCTGCTTCACGCCGGTCTTCTGCGAGGCGCTGATTAGCGCTGTGTTTCGCCAAGCCAGTGAAGATACCGTATGCCCAATCGGGAAATGGGGGTTAAAAGTCTGGCAACCCACTGTGACTCCGGTGTTGCGGGTGTCTATGGGCGCCGGCAATCGCTTACCATCAGGTGATCCGTCTGCTCGTCAGCCCTCTATTATTTATTTATATAAGATCTCTAACACAGCTTAGATGACACTACCTTATAGTTAACTAGAATCACTGATAACCTAAGTTTATCATAAAAAAAATACATGCCGCACCCCTTGGTGCGACAAGGTTGTATCGGCCGAAAAATTTAATTGGTTATGGCGCGTGGCAAACTTCCTTAGAGAAATACCTAAAAATTTGTTCCGATTTCTGCAACGCGCCAAATCATCCTTGGCAAACTGAGGCATTGATTTTCCTAGTGGGTCAAGGCGGGGCTAAGACCTAGTGTGTCAATAGGAAGCACCTCTTGATGATGCTTCATAATTATTCACTGGCGCCTATTTGCTGCCGTTATTTCCCTGTCCCGGGAGTGATGATCCAAATCGTCACGCCATCTTTTCCTAGGCCGGCCTCTTAGGCGACGGCCATCTGCATTCTGCCACTGCGTGACGATTTTGGTCCATCTCTCATTCATTGGTCATTTAATAAAAATATTACATAAGTATATCGAATTGAACATTATAAACAATCCCGCAGACACGCCGTTCTGGGTTATCAACAGATGTCGAAATTAGGTAGACTTATACTCTGATTCATAATCATGTGAAGTAAATTGATAGATGTCAACACATTCGGGGATAACCCCGTACATTAACACTCAATTTGACACATGCAAAATGTCAAAATGCATAGAAACTTGTCATTTTCATCTGTCAGTTTAAATGATTATGAATCAGAGTTTAGATAGATCTAATTATTACATGACTGAACCATTAGAAAAAGTAAGTAGGTACAATAAGGCGGTCTTATTGCTTGCACGATTTTTGTCAGTTGCAGAAATGTCTATAGTAAAAATGGACATAGGTTTAGGTTCAAAGATATTTATAAAACATCATCACTTTGAGTTATACTCAAAGACATCATCATCACAAAAAATATTTTTGATCTCCCAAATGACTCCCCCCAGTGGATGGGGACCCACTTAATTCTATCGCTGTTTATATATCGACTGTTACCTTAAGTACCAAAGCACCTTTAACTGGTTATCAATCAATCAACACCGCAGTCCACTGTTGGGCAGAGCCTCCCCCAAAGAGCTCTAATAAACTTAGTTCTGCTCATTATGCATTCAACTGATTTCGTCTAAGGAGAGCCACGCTTCGGCATGAATGGGTCGGGCGGGTCGACCGGAGAGATACTACTTAAGTACTCTCTTTTAAATGTACCTACGTGTAATCTATGGATAGGTACCGCACGGCCTTATGATTTTCAAATTAGAGGTTATGTATATTTCTCTGAAAACTGGGAATTAAAATTGCAAAATCTCAGTATCGGAATTTTAAATGCGTTGAAAAGATTGTGCAGTACTCCTAAATACCTTACTTACATAGATATTAACTAGTAGATTCTGCAACCGGAATTCAAAACACGCCAGTTTTCTACCGAGAGTGCAATCAAAACCATTTAAGTAAGATTAAATAAAATTTACTTTCCAATAAGGCGAATGCAAGGAAACCAAGAGATGATGAAATGGAGTGGCTTAAGCTCAGTACACCAGTAGAGGCACCAGTGCGCTGCCGACCTTTCCCCCCATTGGGCCTCCGGTACCCAGGTACCCTCACTCATTCGGTGACTGAAAAGGGGATGGATGGATGATACGATGACAAATGACAGGGACGATTGGAAGAAGAAAACATCCTGCGCATAATTATATTATCATAATTACATAATATAATTACCTATATGATAATACTAGTGGCCCGCCCTCACTTCGCTTCGGGACCGTAATTCAGAAATGAACTAATAGATGGCGCTGTGCTAAATTACATCACGCAAGCGTTTCGTGTTTTCCGTTTACCTATAAGACTTCTCGTTATCTATAGAAGTTATCTCTTTATAAATAGTATCAATGACTTTCCACCTAATGTCATTGAATAGTATAGATAGAATATAGAAGATGGGCAAGAAGATGCCCTTCGGCCCCTCACTCACTCGACGAAACACAGCACAGGCGCTGCTCTACGCGGTCTTCTATACCTAAGGCCGTGGTATCGAGGTTAAGCCGAAGCGTGGCTCTCCCACGTTATATTAAACTAGTGGCCCGCCCTCACTTCGTTTCAGGTTCAAATTTTGCTTCGCCAATAGATGGCGCTGGGTCTCAATTAAATTGCGCTAGTGTTTCTTGTTTTCGGATTCCCTATAAGCTTTCTCATTTACCTGCTGCAGATTAACCTCTTTATAAATAGTAGGTATGGATATGGATTAGCATACCCCAATTTAGCATATCGTAGTAAATCTACAGGTTTGTCTGACTGTCTGTCTTTTCAATCACAATTCATATTGAATTAAATCAGTTTCCTAGTTATTATAATTTTTTATTTTACAATGTTCTTATTTTTTGCCTCATTAACATTAGTTTTTGTTTTAGCAAACTTTTAACTTTATTGCATTGATCGTTCACGTTTTATTACGTTACATTTTACTTACGTAATCTTGATAGTTTTATATCTTTTATTATATTAGTTGTTCAGTTTTTTATTTAGTTTTGACGGCTGATTTAAATGCGGAAGAGCCGTGGTAGCTCAGTGTATAAGAAAGAACGTGCGCCCTCTGTAGTACAGTCAACTCCAAAAATATGTATAAGGTAGGTACACTTTAGGACCTTGTCACAATACATAATATAACAAAGCAGAACCACAAAATAGGGACTGACACAGAAAGCTGACTCAGCATTGATTTTGAGTTTAGAAGAGTTCGTGGACATATGCTAGGATTGTTGCCCGGCATGAGTACATAAGCGCGCGGCCTCTACCATAGACCTCGACAGTTTGACAATCTTATGTCATAAGTTAGGATTAATGTGGTCGAAAAGGCGTTTTGTGCGCATGCGTGAGTACATGACATATTTTTAGCTCTTAGTGGTCAGTCAGCCTTCTGTGTCAGTCCCTATTTTGTGGCAGAGCGACCTCTACTTTCTTAGTGTATTGTGACAAGGTCCTAAAGTTTATACATATTTTTGGAGTTGACTGTACCTACGGGAGCTCGTAGGTTCAAATCCGAACATTGAAGACGTGCGTATTCTATATTATCTTTATGTGTGTATAGTTAAGGATTTGCTCAGCAATGAGGGGAACATCATGACAAAACCCCCAAAGCAGATTACCGGCATATTCCCGTTGTCCCCACCAAGGTGTCCAATGGGGACAACGGGAATAAATGTTAATTATTTACTCAGCAGGGACAACTCGTCCTAGAATTTTAAGTTTTTTTTTGCTGGTCACAGTTCTGCCCTAGATAAACCAATATTTTTTTGACACAAATGAGGGTTTTTGCAAATACAAAATCCGATAGATGGCGTTACGTTGACGTCAGGTCCAACTTTGACTACATTGGTTGTTTAGGTTTAAAGACATTTATTTCCCATAAGAACTTACAGTTCACTTAAAATGAGATACAAATTAAATAAAAAGATATTTTGCAGGCGCAGCGCAGCCAGTTTTGTGGACTAATTTTTTTTTCATAGCATAAATTCATAATTTTGACATGAAACGTCAAAATGTAACCAATCCACTCGTTGTTAGACCTGACGTCAACGTAACGCCATCTGTCGGATTTAGTATTTGCAAAAACCATCATTGGGTGGGCGTGGTACGGGCTGATAATTGTGATGATGATGAAAAATAGGCAGACGAACATGCAAAGCATCTGATGGCAGCGGTATGCTATAGTTAATCTCAATTTAAATGAACCTTCTTAGATTCGTAAAAAATTTTCATTCACAATTTCTTGGTGCATTTTCATTTTTAAAAATAAAACAAAATGCTACATCACGCGCCCTCATTAAGCGTCTATTAACAAGTAATTATATTTGTTTTTTTCCACATAATTGTCCTTTTTGCATTACAATTACTACCTTGCCCTCAGTTTCATGGGCATCCTAACTATTGTCTTCATGATTTGCGTATAATTTTAACCTTAAGATTATGAGTAATCGACGATTAAATTAACGTTTTTAACGATCTCCGTTAAATCACTTATTATTGCTCTCAACTGTATCAATAGATGAAGCTGGATGTGGATTATATCGTACAAGATTTTTGCCTTTTCGGTTAATAAGATCGAAGATATTTAAATGTATAAGAACATTATAGTATCAACTTACTAAGATGGACTTTTCGACCGCGTTACAACGACCGTAGTCACAAGCGGACCGACATTTAACAATTAGTCCGCTTGTGACCTCGAGTACTATAATGAACCTACATATTAACCATCCTCGCGTTGAGTCCCTTTTATAAATCATCTTCTTTATTGGTATCTACTAACAAAAGGACGTTACAAATTAAAAAACGTAGTTAACTGACAATATTTAATGACTTTTTTTATAAAAAATAATACAAACCTAATTATTCAAATTAGATCCATACAGAACTTATGTATGAATGACAATGCAGAGATCGAAGTAATAAAATAAAATAAACAGTCTTTAAGACCTCTCCTCATGATTTTTCCAAACTAAAAATCAACTGTTTTGCAACAAACAATACTACTTAACAAAATACGAAATTAAAGTATTTAACTAACAAATCCTGGATCATGTACTGCTCCGATGCGACAGCTTTAGACGCAACCGCATGATCTGTTTTGGGCGCAACCGGTCAAATTTAACCACTCAATTAAAATACCTCATGACATAGCATGGCGAACTTTTGCGCGGAAGTCAATACACATTTTGGATCGCTGAGCCAGCGTAGTAAATAATTACCTATGTCATACATAATCTATTTTGACAGTTTTATATCTAAAACCGCCAATAAAGTAATTAAACTAGAAAATCACAGTACAGACAGATACACATCCAAGTAAAGTAAAACGCAAGTAAAGTAAGTACCTAAGTTGAATAAATAAGTTAAAATAAATAAAGTAAAAACTGTCAAAAAATCTCATCTCATACATATTTTAATACAATTAAATGAAAATTATTTATTCAATTTAGGTCCATACAGAAATAAGAACAGGTTCTTAAGCATTGACAGATGGCACCCTGTGTGTGGTCTGTATGTAATTAATCAGAGAGGCTATTGGAATGGGCTCAAACGTGATACTTTTCTGTGCAAATTAAAAGGATAGACCAGCATCAAGCTCTTACCTAAGTACTTTGTAAAATAATGTCACTTAAATTAACGGATACTTGAAACGTTCATGAGAATTTAAATCTCTGTCATGAGACCAAACTTATAACTTTTTCTTTCATTTTGATAACAATTTTCGTAACATTCTTTTTCCAATTGGCGAATGGCGAATCTCTCGTATTGGGATTGGTGGAAGCCAAGATGCATTTCAGGTCGCTGAACCGGAATAGTTAAAGTATTTGTTTCATTGTGATTAACCTATTTGATCTTAAGCTTTTTAGCCTGTTTCAATTGCAATGCCAATAAGGTCTCCAATCAACTCCCGAATCGTATGCAGCCCTCACAAAATCCGCCATGCATGCTACTTGCACGCGAAGCTTCATCGTTCCAGTGCAGAATCTTCAAAATGGATCAATTAATGCCCCCTTGCCATTTATATTTCTCGGCTACTTCCAAAAACCTCTTTTTCTTGGTAGTTCTTCAGCAGCCGAAGGGGCTACAAATGTACACTTTGGGTGACTGAGCCAGCGTAGTCAGCAGGCACTTCAATGACTTAAGCTACATCATCCAAAGGATCTATTGAGGGTTTCATATCTACAATTTCTAGTATGGCCGCCGATTGGGCTTCATCCAGCTGCCCTTCCATTAAATCTATCGACTGGCTCGCTGTAATCTTAATTTTCTTCGGCCTATTCTTCTTTGCAGATAACCTCAAATTCTTACTATTTAATCTCTGAACAGAGTTTCTTAGAACCACTTTTATGAATTCTTGGCATTCGAAATAAGAAAAGGTATCGTCTAATGAATGAAGCACGTTGAAGAAAAACTTTATGGTATTGGTGAAGCTTTTGAAACAAATTTTAACTTTATCAGATTTGGAACCTCCAGACCATGAACATTCAGTCAAAAAGTGTCTATCAAACAGGACATCTATTAAAACATAACCATTGTTGACAGCTTTCCCCTGGCCTCTGTTGCATAGAATTGACAATCTCTTCGTCAGATCACATCTGACTTCAGGATTCGATACTAAATTTTCAAACTCCTTAAACTCTTTTAAATTACTAATGGGTGTTACACTTGTATCTAAACATAGATCACGTTTCTCTGACAAAACACGTTGCTTTGATAATTCTTCTATCTTTTTCTGTATATCTGATATTTTCGTCAATATTTCATTTTGGTTCCTCATCATAAGTTGCTGGTTTTCATTCATAGTGCTCAAGGAGGTCACAACTTTAGTCATAATTGATGTTATGTCCTCAGATAGGCCTTCAATTTTCGGCAAAACCTCACGAGATAATATTGACAATACCTGTGTGTCTTTGACTGCTTGTGCTTCGACTGATGTTTGTGATCCTTCAAAGACAGTAATGGCTCTACGTTTAGGTGAAGGGCCTGAGCTGCTACCACCAGATTCTGGTCTTGTAAAATATCTTAGTGATGACGTAGGTAAATCTTTTATACTATTAAAATTCGAAATCCTTTTGGGATCCTGAAACAAAGACATGGCTTAGTTTTTTTAAAACATACCATAAGCTGTATTCCAGGTAGTAAGTAAATATGTGTTAAGACTAATCAGGTGGTCACGTTAAAAATTGAGACTACAGCATATACATTGACAAGGGCTAATCGTGAAAAAATGCCTTGTACTAAAACAACGATTTAATTATTACACAGAGAAAACCGGCGGGTAGCAGCGCCCGTGAGTCGTGAGCCAAGTTGTGAGTCCAGCCAGGCTAACATGCGCGCCACGAGATAATTTGTCGGCGCAAGTTGCGTCTCGCTCACCACACTGAGCGATGAGCGGGATAGAAAGATGCGCTCTCGCGAACGAAAGTCGACAAAATTTTGTCGCGGTGCGCATGTTATGCCTACAGGGCCAGTATGGGCACGTGTGAGGTGATCTGTATAACTTCAATGAATTTATTATTTATTTTTATATTCGTAGGAAGAAACTCAAAAAAAACGGGTTGAATGCCCTCTTCAATTAGTGCTATTCACGCAGGAAGTATTCAGCTGGTTGTTCTATCTGAACTTGACTATATGCTACTCGCGGAGGTATTACTTATAAGTCTGGGTTCTCTAAGTGGACAACACTGCTAGGCTAGGTGATCTTAGTGCACCAGGCCAGATTCAATTCAAATAGGTGATCTAATTGGACCGGACCAGATACTATACAGCTGGGTGGTCCAAGTGGAATGCCCCAGATGGACTCCAGCTGGGTGATCTAAGAGGAGTGGACCAGATGCTTATAGCTGGTAGATCCAATTGAACTGGACTTGATGATATTTGTCTGAGTGATCCAAGTGGACTGGACCAAAATACGTAGCTGGGTGATCCAAGAGCACTGCACTGTTATTATCTAGGTGAGCCAAATGGACTGAACCAGCTGCTATTCGGCTGGGTGATCCAAGTGGAATACTTCACAATTTCAGCAGTGTGAAGCGATAGACTGATTGATAGTTGGAAACCAACCTTGACCGTGGCCGAAAAAAGAAACATAGGTATAGACAAGCAATTGCCACCGCCCATGGACACTTGCAACACCCAGTGGAGTCACAAGTGCGCTGCTAATCTTTTAAGCCCTTTCCCCCCGGGTGGACTTCCGGTATTCTCACTCACTCGGCGAAACAAAGCACAAGGGCTGTTCCACGCCTGTTTTCTGTCAGGCAGTGGTATCACTAAAGTCGAGCCGGCCCATTCATGCCGAAGCGTGGCTCTCCCACAATTGTGAATGGATTGTGTGAAGAATGACATGACTGAAAAGGGGGAGGATGAATAACAGGGACGAATGGAAAAATAAAACATAGGTAGGTACAGTCGAGTTCAAAAATATGTATACACTTTAGGACCTTGTCACAGTACCAATATATATGAAAACGACTTCCACTTTCTTATAAATATGTATTGTGACAAGGTCCTAAAGTGTATACATATTTTTGAACTCGACTGTACCTACTGCGCCGACCTCAGTTGACCTGGGAATAAGATAGGAAGATGACGAGTTAAAAACCAACCTTAGAACCATCATCATCATCATAATTCATTTGAGCGCTAATCTTCGATCTTTTCGCGAGCTGGTCGTCTCTGGTGCACACTATTTCTGGCTCGCTATCGGACTCAGAATCAGAGTTCGCACACATTTCCACAATCTTAGCTTGCGCCTTCTGGAGACTGGCTAGATAATCCCTCTTCAAAATACAGTCCTTCGTCTGCCAGTCTCCTTCGGGTTCCGAAGATTCGTTCGTATGGTATTTCTTGAAGGACTTCGTGGGCCAGTACAGGATTCCGTCTCGCTCCCACAGGCGTGGCACTGCTACTAGCGTGGCCTTCCCACGCTCTATCGTTTCAACGATTTTGTACGGCATTTTTGATTCAGGCTGAAAAATAGGAAAAAGTTAGTGTCCGTCTTCAGCGCATATTGACCAAGAGTTGATGAGAGCCTTGAAAAGCTGGGTAAACGAGCCCGAAGACGATCCCTAACCAGATGAACCGATCAAGTGAGTGGAGCATCTCATCTGTAAATATCTGTATCATAATAATCTGTATCTTAACTGGAGGCACGAAAGTATATATAGCGATGACCGTTGCAAAATAACGGTCATCGCTATACTTTCGTGCACTTGTAAAAAAGAAGACTTTCTATCAAAATTGGTTTCTGCGCACTCAAGGTCGTATACTACACATTCTTGCCTCGGACTATCCATACTAATATTACAAATGCGAAAGTAGACAGAGTTACTTCTGTCTGTCTGTCTGTCTGTCTGTCTGTTTGTCTGTCTGTCTGTTTGTCTGTCTGTCTGTTTGTCTGTCTGTCTGTTACTCTTTCACGCCAAAACTACTCAACGGATTTAAATGAAATTATACAGATAATCTAGACCCTGAGAAAGAACATAGGCTACTTTTTATTGCGAAAAGGGGGTTGTAAGGGGTTGAGAGGGGGGTAAAAAGTTACTTTTCCACGCGGACGAAGTCGCGGGCGGCCGCTAGTACCTAAATAAGTTTTGCTCGGTCGCCAGAGAAGCCATGAATAGGCACCGGTGGAGGCAGATAACACAAGCGAGGTGCAACACCATCCACATTCAATGATGACCACGATCCTCAGTCATCATGAGAGAGCGACCGAAGAGACATAGTGTCAAATTTAAGATACTTGGCCACTGGTACAGCTGGCGGCACGAAAGTATGGTGATGACCGTTATTTTGCGCACTTGTAAAAAAGAAGACTTTCTTTAAAAAATGGTTTCTGCGCACTCAAGGTCATAACTGCTGTTTCGTGCCGTAGACTATAGTGAGGGCGATTTTTGTACGCCAGGGGTCACCAAATGGCGTGTATTGGCGAGTCGTGAGAAAAGAAGGGTTCCTAAAAGAGGTATCACAGGCACCCCCCCCCCCCCTCTCGTCCCGCTACCACTACCTATACTTACCCAAATAGAAACCTATGATAAATTATGTTACCAGCAATGTGTATTAAAATAACCGATTTATATACACACACATACACGGTAATGATAGATAAATAACAAACAAAAAATTAATAAAATTGAATGGTCTTTGACAAATACAAAGTGACTGTGAAAGTGACAGAGAAGTATTGTTTCTTTGGTTTCTTGTTTCTTTACAATAGTCATAAAGCACCAGTACTTATATAAGTTTTTCTATGTAAAGTAATGAATACAACTGATTACCACCTATACTATGCCTATACCACTTTGTGGCTATTATACTACCCAATGCGGTTTAAGTTATCTTTTAAGTTACCAGACACTCCGTTTTTAACGGGACAGTCCCTTTTTACGGTTGTGAGGGCAAAAGGCAGACCATCATTATCATTCAGCCAATAGACGTCCACTGGTGGGCATAGGCCTCCCCTAAAGTTCTCCACACAGATCGGTCCTGTGCCGCCCGCATCCAAGGGACTCCCGCGACCTTCACCAGGAGACCTATTTTTGAATTGTCGTCTCACTAAAAAATGTGTGACTCGCATGATTTCTGACATCCGCATTTTTGAATCATTCGAAAACGAGCGATTTGCAACGAGTGGTGTAAACCACTCGTTTCCGCTAGGCGAGTGGTCGCATTTACGTCAAATATTAACGAGTTAACACTATAAAGTCCATTTTACGAAAAAAAGTCCCCTGGGAGCGGCGCCACTTGTCATACAAATAGGCTTTCTATCTCTTTCCCACTCATTACGTAGACTGCCATGTCATTTTAGTTCATCAAAAATCCGGGGGACTCTTTTCGTGAAAAGGACTATACTTTGACAAGATTGGCGACACAATAAGCGAGTGATTTCAAAAATAGGGAAAATTATGAATCATGCGACTCACGAGACGACGTGACTTGCAAAACGAGTAGTTTTGTTTGGACGAAGCGAAAATTCAAAAATAGGTCTCCAGATCGTCAAATCGGTTCAAAAGGCAGACGACTATTGAAAAAAAATAATAAGATATTTTTTTAAGTGTTATGTAGCAGACGAGCAGGCGGATTACCTGATGGTAAGCGATTGCCGCCGCCTATAGACACCTGCAACACTAGTGGTAGAGACACAAGTACAATGTAGGTATACCAGCTAAGATAAATAACTAAATACTTCTACTACCTATATTTTAGGTAGTAAAATCTTATGGCCACGCCTGCAAAAGGCATCGAGTGTATGCTACACACGCCGGTTTTCTGTGAGGCAGTGGTATCTCCGGTCAAGCCGGCCCATTTATGCCAAAACGTGGCTCTCCCACAATTGTGACACCACTGGTGTTGCGGATGTTTATAGGCCGCAGCAATCCGTTTGCTCATCTGCCACCTGCTTAGGTATCACTTAAAAAAACACTTGTCTCAGAAACACAGGACCCAAAGTAAAGTAGGTAGGTAAAACCCTAAGTCGAGTCTTACATAAAAAGCATAATAAGTAGGTAGGTACCTAGGTAAATACCTATTATAAATACAACGAGGACGTTCTCTAATAATATATTATCTACTTAGGTATCTACTTAGCCCTAACCCTTTATTTTAATTTAATTAGGTAGTTTCTAGATCTCTTAGTTTATAATTTCTACTACTTAGTGGCCCGCCCTCACTTCGCTTCGGGACCGTAATTCAGAAATGAACCAATTGATGGCGCTGTGTCCAATTACATCGCGCAAGCGTTTCGCGTTTTCGGTTTACGTATTTAAGAGTTGCCGTTGTCTATAGCTGTATCTCTTTATAAATATAGAAGATAGAATAAGATATAGATTGTCAGTCTTGCATACCTATATATATATTTTTTGGAAAATAAACTTTATTACATAACAATAATACAAAATTAAGGAGGTACGATAGGTACCTAACCTAAAAAAATACGAATTTCAGTTTAGTTTCGTAGTATTATTATAACAACTTTGTCTGCATTCTGTTTTTAAGGAAATCAGTTTTATCTTACCCCGTGTAAGTCCAAAAGATGCGTTCGTGTCTTATTTCCGTCGAATAATGTATTAATAAAAAGCCATTTGCATTAAAACACCATATTTCACTTCACTTGTACACGCAATGATAAGAAATACTTCGGGCATTCACTCTCTAACAGCACAGTCTAGGATTATTATACGACTTCAAGTCTTATTGATGGCTTCTAAAATGCTCTTATACCTACGTATATTATTTATCTAATCAGAGAGGTAATTGTTATTTAACTGAATCAAGCGTCAACAGACAAATATCAAGAAAAAACCTGCCGACCGCTAAGTTTCAGTGAAATTATTCTGCTATAAAATTTTATGAGCTAGGTTAGCTAAAATGGAGGCGTTTCAAAGGTAGCGACATCTAACATTATTTCAAGGAACTCACTCGCAACATTGACACTTACATTTGTTGTCAAGAGATGGCGCTGAACAGTAAAATAGTAATCGTTGATGAATTCTTGGCAAGACCAAATTAAATTAAAGATACTTAAATGATTATTTCAATATTGCTATCTTCTTACAGTGTTGAGTAGAGTTTTCTTTAGTTAACACGAACAAGTTCTTTTTGCAGCACACCCTGGCTGATAAAAAGAGGGCGTTGTTTTGTAGTTTTCTGCGAATGACACCAACAATGACAATAATTCCGATTTCTGCCACCGGCCAAAACACTGTCGTCGGGATAAAGTCATGAAAACAGATTGAAGAACTAACAGAGTTCCCATCACAGAGAACATTGAATGTCTTTTAACCAATGGGGCGCCACCAATTAATTTAATGACTTTCTTGATACAATCAATACGTCGTGTCTGCTCTGACTGCTTTTGGCAGTACATAGATATTTGGCTATAAATTAGTTTTATAGAACTCTAATAGGACTACGATCAGATTCAGAAGGCTTCTCAGTGACACTGACAGGGGGGCGTTGTAATTTTTTTTCAATTTTTTCTTTTTTATGTGATAGGTAGCAGACGAGCTGGTGGATCACCTGATGGTAAGCAATTGCCGCCGCCCATGAACACATGCAACAAGTGCGCTGCTAACCTTTTATCCCCTTCCCTCCCGATGGGCCTCCGGTACCCTCACTCACTCGGCGAAACACAGCACAGGAGCTGCTTCACGCCGGCTTTCTGTGAGGCAGTGGTAGCACTCCGGTCGAGCCGACCCATTCATGCCGAAACATGGCTCTCCCACAATTAAATGCAAAAAGACTACCTAATTACACGTCTTGTTAGGGAAACAGCCTCGAAACAGCATTATTATAAGTCCCAACTTTTGCCGGGAGCCAAAATTTAGGCCAAAATAACCGCGTAGGGTCACTATACAATCAAATTTATTAAATGTAGATTGTCCAGAGTCTTTTATTTAGGTATATATTTAAAAGCACAGTTTCATGTCATGTTTGTCTGTTTTTTTTAGTTGATAAATTCTTTAGAACGTACTGTAGAATAATCAAAAACTTAGCTTACGTAAGTAATAATAAATTGACTAGACAGGGAATCGAACCCGGAACTTCAGGTACGCTATGGCATCTCTAAAATTAGGAAACAATCTAACACATAAGCGAATCGGTTCCCTTCCTTGTTAGGGCAAGAATTAATTTCAGCAAATCTATTATTAAACATTTCCTTACGAAAATATAATGTACTAACCATTTCCCATATTTATTAAAGTATCCAATACGTGATGGAATGTAAACTAGTTAACAATAACTTAATTATAAAGACCTCCCGTTCTTAAGAACCTGATATAAAGACCAGAGGTCTTCTTAACTGGTTTTTAAGCCAAACAAAGTTGACTCCCCGATGATAAGAACGAATTATCACGAGAGAGGTCTTCAGATAGTGGACATTTATAAACCAGAAATACCTTGACCTTCGATCTGAAGAGTTTACTTCTCGATCGCGGGTCTTGGAAAACTGGTTATAATAGCCAACGTATTTTGAGCTCTCGAACGGAAGGGTTTTCTTTACGTTTAAAGGCCAGTGTTGACTGGACATGGGCCTATCGCCAATGTCAAGGTTGCTAAAGGAAAAAAAGGACGCAGCTTATAAGGAGTGATCGCAAAACATAAATGGTTTAGTCTATATCTGTCGTTGGTTCTGGATGAACAAAAAAAAAACATAAAAAATTGCTTTTTTTTTCAAGTTACTTAGTTGGTCCCCTGCACAGTGTATCGGATTCAAATCTTTGGGACTTAAGTGTTTTTTTTTTCAATAAATGGAGTGTTCTTTTTGAATGGAAACTGTGGTCAAATATTAGGCAAGTGATATTTTTAATTTGCATGTAATATATTTTTTACTATTTTAATGAATGTTTTAAAGTTCTATAAACGAAAAAAAAACATGTAGGATATCTTTAAAGAAAAACTTTTAAAAAATCTCGTAAACTTAGTAGGTAGGTAGTTAGTCTTTTTTATAGTTAGTAATTGTTATAAAAAAATGGATTAAGAATAATTATTATTTTATCCCTGCAGACATACAAAAGTTAGCATGTTTTCAATCCACGAACAGGGTGCAAATAGCATGATGAGTTATGTTATACTTGAAAGGGTGGCCAAATTTTTGACCATTGAAGTCTACTTGTGTTAAAAAAAAAATTGCGGTCGAATGCAAAAGAGAGGAAATAAAAAATGTAAATAATAATGTAGGGATTAATAATTAAATTCGACGTAATACTAGGTAATTAATTAAGAAAACCTTTTTTTAGTGAGGAGGTCATAATATTGCATTGGATTTTTAATGAAAAAAATATTTTTTTTATAGTTTTGTCGTATGACCATTCGAGGAAGTTGTAAGCTACAGATTCTTCTACTTTATTATTTTGGTTACAATTCATCATAAAACTTAATAGGTATGATCTAATCTAGTTTACCTATCAATTACCCTACCACAATATTTTTGAGAAAACAGGTGGGTACTTGTTACCTAATTTATTAAACAACTTTGGCCTGTCAAAAGATTAATTAGTGAGTCGGCAATAAAATTATGGCACATTAATAAAATAGCCTTTAAAAAAACATGTATTATAATGAGATGAAGCTCTAGTCCAGTCATAGTGAACCATTTGACAGGCGAAATAATATTTTGAGCACCTACGGCCATGCCACATGGAGAGAGAGTAGGTACAATTAATATTGTAGATGGAACATTTTACTGAAAGAAGACATTATTTTTATTTCAAAAACAATTTAAACTGCATTCATAGATTTTTAAATAATTACACGGTTGAACCGGGAATCGAACCCGCTACACGAGAAAAAAAAACCCTCATCTCTGGCTTCATCATAAGGAATATTTTTTACTAAATAACTTACTATCAGAAATAAAAGGAAGACCAGGAATTTGTAATTAATCAATTTAAGTTTTAAATGCTCAAAAGAGTCCCCTCCTGTGGAATACAAAGTCGCACACCAACTATTTCACAACAAATGTTAAACACTCGGCAGTGGGTACAACCGGGCTGATGATGCAAAATAAAAATATCTGGGAGAAAATAGTCAATAAATTGTAGAAAGGTTCACAATCCCTGCTGTAGCCGGTTCAAGCAGATGGAGGCAATATTTGTTAGGACATTATCTTCAACAATAAGATGTCGCTCAGCGTGACTTAGTAGAGATAATTAAACAAATTAGTTGACAATATTTAAGGTAAACTTTACTTTAGGTAATATTTTTTTATTAAAAAAATACAAGTTCAACAAAATCAGAACGATAAACGATAATCGCCAGCGTTAAATTCCGTGGTTGTGGGTGTCGAAATTAATAATATTTTGAACTCGTTGATGTTGGAATGAGTGATTCAATCAAAAATACAAACAAGTAGTTTTCATTCATGAATTGGTTTCACTCGGAGTACGTTTTATAAATGAATTGGCAAATGAAAAATCAAATGTAGCTGTAATGATGGTAATAAAAATAGTTACTTATTAAGTGTTCTTGGGAGAGCCACGCTTCGGGATGAATGGGCCGGCTCGACCGGAGTGATACCACGGCCTCACAGAGGACCTATGCGAAGCAGTGCTTACGCTCTTTCGTCGACTGAGTGTTAAAGTTAGAGTTAAGGTTTTGCAGTGACTCTACTGATGTTGCATGTCTATGAGCGGCGGCAATCGCTTACCATCAGGTGATCCGTCACCTCGTCAGCCACCTATCACATAAAAAACTGTATTGCAAATAGCTGTGCTCTTGTGGTTCGCGGTTTTTCCGCCATTTAGTGACTCTTAGAATAAAAGATAATAAGCACATGAAAAATTTTTGCAAATGTGTGACCGATCCAATTCGACGCAGACAATCGAACCGACTCGCGGAAGCTCCGATATTCGATAAATTATTACGTATATTGCGAAGCAAATTGATTGCTCTATCGCCTTCACACGCCACTTATTCTTACGTTTTATTTAATAGTATGAAAACAATGGGTTCAACAATCAAACAAAGAAGCATCTAGATCTAGCACATAAGTAGTAAAGTAAAGAATCAGTATTATAGAGGTACTATCTCATTGCATGGCCTCCATAATAGAAGTCAATACATCGCTACTATGATGGGATTAAGCCGCATTAGGCAAGCGGCTTGCCTAATGCGAATAGGTGATCACAAACCCGAGGTATAGTAGTCGAAAAAATTCCAAACATGAGCAAACCCGGGCCGTAAGATCACGACCCAGTGCTTAAACTACTAAACCAATGAGGCGTTCGTACATAGTAAATACGTAGGAAGGATTCCATAAAGATTTAAATGTACTAAATTCGATTATAATTCTTAAACATAGATAAACTTTTACCTAACCACGATTTATTTGGTCTGGCTCCTCTGTTCAAGGGCTGCGAAGGTCAGATGGCAGTCGCTTCATTGTAATTACCAGGCTCCCCAAATTCTGAAGCAAGTCATGCTCCAAAGCGACAGCTTTGGATGCAACCGGGAATTTCTCGCTAAGATGAGAGAGATCTAGATGTTTTATTGTATAAAAACATAATAATATGTATTACAATAACAAAGACTGTACAATAAGGCGGTTTTATCACTTGTAGCGAATCATCCAGGCAACATTTCGGTATTAATTTGTTATTCACAAAAATAAAATGTTTGAAGTTTTTATCGTAAATCATATATTTACAAAAAAGATCACAATACTATCTACTATTCGTATTCATTCGTACCAAAGTAAGCAAAATTTGTAATAAAAAAAATTATGATATTTGAAAAAAAAGCCTATGTCCTCAAGTAAATCTGCAATCCCGCTGTGCGATGTGCCCGAATCTGCTAACATGAAAAATCTATGTTAAAAACCCGTCCCTGCAGGATACACCTCTAGATTGGTGTCGTACCTACTTAATTACTTGTTGCCAGTCTTTAGCCTGAAGTTCTCGCAGATCGTTTTCGACGACGTCATTCCAGCGATACCTAGGTCGGCCAGCCGGGCAGACGCCCCCACTGTGCACTGTGTTTCGTCGAGTGAGTGAGGAGGCCCAATTTGGGGGAAAGGGGCTTAAAGGTTGGCTGCACACTGATCTACTGGTGTTGCTGGCGATTATGGGCGGCGGAAATCGCTTACTATCAGGTGATCCGTCTGCTCGTCTGCCCTATCACATACAAAATAAGTCTTCTTCTTCTTTGGGTGCCTCTTCAATCCTGAAGGTTGGCCGCCAGTTTCTTGAACTTCTCCCTATCTTTTGCGAGATTGAATAGATGTTCTACGCTGGTGATTCCGGTCCACTCCCTTATATTACGTAGCCACGATTTTTTCCTCCGTCCAGGGCGCCTCTTCCCATCAATCTTCCCATCATTATAAGTTGGAGTAGACTATACCTATCATGTCTTAGCACGTGACCGAGGTACTCAATCTTCCTCTTTTTGATGGTCTTCATTAATTTCCGGGATTGCCCGACGCGCTGGAGTACAGTTTCGTTGCGGACTCTATGTATCCAACTAATGCGGAGCATGCGACGGTAACACCACATCTCAAAAGCCTCTAAGCGCTTTATGGTCTTATCTTTTAAAGTCCATGCTTCACATCCATATAGGACTACTGGCCAAATATAACAGAAGAGGATTCTGACTCGGAGCTTTATATGCAATTTCCGACAACACAGTACACTTCTCATTCTGTTGAATGATGCTCGGGAGATCTCTATCCGGGTTTTAATCTCTTGATCAGATTCCCATACTTCATTCACCCAAGCGCCAAGATATTTGTATTGTCGAACCCGCTCTATATTTACACCTCCCACAGAAATGTCCGCACGCAAAACAGGATTCCGGGATACCACCATGAGCTTCGTTTTATTGATGTTAATTGACAATCAAAATAAGTCTAGGTCACTATAAAACGAAAGAGGCAGTCGAACATCACATTGGCCTACCTTCGCGGCATCGCTCAAAATGTCAATTTTTTGACGGCGAGTGCGCAAGGACCGATTTTTCACTGCACAGTGGTCGCATTGCACTAGTGTTCGCTTACGACATCGCTGCCCATTGTGTCACGTGCTTCGAATGGCGATGGGCCAGGGGTGTCAGACTTTTGAGAAATCTTGTAGGTACCCGTATGAGATTCATCAGTCTCTGTATGAGATACGATAAGTAGTGTTAGGTTTAAATATTCTTTATTTCTCAATAAAAAGAATAGAATAGAATGGAAAAAATTTATTTGGCACCAAAAATACAGATATGTTGTACAGTTAAAGATACAGTTCAAACTCTTATAATATAATTAAACTAATAAAATATACATAATAATATTTCACTACATCACATACATTGGTCTGACTCTGAGATAGGTAGCTCAAGCACCTGTATTACAGATATCAGAACCAACAGTGGAATTACCAATATACCTATACCTACGTATAATACTTTTTTTTTGTAAATACATACTTATAATACATAGAAAACACCCAGACCAATACAAACAAACATGTTCGCACACAAATGTTTGTACTGTGCGGGGATCGAACCCGCAACCCTTGGCCCAGACGCAGCCTTCACTACCACTGAACCAAACGGGTCGGGTCGGGTAATAAAAATAAATAAAATATAATAAAAACATATTTTCACTTGTTTTCCTCCAGACGCCTCCTCGAATTAAGAGGGCAAGGGAATGGAATGCACCTGTGTTTGCTCACACACTTGAGCACTATGATACGTCGCGGTCTTTAAGATTGGTCGCTGTAACCGAATATAGGTTGGGGGATTTATTTACTATGGTGGACCCGCGCTTGTGTCAACCCTGATGGGGGCACACGGTGCAATCATAGTAATTATTATTATAACTGGTGTACGACGCAGATTGTTATCAACGATGACGATGTTTTGCATGATGCAGTGGTGTTGCATTTTTATTACCTATGTGCTCCCATCTACCCCTGAGTGGGGGGGGGGGGGGGGGGGGGGAGATACGAGAACCGACTGAAGAGTCCCAACTTTATCATACTAGTCCCGCCAGGGAGTAACAGGGACAGCGGGAGCTTATGTAACTAAACCGAAAGTCTTGCAATGTAATGTATTTACGTACAGCGCCATCTATTGGTTAAGTTTAAAACTAATCTCCCGAAGCTAAGTGAGGGCAGGGTTTTAAATGGATTAAATCAATATTTTTCATCTTCATATTTATAATAACAACACCTCGTATTACAATCCGATAGTCAGAATGTGCCGCCAATACAATGAAATTATTAAATCAGACAGAGATATTGATATATTCTACCTAACACTGCAACAGTTCCGACGACAATTGTATAATAAATCAATGTAAACTAACTTCTTCATTTGACATATACCTAATCTGTAATTTAATTCTCAATTTGACACGTAATTTGTAATTTAATTCTTAATTTGACATGTAATTTGTACCTCAATTCTTAATTTGACATGTAATTTATTGATACGTAATTTATCTTGTACCATAATAAGTAATTTAATTTATAATTTAATTTAATTTATTTATTGTTTCTATCGACGCACTTAATCATTATTGTATAATTAAGTAGTATGTAGCGCTCTTCAGCGCATAGTTGTTTAATGAACTTGTAAGCATCTAGGCATACATATTTTTGGACTACAATCTCGATACAATTTCACACTACAAAAATGGTATTATTGATTGTAATCTGTTTTGTGTGCTATTTTATATAAAAAAAAAATAACCCTTTATGTAAGTACGTACATTGATTCTTCGAAATTCATTTTGTAAGTAATTAACAGCTGATTTTCTTATTATTTTCAGATCATCTCAAATAGCCGTGGAAAACTATGAAGCCGTTTATAAAACAGGTACTTAGTTACTTATCTAATCAATTTTAACTGTGGGAGAGCACGCTTCGGCATGAATGGGCCGGCTCGACCGGAGTGATACCACTGCCTCACAGAAAACCGGCGTGGAGCAGCCTCTGTGCTGTGTTTCGCCGAGTGAGTGAGGGTAGGAAGGGGATAAAAGGTTGGCAGCACACTTGTAACTCCACTGGTGTTGCAAGTATCCATTAGCGGCGGCAATTTCTTACCATCAGGTGATCCGCCTGCTCGTCTGCTACCTATCACATAAAAAAAAAAACAAATCTATATTCTTTATTTTACCTAACCAGAATAAAATTAAATACTTACAAATACTAAGTCAGTATACAAATTATAACAAAGAGGGGTCGTACATAGGTATCTACGGCCCCTCTTTGTTATATTTTTTTCTGTAGATACAGAAAAAATTACAGTAATTAAACAATAGGAACTAAGCACACACACCACATTTAGATAATATTTTTAATTATGTAAGCACACGTGGAGCAATATTGCAATTTTAATACATTTATTTATAAGATTGTAGCAAAAAAAGGCACGGACCTTGAGTCTGTAGACTGTAAAGTAACTACTTCAATATTTTTTTTAACTAGAATAAAATTAAGTCGACCTGACGCCGTCTGTACCTACATAATAATATCCAGATTAGATCTATCCGCAGTTTATAAAATATTTTACAGTAGGTACATACAATATTCTTAACAATATAAAGCATAATAGTAAGTATTTCTTTAATTAAATCAAAGGTTAAATCATATTTTTATCGTATAAAACATCAGGCATAGTTTCTAGGCTGCGCTTGCGTCGTGATAACGTGCAAGATCTTTGTCACGAAATAGAATATTTAAGTTAAAACAATACATATTTTATCAATATCATAATTATCTTCCTTATAAAGTACCTAGTTGTCGCTGTCGGCAATAAATCCTTAATTAATAATGAAATAATAATATATTCACACAACATCACATACATTGACCTGACTCCGTACTTATTGTAGCTTGAAAGCACTTGTATGGTAGCACGAGTAATCGGATCACCTAATAGTAAGAGTAAGAAGAGTAAGAGTAAGAAAACATTTATTGACCACAACATTTACACAGACAAAAAGACAAAACAAGACAAAGTAAGCGATTGTCACCGCCCATAGACACTACAACACGTGGACTCACTAGGTGCACTGTCAACCTTTAACCCTATTTCCTCCAATTGGGTCTCTGGTACCCTCACTATCTTGACGAAAGACAGCGCAGGCGCTGCTTCACGCCCGGTCTTCTGGTGAGGCCGTGATTTCAGTCAAGCCGGCCCATTCATTAATGATTCAGTTGGTCTGGTTCCCCTGTTAAAGGGTTGCGAAGATCAGACGACAATCTCTTTATTGTGAAAGCGGCCGCCCGCGACTTCGTCCGCGTGGAAAAGTAACTTTTTACCCCCGTTTTAACCCCTTACAACCCCCTTTTCGCAATAAAAAGTAGCCTATGTCCTTTCTCAGGGTCTAGATCATCTGTATACCAAATTTCATTTAAATCCGTTCAGTAGTTTTGGCGTGAAAGAGTAACAGACAGACAGACAGACAGACAGACAGACAGACAGACAGAGTTACTTTCGCATTTATAATATTAGTATTAGTATGGAGTATGGATACCAGACTTCTCAAATCCTGCATGCCCAACCCAAGTCAGTCATAGTGTATCCCGGGCGAAGTTTTTAGCATGTAAATTTACAAAAAATAACCAGGTAACTAGTTCTAGAGTCCACCATCTCAGGAGCAGGAAATACGCAGTGAACATTAAAGTGTACTTACCTACCTACAGTCTACCCGTGGTCGTCAAACTGCGGCCCGCGGGCCGCATGCGGCCGGCAAACGTTATTTGTGCGGCCCGCGATGTAGTAGATTTATTTAATTACTAGTCAACTACATATTTGTACTTATCAGAAATCAGTTTAGTGGTTTTTGAGTAGAGAAGTAATAGACATACATTTTCGCATTTATATGAATAGTGTGGACTACTATGGATAAGTACCTATGCAAAAGCTCTGAAACGCATACAGGGTGTATCTGTAAACATTTACATCTCTTTTACCACGTCTTCTATCGATCATTCTGAACAACATTTGTTCAACAACTTTACTAAATTCTTCGAAAAAATTTTCGACTCCCCATACAAAATGACCAAGTCACATGACCGACTTTGTATGGAACGATAAAAAAAAAATATGCGTATTTTCAAAAGTCATAGAACAAAATTTGTTAAGAATGGTTGGTAGAACACGTGGTTAAAGGGATGTAAATGTTCACAGATACACCCTGTATACTGCGGCCCGGGCCCTGATGTTCATATTGGTATGTGGCCCTTGAAGAGTAAAGGGTGACGACCGCTGGTCTACACACTTTAGTATTTTGTTTCGAGGAACGCATTAACAAAAACATAAATAATAAGAACCGACTTCAGTAATCGCTGCAGCGTAGTCTTGTGACTGATTTAAATGTTAAATGACGGTGCAGAAATAAGCTTGTACCAGTATAACAATAACCAGAAGCTCGTACTCGAACAAAGAAATCGTAGCGTAGCGTTTATGTATCGTAAACATTTAAATCTACATTATTACTGCTTACCATTAGGGTTGGCCGGATGGCGCATTTGGTGGTGATCTTGCCTCATGCTTTAAGGTCGTGGTTTCGATCCCTGCCCTGGATAATCGTTTGTGTGATGTACGCCTTTTTAATCACTGGGTGTAAATGAGAATTTTCTAGTGTTTTCTCAATTGTTTGTAACACAACCTTTTAAGCTACTTACGAGTAGTACGGAATCAAGTTAATGCATGAGATGTGATATGCTTTGTGAATTAATTTATTAACTATTAGCTCCGTGGTGAGGGATAACATCGAGAAAAACATGTTGCGGAAAGTCACTTTACCATGATTCAGTTAGCCTGGTTCTCCTATCAAAGGGCTGCGAAAGCAGACGGCTGTCGCTTAACTAGAGTCCCCAAATCCTGGAGCATGGTTAAAGTTTACCCAAAACTCCAATGCGACATCTTTGGATACAATGCTGAAAATAGTACGATAATAAAATATATCCATTAAATATACATAAGACGTTATGGGAGCGCTCGCTCCAGAGTGGTTTGAAGTGTAAAATACTTTTAATATATATGCAATTAAACTCACTTGATTACACTCGAGTAATTTACGTATCTATTTAATTGACCTACTTATCTAAAATTGTAATTGAATGTAATACTCAAAGTAGTAACTAGTCTAGTGTCTGTAAGAAAATAATATGCCACGCTACTGTCTATATCCAAACTGTGGTCCGCATGAATTTAAGCTTCAGTTGTCAAGACGATAAACTAAGATTACAAAAACTTTGATAAAAAGCTATCAATCGTAAAGTGTACCTTAAATTAAAAAAAACCTTAAAGTTACGAATTTCATAAAAAATAAATAGATGCCTGATACTGATAAAGTTTTTCAAACTAATTTGCAATGTTTTGCGTGACTGATCTGGTATTAGGACAGAAATTTAAGTTGAGGTAAAAAACTAAAAGGGATAATACGAATAATTTGACATTTTGAGGCCATGGCGTAATCTTTGATTGGTTTTTTCTTCCAAACTTCAACGACCAACTTTTAAACGAATAGGTATACCTACCTCACCTCAGCATGTGATTCCCGGTTGCGTCAAAAGCTGGCGCTTCGGAGCCTGGGCTACCTACCTAAGCTTCGACCATGATTCAGGAATTTGGGAGTCTAGTGTTTGCAATGAACGTCTAAAGTAAGGTGCTTTTTAACAGGGACTAGACCAGGTTTAAATCATTGTTAAAACGTTTTTTTATCTGATAGGTAGAAAAAGAATCACGGAATACTATTTTGCCTTCCTCCCCCTTCCAGGATGAAATATAGATTTTTATCTTTCCATACAAAGTCGGTCACGTGACTTGGGTCATTTTGTATGGGGAGTCGAAAATTTTTTCGAAGAATTTAGAAAAGTTGTTGAACAAATGTTGTTCAGAATGGTTGATAGAACACGTGGTTAAAGGGATGCAAATGTTTACAAATATACCCTGTATATGCTACAGACAATTAATAAAAATAATAAATAATAATAAATTGAGACAACATCACATACATTGTCCTGGTCCCAAACTAAGGTTTTCCCTTGTACTATGGAAACCAGACACAACGAAGGAACCACAAACACCCAGACCCAACACAAATATCTGTTTCATCAACAAACATTTGTGTTGGTGCGGGAATCGAACCCGCGACCCTTGCGTCTCAACCGGCGCTCAAACCAATGCGCCAAACGGGTCGTCGTTTAATTATTGACACAAACACAATAAAATACAGAACACTCAACAAAAAGAAAAAGTATAAAAAATAAAATAAACCAAAATCGCTCGACCGGAGTGATACCACTGCCTCACACAAAACCGGCGTGAAGCAGCTCCTGTGCTATGTTTCGCCGAGTGAGTGAGGGTACCGGAGGCCCATCGGGGGGGAAGGGGATAAAAGGTTAGCAGCGCATTTGTGACTCCACTGGTGTTGCATGTGTCCATGGGCGACGGCAATTGCTAACCATCAGGTGATCCGCCTGCTCGTCTGTTACCTTACCTATCACATAAAAAAAAAAAAAAGAAATATAGAGTTTTGACCAGCATAGTGCCCTGTGTTAAAATGTGATTAGATGGCTCTCCACCTCTCATCATCTCAGTCAGCCTATTCATTCATACTATATTTACCAGCGTCGTGACGTGGTTAGGTAGGAATAAATGACACGATGCGACTTATGCTGAGCGGGCGCCTATTTGGCACAATGTTTGTTTTCTTTTTTGTTATCTATGTGTCATTATGTTCGCTGTTTTTTTCTATTTTGTTGTTTCCTTGTTTTTTTTTTTTATACTAGAGGCGGCAAAAGAGCAAGCAGGTCACCTGCTGGTAAGTAATCACCGCTGCCCATGAACATCTGCGAGATCAGAGAGGTCGCTGATGCGTTGCCGGCCTTTTAAGAAGGACTACGCTCGTTTCTTGAAGGTCCCTAAGTCATAGCCGTCAGGAAATACTGCCGCAGCTAAACTACTTATTCCACAAGACTGAGTTTCGCGGGAGAAAATTCCTCGAAAAACGCACAGTGCTAGTAGATCACCAACCATCAAGATGATGAGGATGGAATGATGTTTGGTGCCAAATAAATGATTTATTTATTTATTCATCCATTCATTCCAGGCTTTCGTGGTGAGCGGCGCAGCGCTGAACATCGCGGGGCACGGCTGCGCACACGGCTTCCCGGCGGTGCTGTTCGCGCAGCTCAAGATCAGCGGCGAGGTGGTGCTGACCGACCATGACACTTCCTGGATAGGTGGGTACATGGATACAGGCCCGCCACCAGCTGTTACGGCGCCCACGTGCAATACCGGTTATGTCGCCCTAGTCTCCTTAACAGCTACGCTACTGCTGAGAAGTTGTTCAATTGGGTATTTGACTAATCTCGATATAATAAAAATATTGATACTCTATCAAAATATTGGTAAATAAGAACCAATGGCCAACATTTTCAGTTAAAAATATAACACCTAGCTGGTTTTGTGAGCATTCAAAGTTTCATGGGCAAGTCCATTTTTAAAGTATACTTAACATTTAAAAAATAATTATATCATTGAACTAACCGTACATTTTCCACCAACTTTTATTATAAAACTATTTACTTAAACGAAACATTTGATATAGCTACCAAACAAAATTTACTAGACGCGCACATAGAAGTTTGAGTTGTGACGTCACAATTCAATAGCCATTTGTATAGAGCGTTTTTGGGCTTGCCCAAAATATGTGCTCTTAAAGTTGTGATATCTCAGGTAATTCAAATGAGAATCAAGTGATTCTATCAACGATGTTTCTTAAATTGAGGCGTATTTTGATTAAACACATAAAAAAATTTTTGTCGAATACCCAATTTGCTACCCCCCTGGGCGTGGTGCACGCCCGCTTGCGTCGGCCCTGCCTGGATAGATGGTTAGGTGGCTTACTTGGACCGACTGACCTACCTACTTACCTACTTACTCCACTGACTCATCATCATCATCATTAGCAACCCACGCTCGTCCACTGCTGGACATAGGTCTCCCCCAATGCACGCCACCGCTCCCGATTTTCGGCCACTCTCATCCAGCTCACTCCAGCCAGCCTTCGAATGTCGTCATCCCATCTTGTCGCAGGGCGTCCAACACTACGTTTACCGAGTCGCGGTGTCCACTCAACTCAAGGACTTTATGGCTTCAACGGTT
>CM026299.1:1877973-1991314 GCA_014851415.1 Cnaphalocrocis medinalis | reverse complement strand
TGGATTTGGTGAAAGTCTCGGAAATTCTCCTTGGATGCAGGCAACACAGAACCGATCTGTGTGGAGAACAATAGGGGAGGCCTGTGTCCCCTATTGTTCTCTACACAGTGGCTTGAATTGGTGCTAATAACGTCAGTCGTAATAGAACCACAGCCTTACGTCATGTCAACCCGTACAATTTGTTCGTTGTCTACCTACAAGACTCTGTACTACATATAACGGTTAATTAATCGCATAGTCAACTTCAAGGCTCATAGGTAAACCGAAAAGGCGAAACGCTTTCGTGATGTAATTTACTTCCAGCTCCATTTATTGGTGTTGTGCTAATTTACGTCTCGAAACGTAGTGTGGCACTAGTTATAATAAATATTGAAACTCGATTTCTAAAAATTTCAATATTGTAACGGGGTTTTTAGTAAATGGAGATAAATATAAACTCTGATAACTATAAAACTAATTTATTCGCATTAAAGAAGTAAACTAAACAACAAAGCAAATATATATATTACGAGCGGACCTTATATAAACTAAAAGAGAAAATGATTAATCTAGGGGCGGGCTAGCTAAGGGAAATTCCTAATACGTATCGTATAACACAAGCCAGCGCGCTGTTCGCTAACGACGCTACCGCGAGACTTAGTTATTATACGTTACGCCGAGAGCCGACGTCCGAAGCGACCCGAGCGATTATTTTGGTTACAATTCATCATAAAACTTAATAGGTATGATCTAATCTAGTTAACCTATCAATTACCCTACCACAATATTTTTGAGAAAACAGGTGGGTACTTGTTACCTAATTTATTAAACAACTTTGGCCTGTCAAAGATTAATTAGTGAGTCGGCAATAAAATTATGGCACATTAATAAAATAGCCTTTAAAAAACATGTATTATAATGAGATGAAGCTCTAGTCCAGTCATAGTGAACCATTTGACAAGCGAAATAATATTTTGAGCACCTACGGCCATGCCACATGGAGAGAGAGTAGGTACAATTAATATTGTAGATGGAAACATTTTACTGAAAGAAGACATTATTTTTATTTCAAAAACAATTTAAACTGCATTCATAGATTTTTAAATAATTACACGGTTGAACCGGGAATCGAACCCGCTACAGGAGAAAAAAAAACCCTCATCTCTGGCTTCATCATAAGGAATATTTTTTACTAAATAACTTACTATCCATACTAATATCCATCCATACTAATATCCATACTTCCATACTAATATTATAAATGCGAAAGTAACTCTGTCTGTCTGTCTGTCTGTCTGTCTGTCTGTTACTCTTTCACGCCAAAAGTACTGAACGGATTTAAATGAAATTTGGTATACAGATGATCTAGACCCTGAGAAAGGACATAGGCTACTTTTTATTTCTAAAAGGGGTTGTAAGGGGTTTAAGGGGGGGTAAAAAGTTACTTTCCACGCGGACGAAGTCGCGGGCGGCCGCTATCCATACTAATATTATAAATGCGAAAGTAACTCTGTCTGTCTGTCTGTCTGTCTGTCTGTCTGTCTGTTACTCTTTCACGCCAAAACTACTGAACGGATTTAAATGAAATTTGGTATACAGATGATCTAGACCCTGAGAAAGGACATAGGCTACTTTTATTTCTAAAAGGGGGTTGTAAGGGGTTTAAGGGGGGGTAAAAAGTTACTTTTCCACGCGGACGAAGTCGCGGGCGGCCGCTAGTTAGGTATAAATGCGAAAGTAACTCTGTCTGTCTGTCTGTTACTCTTTCACGCCAAAACTACTCAACGGATTTAAATGAAATTTGGTATACAGATGATCTAGACCCTGAGAAAGAACATAGGCTACTTTTTATTGCGAAAAGGGGGTTGTAAGGGGTTAAAAGGGGGGTGAAAAGCTACTTTTCCACGCGGACGAAGTCGCGGGCGGCCGCTAGTCAGAAATAAAAGGAAGACCAGGAATTTGTAATTAAAAAATTAATTAATTTAAGTTTTAAATGCTCAAAAGAGTCCCCTCCTGTGGAATACAAAGTCGCACACCAACTATTTCACAACAAATGTTAAACACTCGGCAGTGGGTACAACCGGGCTGATGATGCAAAATAAAAATATCTGGGAGAAAATAGTCAATAAATTGCAGAAAGGTTCACAATCCCTGCTCTAGCCGGTTCAAGCAGATGGAGGCAATATTTGTTAGGACATTATCTTCAACAATAAGATGTCGCTCAGCGTGACTTAGTAGAGATAATTAATAATTAAACAAATTAGTTTGACAATATTTAAGGTAAACGTTACTTTAGGTAATATTTTTTTAATTAAAAAAATACAAGTTCAACAAAATCAGAACGATAAACGATAATCGCCAGCGTTAAATTCCGTGGTTGTGGGTGTCGAAATTAATAATTTGTGAACTCGTTGATGTTGGAATGAGTGATTCAATTAAAAATACAAACAAGTAGTTTTCATTCATGAATTGGTTTCACTCGGAGTAAGTACGTTTTATAAATGAATTGGCAAATGAAAAATCATTATGTAGCTGTAATGACGGTTATGACGGTAATAAAAATAGTTACTTATTAAGTGTTCTTGGGAGAGCCACGCTTCGGGATGAATGGGCCGGCTCGACCGGAGTGATACCACGGCCTCACAGAGGACCTATGCGAAGCAGTGCTTACGCTCTTTCGTCGACTGAGTGTTAAAGTTAGAGTTAAAGGTTTTGCAGTGACTCTACTGATGTTGCAGATGTCTATGAGCGGCGGCAATCGCTTACCATCAGGTGATCCGTCACCTCGTCAGCCACCTATCACATAAAAACTGTACTTATTGCAAATAGCTGTGCTCTTGCGGTCCGCGGTTTGTCCGCCATTTAGTGACTCTTGGAATAAACGATAAGCACGTGAAATATTTTTGCAAATGTGTGACCGATCCAATTCGACGCAGGCAATCGAACCGACTCGCGGAAGCTCCGATATTCGATAAAGTATTAAGTACGTTATATTGCGAAGCAAATTAATTGCTCTCTCGCCTTCACACGCCACTTATTCTTACGTATTAGTTTAAAGTATGAAAACAATGAGTTCAACAATCAAACAAAGAAGCATCTAGATCTAGTACATAAGTAGTAAAGTAAAGAATCAGTATTACTTACTATCCAACTGAATCCATAATAGAAGTCAATCCATCGCAACTATGATGGGATTAGGCCTAATCACCACGCTTGCCTATTGCGGATGGGTGATCACAAACCCGAGGTACAGTATAGTCGAAAAATTCCAAACATTAGTACTTTTTGCTTGGCCCAGGAAGCAAACCCGGGACCGCGAGAGTGATCTCACCAGACTCGGGCCGTGAGGCCCGGTGCTTAAACCACTAAACCAACAGGGCGTTCGTGCATAGTAAATACGTAGGTATTGCATTTAAAAACATTTAAATATAATTCGATTATAATAAAATTCTTAAACATAGATACAAACTTTTACCAAACCATGATTCATTTGGTCTGGTTCCTCAAGCTTGCATCCAGCAACCGGGAATTGCTCGCTAAGATGAGGGATCTAGATGTTTTATTGTAATACATAAAACATTATAATATGGGTTACAATAACAAAGACAGTACAATAAGGCAATTTTATCACTTGTAACGAATCTTCCGGTAAAACATTTCGGTAGATGTAGGTAACTCGGTAGGTAGTTTGGTATTCACAAAAATAAAATCTTTAGAGCTTTTATCATTAACCATATAATATTTATAAAATATAATTTATCAACTAGGTATTCGTATTCATTCGTACCTAAGTCAGCAAAATATGTAGAAAGAAAATGTTTATATTTTACAAAAAAAAACCTATGTCCTTACGTAAATCTCCAATCCCACTGTGCGATGTGCCCGAATCTGCTGCCACAAAATAATTACACATTATTTTGTGCTGCTGCTTAACTGAAAAATCTATGTTTTACTGTACTATAAGTAGTGTCCCCTGCACTATTACTTGTTGCCAGTCATTAGCCTGAAGTTCTCACAGATCATTTTCGCTTACAATCAGGTGATCCGTCTACTCGTCTACCACGTATCACATACAAAATGAGGCTAGGTAAATACCAAACGAAAGAGCCAGTCGAACATCACATTGGCCTACCTTCGCGGCATCGCTCAAAATGTCAATTTTTTGACGGCGAGTGCGCAAGGACCGATTTTTCACTGCACAGTGGTCGCATTGCACAAGTGTTCGCTTACGACATCGCTGCCCATTGTGTCGCGTGCTTCGAATGGCGATGGGCCAGGGTTGTCAGACTTTTGAGAAATCTTGTATTAGGTACCCCAGTCTCTGTTATGAGATACGATAAGTAAAGTACCTACTTAGTGTTAGGTTTAAATATTCTTTATTTCTCAATAAAAAGAATAGAGTAGAAAAAGTTTATTTGGCACCAAAAGTACAGATATGTTGTACAGTTAAAGATACAGTTCAAACTCTTACAATATAATTAAACTAATACAATATACATAATAAAAATAAATAAAATATAATAAAAACATAATTATTGTCACTTGTTTTCCTCCAGACGCCTCCTCGAATTAAGAGGGCTAGGGAATGGAATGCACCTGTGTTTGCTTACACACTTGAGCACTATGATACGTCGCGCGGTCTTTAAGATTGGCCGCTGTAACCGAATATAGGTTGGGGGATTTATTTACTTAAGGCTGCGCATGCGCACATTACCCACAATGGTGGACCCGCGCTTGTGTCAACCCTGATGGGGGCACACGGTGCAATCATAGTAATTATTATTATAAGTGGTGTACGACGCAGATTGTTATCGACGATGACTATGTATTGCATGATGTAGTGGTGCTGCATTTTTATATGTGCTCCCATCTACCCCTGAGTGTGCCCCTGATAGTCCCATCTTCATGTATCATCCTAGCCCACCCCGGGGGAGTACGGGTCCCACAGTACTCCCTCCGGACGGGGGGAGTACTCCTGCCAGGGAGTAACGGGAACTGCGGGAGCTTATGTAACTAAACCGAAACACTTGCAATGTAATGTATTTACGTACAGCGCCATCTATTGGCTAAGTTTAAAACTAATCTCCCGAAGCTAAGTTAGGGCAGGGTTTTAAATGAATTAAATCAAATAACCCTTTATGTACATACGTATTGATGTTTCGAACTTCATTTTGTAAGTAATTAACAGCTGATTTTCTTATTATTTTCAGATCATCTCAAATAGCCGTGGAAAACTATGAAGCCGTTTATAAAACAGGTACTTATAGCTACTTACTTATGTAATGATTTTTTTTAATGAATTTTAACTGTGGGAGAGCCACGCTTCGGCATGAATGGGCCAGCTCGACGGGAGTGATACCACTGCCTCACAGAAAACCGGCGTGAAGCAGCCCGTGTGCTGTGTTTTGCCGAGTGAGTGAGGGTAGGAAGGGGATAAAAGGTTGGCAGCGCACTTGTAACTCCACTGGTGTTGCAAGTGTCCATGAGATCCGCCTGCTCGTCTGCTACCTATCACATAAAAAAAAACAAATCTGTATTCTTTACTTTACCTAACTAGAATAAAATTAAATACTTACAAATACTAAGTCAGTAAATACAAATTATAACAAAGAGGGGCCGTACATACCTACAGAAAAAAATAAATTAATTAAACAATAGGAACTAAGTAAGCACACACACCACATTTAGATAATATTTTCAATTATGTAGCACACATTGCAATTTTAATATAATTTTATTTCATAAGATTGTAGCAAAAAAAGGCACGGACCTTGAGTCTGTAGACTGTAAAGTTAACTACTTCAATATTTTTTTTAACTAGAATAAAATTAAGTCGACCTGACGCCGTCTGTACCTACATAATAATATCCAGATTAGATCTATCCGCACTTTATAAAATATTTTACAGTAGGTACAATATTCTTAACAATATAAAGCTTAATAAGTAGGTAATTCTTTAAATAAATCAAAGATTAAATCATATTTTTATCGCATAAAACATCAGGCATAGTTTCTAGGCTGCGCTTGCGTCGTGATAACGTGCAAGATCTTTGTCACGAAATAGAATATTTAAGTTAAAACAATAACAATACATATTTTATCAATATCATAATTATCTATACTAATATAATAAAGCTGAAGAGTTTGTTTGTTTGTTTGTTTGTTTGTTTGTTTGTTTGAACGCGCTAATCTCCGAAACTGCTGGTGCGATTTGAATAATTATTTTTTTGTTGGATAGTCCATTTATCGAGGAAGGCTATAGGCTATCAACATAATAATATTAAGGGGGTTGTAAGGGGTTAAAAGGGGGGTAAAAAGTTACTTTTCCACGCGGACGAAGTCGCGGGCGGCCGCTAATCTTCCTTATAAAGTACCTAGTTGTCGCTGTCGGCAATAAATCCTTAATTTAATAATGAAATAATAATAAATTCACACAACATCGCATACATTGACCTGACTCCGTACTTATAGTAGCTTGAAAGCACTTGTATGGTAGCACGAGTAATCGGATCACCTAATAGGTAGTAAGAGTAAGAAAACATTTATTGACCACAACATTTACACAGACAAAAAGACAAAACAAGACAAAGTAAGCGATTATCACCGCCCATAGACACTACAACACGTGGACTCACTAGGTGCACTGTCAACCTTTAACCCCATTTCCTCCAATTGGGTCTCTGGTACCCTCACTCACTTGACGAAAGACAACGCAGGCGCTGCTTCACGCCCTGTCTTCTGGTGAGGCCGTGATTCCAGTCAAGCCGGCCCATTCATTAATGATTCAGTTAGTCTGGTTCCCCTGTTAAAGGGTTGCGAAGATCAGACGACAATCTCTTTATTGTGAATAGTGGCCCGCCCTCACTTCGCTTCGGGACCGTTATTCAGAAATGAACTAATAGATGGCGCTGTGCTAAATTACATCGCGCAAGCGTTTCGTGTTTTCGGTTTACCTATAAGCCTTGCCGTTGTCTATAGAAGTTATCTCTTTATAAATAATATAGATACCAGACTTCTCAAATCCTGCATGCCCAACCCAAGTCAGTCAAAGTGTATCCCGGGCGAAGTTTTTAGCATCTCTTATAAATTTACAAAAAATAACCAGGTAACTAGTTCTAGAGTCCACCATCTCAGGAGCAGGAAATACGCAGTGAACATTTAAATGTACCTACAGTCTACACACTTTAATATTTTGTTTCGAGGAACGCATTAACAAAAACATAAATAATAAGAGCTGACTTCAGTAATCGCTGCAGCGTAGTGCTTGTGACTGATTTAAATGTTAAATGACGGTGCAGAAATAAGCTTGTACCAGTGTAACAATAACCAGAAGCTCGTACTCGAACAAAGAAATCGTAGCGTAGCGTTTATGTATCGTAACATTTTTAAATCTACATTATTACTGCTTACCATTAGGGTTGGCCGGATGGCGCATTTGGTGGTGATCTTGCCTCATGCTTTAAGGTCGTGGGTTCGATCCCTGCCCTGGATAAATCATTCGTGTGATGTACCTTTTTAATCACTGGGTTTTCTAGTGTTTTTCTCAATTGTTTGTAACACAATTAACTGCTTTTAAGCTACTTAGTACGGAATCAATCACAATGCATGAGATGTGATATGCTGTGTGAATTAATTTATTAATTATTAGCTCCATGGTGAGGGATAACATCGAGAAAAACATGTTGCGGAAAGTCACTAAACCTTGTTTCCATGATTCAGTTGGCCTGGTTCTCCTATAAAAAGGGCTGCGAAAGCAGACGGCAGTCGCTTCATTGTAACTAGAGTCCCCAAATCCTGGAGCATGGTTAAAGTTTACCCAAGACTCCAATGCGACAGCTTTGGATACAATGCTGAAAGTAGTACGATAATAAAATATATCCATTAAATATACATAAGACGTTATGGGAGCGCTCGCTCCAGTGGTTTGAAGTGTAAAATATTTTTAATATTTATGCAATTAAACTCACTTGATTACACTCGAGTAATTTACGTCTATTTAATTGACCTACTTATCTAAAATTGTAATTGAATGTAATACTCAAAGTAGTAACTAGTCTAGTGTCTGTAAGAAAATAATATGCCACGCTACTGTCTATATCCAAACTGTGGTCCGCATGAATTTAAGCTTTAGTTGTCAAGACGATAAACTAAGATTACAAAAACTTTGATAAAAAGCTATCAATCGTAAAGTGTACCTTAAATTAAAAAAAAACCTTAAAGTTACGAATTTCATAAAAAAGAAATAGATGCCTGATACTGATAAGTTTTTCAAACTAATTTGCAATGTTTTGCGTGACTGATCTGGTATTAGGACAGAAATTTAAGTTGAGGTAAAAAACTGAAAGGGATAATACGAATAATTTGTCATTTTGAGGCCATGACGTTATCTTTGATTGGTTTTTTCTTCCAAACTTCAACGACCAACTTTTAAACGAATAGGTATAGTACCTCACCTCAGCATGTGATTCCCGGTTGCGTCAAAAGCTGGCGCTGAGCCTGGGCTACCTACCTAAGCTTCGACCATGGTTCAGGAATTTGGGAGTGTTTGCAATGAAGCGACCGCCGTCTAAAGTTACGTGCTTTTTAACAGGGACTAGACCAGGTTTAAATCATTGTTAAAACGTTTTTTTTATGTGATAGGTAGAAAAAGAATCACGGAATATTATTTTGCCTTCCTCCCCCTCCAGGATGAAATTATAGATTTTTGACCAGCATAGTGCCCTGTGTTAAAATGTGATTAGATGGCTCTCCTCCTCTCATCATCTCAGTCAGCCTATTCATTCGTACTTTAACTTACCAGCGTTCGTGACGTGGTAGGTAGGAATGACACGACGCGACTTATGCTGAGCGGGCGCATATTTGGCACAATGTTTGTTTTCATTTTTGTTACCTATGTGTCATTATGTTCGCTTTTTTATATTTTGTTGTTTCCTTGTTTTTTTTTTATATACTAGAGGCGGCAAACGAGCAAGCGGGTCACCTGCTGGTAAGTAATCACCGCTGCCCATGAACATCGGCGAGATCAGAGAGGTCGCTGATGCGTTGCCGGCCTTTTAAGAAGGAGTACGCTCGTTTCTTGAAGATCCCTAAGTCATAGCCGTCAGGAAATACTGCCGCAGCTTAAACTATTCCACAAGACTGAGGTTCGCGGGAGAAAATTCCTCGAAAAACGCACATTGCTAGATCGCCAACCATCGAGATGATGAGGATGGAATGATGTTTGGTGCCAAATAAATGATTTATTTATTTATTCATCCATTCATTCCAGGCTTTCGTGGTGAGCGGCGCAGCGCTGAACATCGCGGGGCACGGCTGCGCACACGGCTTCCCGGCGGTGCTGTTCGCGCAGCTCAAGATCAGCGGGGAGGTGGAGCTGACCGACCATGACACTTCCTGGATAGGTGGGTACCACCTGGTGGCCCGCCGCCAGCTTTTTCGGCGCTCGCGTGCAATACCGGTTATGTCGCCCTAGTCTCCTTAACAGCTACGCTACTGCTGAGAAGTCGCTCAATTTTTTTATTAACACGAGTAAACTCAACCTAGGTGGGCAGCTACACATCAAAGTACTTACCTATCGACTCTCATCTTCCTGTCAAAACACATTAGGTTGAAAATCTTTTGAGAAAATTTAACAGGTTGTGGTAACCTGATAGTATTGTGTAGCTGTCTGTACCTACCTATCTCGTATTTTAAACTTTTCGTTATATTCTAATTTTTATCTGTCTATTAGAGTTTATTGTTTTTAAATGTTTTCCGTGTTCCAGTTTTTATTATGTAGTCGTAGGCAATTAAAAATTTTATGTTTTCAAAGTATTTTCCGTGACTATAAATTTTACTTAAATCAATCAAACAGGCACTAAGTCACAATAATAGCACCTTAAATATTAAATTATATTGTGCGACAAGGCTGTTGTGGCCAATATAATACACTACAGCGTGTTCAAAAAGAGATTAACGTTTAATGTATCAAAAAGTTTTTGACTATCAAATTTCAATCATCTTGTGGCGATCGACTTTTAGATATGTTTTTTAGACACCTTGTGTACCAGATAGGTAACATAATAATATGTGAGCCATATTATTGTATCTATCTGGGTAATAGATTTTTACTGCCACCTGTTAAGCTCCTGCAAATTCTTTTAAGAAAAATATACCTTCTAATTATTTACAATACTATGACCACCTTGCCGGTGGCGTGTGGATTCAGACTTTTATAAACATTATATCTTTCTATCTAAGTACCTATACATAAATAAGCCTATTTTTGTTTGGTAATTGGTACCGACTTTATTCCATCTTTTTCATTAATTTCAGCATCCGTAGTCGGAGCCATGGGCATCGTCGGGAACTTCATCTCCCCAGTCCTCATGAACCGCTTCGGCCGGCAGAGGGCGCACCTCATCTCCACCATCCCAGCTCTGCTCGGCTGGATCATCTTCTTCCTCGGCAACTCCGTCACACTCTTCATCCTGGCCCGGCTCCTACACGGCTTAGCTTTAGGCCTACGGACCCCTTTAGCTGCCATATTAGTAGCCGAATACACAGATCCTAAATATCGAGGAGCATTCCTCGGAACATTCGCCATATCTTTAGGCTTAGGAATCTTCTTGTCACATCTTTGGGGAGCCCATTTAACTTGGAGAGCCACTGCAGGAGTTTGCGCCTTATTCCCTCTTGTATCCATGGCAATTATCAGTCTCTCCCCAGAGTCGGCCAGTTGGCTAGTCTCCAAAGCTAAGTTTGAAGAAGCTAAGAAAGCCTTCAGGTGGGTAAGAGGGGAAGGAGACGTTCAAGACGAGGAGTTGGAAGCAATGATAACGTCACAGAAGGAAGAGCAGAAAACCGAACTTCAAAGGAAAGAAATTAAGAAATTCACTTGCAACGGCATGTTCAAAGCTGGAATAGATACCATAAAAGATACGTTGAGGATATTTAAAAGGAAGGAATTCTACAAACCAGCTATTATAGCTATAAGTATGTTAGTTGTCTTCGAGTTTGGGGGAGCCCACATGTTTGCCGCTTACGGGAATATAATCCTACAGGCAGTCTTAAATAAGGATGACGCGAAAGACGTAGCATGGCAGTTTACATTAATAGATCTGCTTAGAACAGTGTGTGCTTTAGTAGCTATCTTCTTATTGAAATACTTTAAGCGACGAACAATTTTGTTCTCCAGTGGTGTTTTGACATGTTTTATCCATGTCTTCAATTTCCGTCTTCATTTATTTAAGGAAGGCTGGCTTCTTTTCAGCGCCATGGCTGTTAGACATAGTCCCTATTGACTTTAATGATAGTTTATACTTTAGTTTTCTGTTTAGGTCTAGTTCCCTTGAATTGGGTGATATGTGGAGAAGTGTTTCCGTTAGCGTATAGAAGTTTCGGATCAACGCTGTCTACTTTGTTCTTGACGCCTTCATTTATGATATCAATGAAGACTGCTCCTCATTTGTATTCATCTGTAGGAGTTGAAGGAGCTTTCCTAGTATACTCAGCGACTTTAACAGTTTTCCTATCGATAATGTACGCGTTACTGCCCGAGACGAAAGACAAAACTTTGCAGGATATAGAGGATAGTTTTAAGGGTAAGAAGAAAGAGGAACATGATGTACAAATGACGCTTATTGACAAAGAAGATATTGTAGTAATGAAATAATACTAAGAACGACCTATAGTTGAACGTTGACGTTAACAAATCTTTCAAACGATTCTCTCAATGCCATTCTACATTTGGTTCAAATATGTTTGAGGAAATCTGTCAGATTTTGGTAACCTAATGTATGGTTCTCTGTAGTAACGAGTATGGACATTGAAATTTAACTGTGATAGAATATATTTTACAAGTAGTAATACCAGATTAAGTAAGAATTAGATTTAACATTTTTAAGAAGCAGTTTAAAGTAGGTTTCAGTATTTCCTTTTGTTACTCATATTTTGTAGTACCTAGATATTAAGTATGATGAATGATATGTAGGTATGTTTTGAAGCATAAGTATGTAATGCAGTCAGCATCATAAAGTTACATCCAAGATGTCCAAATACTTAGTAACGTTCACGATATGCAGTAGGTAATATTGTCACAACCAACGTAGTAAAATATTTTATAACAACAGAAAGTTAACTTTTCTAATATGATATTCTGTTATTTTGAAAACTCACTGCTACTACAAAATAATTACACACAGAAGGTAGACTCAGCCTGATTTTGAATTTAGAAGAGTTCGTTGACATATGCTAGGGTTGTTGCCCGGCATGAGTACATAAGCGCGCGGCCTCTACCACAGACTTTGACAGTTCGACAATCTTATGTCATAGGCTAGGCTGGATTAATGTGGTCGAAAAGGCGTACTTATTTCGCCGTTAGTGCGCATGCGTGAGTAAGTACATGACACGTTTTTAGTTCTTAGTGGGCAGCCTCCTTTCTGTGTGTAATTATTTTGTGCTGCTACGTTACCGGTGGCGTTTTGGCTGTTGCTTTCCAAATGACAGTTTGAATGTGCCAAATTAATTGACGTTTTGTTCCTTTTCTTTACCACTGGTGATGCTTTGTTAAACGGCTATGTTAGTTGTTTTGATATTACTGCATACCGTGCATGTTACTAAGTATTTGGACATCTTGGATGTAACTTTATACATGATGCTGACTGTACAGTCAGCAGCAGAAGCCACTTTAAAGGTACATTCAATTTGCAAAATCCTTCGAATGGCGGACTGTGACAGAACGATCGGAAATTCACTCGATTCATGACTCGACTATCGATTACGAATAACTTGGGTTTTAATGATATTACTATTTGATTAGATTAGTGTTTAAGGTAAATATTATTAATTAGCAATGAGTAATACAATGTGGTTAAGCGATAAAGTTAATCACTGTTACAGTCGGCCATCCGTCACATTTTAACTGTCCATTTATGTAACTTTTCAATCTTATAAATGAATACCTAGTATTAATTAATTTTATTACATAGGGTACTGAGAGATTAAAAGCATTAAAATGCATAAAGTTTCAGCTTTATATTTAAACTAGTGGCCGCCCGCGACTCCGTCCCGCGTGGAAAAGTAACTTTTTACCCCCCTTTCAAACCCCTTACAACCCCCTTTTTCGCAATTAAAAGTAGCCTATGTACCTTTCTCAGGGTCTAGATTATCTGTATAACCCAATTTCATTAAATCGTTGAGTAGTTTTTGGCGTGACAAGAGTAGCAGACAGACAGACCAGAAGACAGACCGAGTTTACTTTCGCATTTCTAATATTAGTATGGATTAGTCATTCATGCCAAGTTGATCACGTAATAATTCTAGAAAAAACGACGAATTTCCAAAAGTCGTAGAGAAAAAGAGGTATTCAGCATGGTTTATAGAAGACAATTCAAATCTTTGGTTATAAGACGCGTTAAAGATACATAAGTATGTAATTGTTTTCTTACAGGGTGTATTAGAAAACAATTACATAACTGCTGTGTAGGACCTTAATTACTGAGCTGGTGTTTGTCTTGGATATTCAATAAGAATACAAATGGATGAAGAACTAAATGTTGTAAGATACTATAAAAAAATAAGAAACACTCTAGAATTTTCATTTGATTCTTTCCCTATACAGCAGGGCCTATACATAATAATAAATATGTATAAAGCAACTTGGTGCTGTGTTTTAGGTAAACCGAAAACACCAAACGCTGCAGGAGGCTAATTCTCGGTTTTCGCCTTCTATGTCGAGTCGACTTCATAGAACGCACTGACGAATAGGAGAACAAGATAATGTCGACTGTAATCTGTGTTCTCCTATTGGTTGTGCGTTTTATGAAGTCGACTCGACATAGAAGGCGAAAACCGAGAATCGGCCTCCAGGTGTTTATAGACGGTGATCAGTTTGCTCAAATCAAATCACATCAAATAGTTTATTCATAATAAATAGGGTTGTACATAATAACGTAGATGGTATATACATAAAATGCTCTTAGACCTATTTAGCCTTATATAAAGACATGATTTTTTTTTACAACTTAAGGAAATAATCACATCTTAGCTAAAATAAAATATACCTAAATGAATGGTCTGCATCATTTCGCAATCAGCAGCAACAAATTTATTTATCACATTGTGATAGGCAGATGAGCAAACTGATCACCTGACAAGCGATTGCCGTCCATAGACACCTGGAGGCCGATTCTTAACACGATCCTTAACACGCGTCTCCAACACGATCAATCAGACAACGCTTTCCAGATTCTTTCAATCCAGTTCGCGTTAACATTAACTGGTCCTATTATGAACGGCCCCACGGCGGCATGACCTTGCGACATCAGGACTCCCACCTGCTCCCAGCCGATCATCATAGAAGAGATCGAGGTGTGGTTCACGCCAGCCTTCTTGGCGCAGACCCCGGTGACTTGCGCGTCTTCCACCCAGAAGTAGGGGAGGCTCTGGCAGGCTGTCAGGATATGGTTGAGTACATCTTGGGAGTAGAGGGCTATGATGCCTGGAAGTTGAAATAGAAATGTTTGTTGAACATAGAGGTAGGTATAGTCTACGGCATTAAGGCAATAGCGATGACCTTGAGTGCGCAGAAACCAATTTTAGTAGAAGTCTTCCTTTTTACAAGTGCGCAAACTAATTTATTTATTTATTTAAACTTATTGCACAAAATTTGTAACAATAGGCGAACTTATTGCCCAGGGGCATTCTCTACCAGTTAACCTTTGGGTCATGCAGAAAAGACAGGGGTGCGGCGAAAAGAGTAACTAATGGTCATCGCTATTCTTTCATGCCGCCAGCTATTACTTACAAGAGAAGTAAATAAATAAATTCACACAACATCTCATACATTGACCTGACTCCGAACTAAGTAGCTTAAGCACTTGTGTTACAGATATCAGACAACAGAGGATCACCAAAGGTCAAAAGGAGTCGAAAGTCAAAAGGAGTGCGAATACTTACCTAACAAATAAATCGGGTAGACGTCGCCTGCATACTCTTCTACGCTCACTTGCCATTTAAACTTCTCACGAACGACTGGCGAGCCCTCCATTAGCAACCCCGCCAGCAACCCTCTAGCGCCCCAAGGCGACAGATCCCTCGCCAAAAACCTCCTCAAGGCTCTAGTGTTCACGAATACATCATCATCTGTCTTCAAAATATACTTCGCACTTGGGCAATGATGAGCGATCCACTTCAACCCCATAACATGCTTATACGTCAAGTTCCTGTACGTATCAGCGAAATTGCCTTGTACGATATCACCGTGCGCCATACTTTCGTTTCGAATTTTTTGGTCTACTTCTTCATTTGTTTCTGCGATTAAGAAAAACACTTTAGTGCACTCGTGGGCATGTCCCCAGGTATTCCGTATTGTGCTTCTAAGCTCATAATGATCAGGTTTTGAAGATACTATCACAGCAAGCAGTAATCCAGCTGTATAATTTTCACATGTTTGCGGATTGATAAGAAACGTAAAGTTTTTCAAATCGATCAGCCGGTCGTATGTATCATTTACTTTTATTTCTGTATTATCGTTTGGTTGTTTAAGAGTGAACTTTTTCTGTGGTTCGGGCGCGACGGGCTTAGTAGTAGTGCTGTTATAATACCCGGTTAAGATGATTCCACCGATGCTGATGAAAAACAAATTCAGTAAGACCCAACTTAGAACTTCACTATTTGGACACAGATTTATAAAACGACGCAAAATGTGAGGAACTTCTTTTAGTAACATAGTGAAACAAGTACTATACTGAAATGATGTTGGTAAGATACTGCATTTGACTTCTATAGAAATAATTACAGTGTAAAATAAATTTAAGTACGTACCTACAGGGTGTATCTGTGAATATTTAATATCCCTTTAGCCACGTCTTCTACCAATCATTCTGAACAACATTAAAATGTGTTCTAGGACTTTGAAAAAAATTCAACTTTTCATACAACGTACTTATTCATTTTGTATGAGGAGTAGAAAAAAATATCGGCGAATAAGTCACAGAACAAAAATGTTGTTCAGAATGATTGGTAGAAAATGTGTTCAAAGGGATGTACCTAAATGTTCACAGATACATCCGGTATATCGGCACATAGAATAATAAGTAACAAGGTACAGACAACTTACTACACTTTGGAATAGATAGTAAAAGAATAATGCAAAAATTGTATGGCTACTGTGTCACCTCCCCCCTTCCCCCCAACAATCGTGACGCTAGTTTTATACGACATTACATAAAACCTTTTTTACACAAAAATATAAAATATTTATTTGCTCATTACCTACACGCCACGATAACTATTATTAAGTTTAAGTTTAGCATCACGTTTAACAATATTGGGGTCGATTCTTGCGCTTGGCTATGGAGTGTCAGAATGACTCTCCACACTACTATTCTATTACTTCACTTAAGTACCTACTTGCTAAGAATCGACATTGTAAAAACGGATTTTGGGACACTAATCCCGTGTCCCAAAAATCAGCTCCCGTGTTTCAGGGGCCAATTCTCATTCGCTAGAATTAGAGATTTGTGTTATTTAAACGTATGAAATCTCTAAATTCGACTTCCATAAGGCTAGAATTTAAAGAAATCTACTATCTTCTTCTATATCTATCTATACTATCTATAAAGAGGTTAATCTCTTATTCCATACCGGGGCTTATAGGTAAACCGAAAACACGAAACACTTGCGTGAAACAACGTCCAGCGCCATCTGTTGGTAGACAGTGGAACTACTGTCCCGAAAGGAAGTGAGGGCGGGCCACTAGTCTATACTATTTATAAAGAGATAACTTCTATGGACAACGACAAGGCTTATAGGTAAACCGAAAACGCAAAACGCTTGCGCGATGTAAGTAACTGGACACAGCGCCATCTATCGGTTCATTTCTGAATTACGGTCCCGAAGCGAAGTGAGGGCGGGCCACTATCTATACTATTTATAAAGAGATAACTTCTATAGACAACGACAAGGCTTATAGGTAAACCGAAAATACGAAACGCTTGCGCGATGTAATTTAGCACAGCGCCATCTATTGGTAGACAGTGGATTAGTGGAACTACTGTCCCGAGAGGAACTGAGGACTGGCCACTAGCCTTCTTCTTTCTTCTATACTATTTATAAAGAGATAACTTCTATGGACAACGACAAGGCCTATAGGTAAACCGAAAACACGAAACGCTTGCGCGATGTAATTAGACACAGTGTCATCTATTGGTTCATTTCTGAATTACGGTCCCGAAGCGAAGTGAGGGCGGGCCACTAGTCCTTAATAAAAATGTTCACCTTGAAACATAAACTTTTTATTGGAATATGAGTTCTAAAGTTAAACACTTAAACTTATTTTGTAACAACAAATAGGCATCATCAGGCACATTCAAAGTGAGGAACTTCTTTTAGTAACATAGTGAAACAAGTACTATACTGAAATGATGTTGGTAAGATACTGCATTTGACTTCTATAGAAATAATTACAGTGTAAAATAAATTTAAGTACGTACCTACAGGGTGTATCTGTGAATATTTATATCCCTTTAGCCACGTCTTCTACCAATCATTCTGAACAACATTAAATTTGTTCTAGGACTTTGAAAAAAATTCAACTTTTCATACAACGTTACTTGTTCATTTTGTATGAGGAGTAGAAAAAAATATCGGCGAATTTACAAAAGTCACAGAACAAATGTTGTTCAGAATGATTGGTAGAAAATGTGTTTAAAGGGATGTAAATGTTCACAGATACATCCTGTATATCGGCACATAGAATAATAAGTAACAAGGTACAGACAACTTACTACACTTTGGAATAGATAGTAAAAGAATAATGCAAAAATTGTATGGCTACTGTGTCACCTCCCCCCTTCCCCCCAACAATCGTGACGCTAGTTTTATACGACATTACATAAAACCTTTTTTACACAAAAATATAAAATATTTATTTGCTCATTACCTACACGCCACGATAACTATTATTAAGTTTAAGTTTAGCATCACGTTTAACAATATTGGGGTCGATTCTTGCGCTTGGCTATGGAGTGTCAGAATGACTCTCAGCAGGACTATTCTATTACTTCACTTAGTAGGTATAGCTGGAGGCACGAAAGTATAGCGATGACCGTTATTTTGCGCACTTGTAAAAAAGAAGACTTTCTATCAAAATTGGTTTCTGCGCACTCAAGGTCATAACTACACTTTCTTTTCTTGCCTCGGACTATACTTGGTAAGAATCGACATTGTAAAAACGGATTTTGGGACACTAATCCCGTGTCCCAAAAATCAGCTCCCGTGTTTCAGGGGCCAATTCTCATGCACTAGAATTAGAGATTTGTATTATTTAAACGTATGAAATCTCTAAATTCGACTTCCATAAGGCTAGAATTTAAAGAAATCTACTATCTTCTTCTATATCTATCTATACTATTTATAAAGAGATAACTTCTATGGACAACGACAAGGCTTATAGGTAAACCGAAAACACGAAACACTTGCGTGAAACAACGTCCAGCGCCATCTATTGGTTCATTTCTGAATTACGGTCCCGAAGCGAAGTGAGGGCGGGCCACTAGTCCTTAATAAAAATGTTCACCTTGAAACATAAACTTTTTATTGGAATATGATAGTTCTAAAGTTAAACACTTAAACTTATTTTGTAACAACAAATAGGCATCATCAGGCACATTCAAAGCGAGGCACTTATGTTTTAGTCACATACGTGGAATGCTAAGGGGGCATTTACATTGGTCTATAATTAGGTCGTTGGCTCGAATGATAGCCTTCGCTCATTCCCGTTCGATCCATAAGGACCATAATATGGCCTGAGGCATTGAACGTGCGCACTATCTACCAATGTAAATGCCCACTTCCATAATTTTATATTCCCATAGTATTTTTATAATACCTACTGTAGCTTATTACTATAGCTTTATAGCTTGATTTTATCTAACTATTCTTGTGATTCTAACTTTGGTCATCTTCAATTTAAGTTACACGCTTTTAATTTTAACTTCTTCTCTTTGTCACATTTGTGAGATCCCATCCCCCTCTGGGTCGTTAAATGTGACGTCACAAAATGTAAGACCTCTCTTCCCCATCCATATTACCGTGAAACTAACACGGATGGATGGCTCTTAAAACAAAATAATAACATTTTCCTTAATAAATTAGGTACAGGCGGCCACAAATAAGTTGGGATCTGTCAAATTCCTTCTAATTGAACCCAATGGGTTAGTAAAGTAGGAGTCAGTTACAGAAATTCTGCAGATTGGAAAATAGGTACTTACAGTCACACATCAAGTTATAGCTGGCGGCACGAAAGTATAGCGATGACCGTTATTTTGCGCACTTGTAAAAAAAAAAGACTATGAAAATTGGTTTCTGTGCACTCAAGGTCATATCTACATTTTCTTGCGACAGACTCTACCACAATCTGTCAAATTTCCTCAATTGATATTCAACCTATAATGTAGGTAGGTATTTCATAGTAAGATGAGAGTTGATTGAAGAAATTTGACAATTTTGTATTACACTTGTGTGGCTGTATCGTTAACAAAAATATCTTACAACTAAGTGCTTTGGTTTCTTTTCTTTACCATTAGTTTCTACTCAGCATATATTTTTTCAAAGATAAATGCACAAAATGTAAGTGAGATTCGTAATCAAATTATTCTAAGAAAACAAAATTTGTACTTACATTTAATGTTTTTAAGTAGGTAAAGTAAACAAATAAATATTATATGTTTTTAACTGTTAGAAACTACGGAATATAACTTACATAAAACACAATTATTATATCTTTGTACTACACATAAAAGTTAATAAAGATTATCGGACAACAAAAAAATCTCCTTTTAATACTGTGTCAACTGTTTTAAGTAATTCAATAATTCTTCAATATCACTTATTATTCACAATACACAAAAGTAAATCACATTAAAACATTAAACTCTAAAAATACTAATTTAAAAGCGTCAGCCAACACATTGCATTCGAGATTATGAAAGATCGACCCTTCCTCGTAAGGGATATATTTAATAATTCGAATAATCGGAGTTTTAAAAAAAAATGCCATTGGAGAGAAAAAAAGCTACGTTTTGATATTGCACTATTTTTTGAATGAATTAAATGAAAGAAACATGATAAGGGAAGGACAATAGTGAGCGAACGCGCAAACACTGGTTTCGCGGGGGGAGGAATAATAGCGCACTTAGACTTTTTTAAGACAATTTTTTTTCTGAAAGTGGTTCGGATAATCGGCGATTCGGAGAGTCGAAGTTCGGATAATTGGAGTTCTACTGTACTCGAACTCCCTGACTATCTATCTTAAAACCTTTTTGAAATTAAGTGTTAATTAATTTCTACATTTTCACTCAGGTATAGCTTTCCATATCTTTTTTATCTTATCAAGACTGAGATCAGGTGGTCCAAACAGGAACGGTCCAACAGAATTAGGACCCAAAAGAGTCAGTAGATTAACTCGGTGGTGGTTGAGGATCAGCGAAGAGAGAGGAGTTCGGTTCACTCCAATCTGTTGCGCACATACCCCGGTGATGTGGACGTCATCTATCCAGAAGTACGGGAGGTTTTGTGCCACTGTCAGTAAGCGAGGAACAACGTCTTGGGAGTAAAGAATGGCCCAGCCTGGAATGAAAATATTATTACTATTACTATTTAGAAGAATAGACACCTGACTCATTCTAAAATTGGTTGCATATTGGAGTGTTGATTGTGAATGGTAAATTGATAGAAATAAATTTAATAATAGCCCTGATCTACACCCAGGAGGCCCCACTTTTGCATAACTATCAAATATTCCCAAAAGTACAGTAATTATAGACATTGTTTTCAGGGTTCATATTGCGAACATAATGAGAAGAAGATTGGACAATGTTAATGAGAGTAACAATAAATCTTATACCTGCACAATAAGTTGGATAATACTGCGCTCCATACTCGGTAGGAGTCACTTTCCACTTGGATTTACTCGAACGCTGCACATGCGCATGCACCAGCACCTGGCATGTAATTAGTCCCTTCGCTCCCCATGGAGACAGCTCTCTTGCTAAAAACTTCCTCAGCGCATGAGTGTTCACCACAATATCATCATCTGTCTTCAAAACATACTTGGCCATCGGACAATGATGGGCCACCCACTTTAAGCCCATTACATGCTTATACGTCATGTTCCGGTATGCATCATCGAAGCTCCCTTGCACAATATCACCATAAATAAAACTTTCATTCTGTATCCTCTGCGCTACACTTACATTTCTTGACTCTCCGACCATGAAGACGACTTTTGTTGAGTCTACAGATCGACCCCAAGTGTTCCGTATCAACATACGGTTCTCATAATTCGTAGGCCTCGATGATATTATCACTACCAGTAGTATTCCAGCTGGGTAATCTGAGCATGGCTGCGGATTAACTTTAAAACTGAAGTTTTTAATATTAATCAGTTGATCATAAGTATCATTCACTTGTGTTATTTCTGTAGCATTGTAAGGGTCAAGAAGGTTGAATTTAGGATCAGGGATACGCACTATTGTGGGCGTCGTAGTGTTATAATAGTCGTAAATAAGAGCCAGACCAAATATGCAGATCAATAGTTTGTGTAGATTCAACATATCTAACCTTTCACGATTCTCGGTCATATTTAGAGGTGTAGACACAGGTAAGTCTCACTCAGTTTATAAGCTACATTGGTATTGCACAACACCACTCTTTGGAGGAAGGAAGGTCACCAAATTTATATTCAAAAACCGCAAATCCAAGGAAAAGCATTCAATGTAAAATTTTTTGGACGATACGTTCAAAAGCTGGTTGTTTATGCAAAAGTAAACTGTCAATTTTTTTTTTATCTTGTTCTGTTTCACCAGCTGATCCCTATTTTTTAGCAAATAAGCAATAATTAGCAAATCAAGCCATAAGTATTTTTGTGTATTTTAGGCACTCATAATAAAGAATAACTAAAAACTTAACATTTGACGAAGTAAATTAAACGACTTTAGTTTAGTTTTAGAACAGATCTGTCAGTTTGAGTAATCAGTGTTGCTAAATAAAAAAAACTTAATATCGGAATACATTTTGTTTTCTAGCAACGTTTATTACTAAGTTGGGCTTCCCGCTTCATAAAGGATTCCCCGAATCAAAAACAATGGTTTACAAAAATAGATCACACGCAAAGAAGCAGTTTCACTGTATTGTACGAGCTACGAGATGTAAAAATTATACTATGTATTGCCGAATTATTGTAATTTGATAGCAAATTGTAAAGACATAGAAAGTACGCTAACCTATTCAAAATTATTAATTTCTTATTTTAACTTTAAGACATGCGTAGTTTGCCATTTTGGTTTCATTTAAATGTCTGACTGCCTCGGTGGCAGTAATAGTCGCACTTTGGAGTAACAGCTCCGTCCGCTAGAGGGTCCAAGTTCAAATCCCGGGTTGGATGAATATTCGTATAGCTGGAGGCACGAAAGTATAGCGATGACCGTTATTTTGCGCACTTGTAAAAAAGAAGACTTTCTATCAAAATTGGTTTCTGCGCACTCAAGTTCATAACTACACTTTCGGACTATAAATAGGTACTTAATTTTTCGTTTTACCCCCATCTTGTATCCACGTGCCTTGCCTTTATAGGAAGACTACGTGCCTATGAAGGTGTAGGCTCGTTTCTTAAAGATTTGATTGATGGAATGGGGCATATTCCGCCCAAAATTCCGCCATCTTGCGACGTCTGCGGCGCAAAAATAGGTAAATTTCTCCAGCCTCTTGACCCCTGCACTCTAGCCCCACAATGGCTAGATCTGTGTGTTCGGCGGAGCCCTATTATTGTCGATCGGCGACTCGCGCCCACTTAGGCACGTCTGCCGATGTCGCTCCGATATCTATATAGAGCTGTTGTTACAGGAATTGACTAACTGAATCATGGTTAGGGTAATGCATCAAGAAAGTCTTGACAATAAATAATTGCGCCACTGCCGCTTACATCATGGAGTATGGTAGCCCCATTATTAGATATAGGTAAGTAGGTAAAACATGTCATTGTGAGTGTGATTTTTTTTTGTGGTCTGTTTTTTTTATTTTTAAGTACATGTATAATCATACCCCTAATAAATTTAAGGGTTGCGAAAGTGAGGCAGCAGCCAGTTGCGTCATCCTAATAACCAGACATAGGTACTCAATCCTGGATCGTGATCCAATCAATGCATGTACCTCGGGGTCCAAAGCAATAATTGATTTGCTTAAAAATTAAGACGCAACCGGGAATAACACGCTGAAATGTTGGTGAACAAGGCTCACATTATCCAATGAGCATAAAATAATGAGCTCCGCATCTTCAGTTCATGACCAAAGTCAATTAGGTACCTCTCTGTTTGAAATGCGAAAAGCAAGCTCCTATCTCTTTCTCCCCCATCTAACTTGGCCAAAGGAATTAGCTCAGCTAAGTCACAATGGCACCGAAACAATTAGTTCTAACTACCCAATACGTTTACCGTCCGCCTCGGAGTTGCAAATTGTACTGAATCGGAACCTTTTGGATTGGAGCCAAAACTGTGCATCGGCGTTTAAACGTTGATAAATACACATGTGTACAGATCAGCCTACAATGAAATTGAATTAAAGACTAATCTCGCGAAGTGCGTCTTTTCTGTTTGGATGAGACGGGCAGAACACTGATTTACTGTTTTCGTTTGTTACTGGATGGTTTTGTTTAGTGATCTCAACGTGGTTCGGTGAGGGTTAGACAAAGGCTTTACAGAGAGCGTAGGGTAGAGGCCCATATATAGTCCGAGGCAAGAAAGTGTAGTTATGACCTTGAGTGCGCAGAAACCAATTTGGATAGAAAGTCTTCTTTTTTACAAGTGCGCAAAATAACGGTCATCGCTATACTTTCGTGCCTCCAGCTATACTTAGTAGCGCGTAGGTAGAGTCAACCTCCTGTGTGTTATCATTTAGTTTTATGCACTGTGCGCTTAGCGCAGTCTCGGGCGATACCCAAACGGGTATCGGCAAACGGTAATACTTATGCTCCCTGTGGTTCCCAAGTGTCGCGAGCTTGAGGAGGTAATAGCCGCTCTATGTTCACACCGCGGCGCGGCGTGCTCAAGTGGCGGCCTCAAACACGCCGCAGTTCTAGGACCCCCCTTCCCCCCTCGATGCGGGAATTACGACTATACTTAGTAGCCGAGGAACTTTAATTTAGATCCGATGACAGGTCACTCTAGAAATACTGCGACAAACTGCTGTTACTTAGTTTTTGGGTCCCCATTGGAATTTATCATGAGAACACTTAAGTAGATAGGTAGGTACATCTTACCACCCAACCCAACCTACTTTCTCTTTTTTTTTATGGTATAGGTAGCAGACGAGCAGGCGGTTCACCTGGCGGTAAGCAATTGCCGCCGCTCATGGACACTTGCAACACCAGTGGAGTTACAAGTGCGCTGCCACCCTTTTATCCCCTTCCCCGCCCCGGGTGGGCCTCCGGTACCCTCACTCACTCGGCAAAATACAGCACAGGAGCTGCTTCATGCCGGTTTTCTGTGAGGCAGTGGTATCACTCCGGTCGAGCCGGCCCATTTATGCCGAAGCGTGGCTCTCCCACAGTTACTCAATTCTTTATTAAAATAAAAATTATCCAATAGATATTAGGCTATGGCGGCCAATCTTAACGATCAGCCAGGTACGTAGGATATTTATAATGCGTGCGTGCGTGTGCGCAAGCAAACATATAGGTCCACTCTATATTCCCTTACCCTCTTTATATTCATATTCTTTATTGCACTCCATAGGTTACAAAAGGTGGTAAAAAAACAGAATAGGTAAAGTACAGTGGCGGACACATCAAGCTTTACAAAACTGTCAAATTTCCTCAATCGATTTCGAACTCAATGTGTAACAAAATAAGGTTTATAATCGAATGAAGAAATTTGACAGTTTTGTAAAGCTTGATGTGTCCGCCGCTGTACAATATGGACCATTATTCGATGGGACACCAGTGTGACACGACCGAAGGCAGATTCGGCGCAGGACTATCATCTTAACGTGCTTTCCGAGGCACGGGGGTACAAGACCGCCAACTTCCATACTTCGGGCTGACTCTGAGAATGGAAAACTCAGGTACCACAAATTTTTGGCCCGACCCGGGGATCGAACCCGGGCGCAGACGTTGGTTTAAAGTGTGACTCAGCCACTACCTCTACGTTATAAAAAAAATAACCTGGCTCATAATTACGTTTTTGACGGTGGTAAATGACTTAAATATTGGCTTAAACATACTTTACCACATTAATAAGACTACAGTTAGATATAAGTAAGTATCTCATTAGTTTCAGTTACCTACCTTTCTGTCTGTAAAACCACTTAAAATACATGCTCCACCGGCCATTTTTAATTAGAGGTTTCCAATCCGGCTTCCGTACCCTAAAAATATCCCTCTCGAAAACCCTTGATCGGCTGTCATAATTTCATTGCGCATGTCCGTACAACGGAACGCAATGGTCAAGTGACATTTATGATCGGTCCGTCATTACGTTTCCCGCGCTTCGCCGGCCGCTGTCAAACGTTGGCGCGCTTTTGCAGGCGCCATTTTTTTTCGCCGAGAAATTAATTTAAACTTCTACAAAAAAATAAAGAAATAAATGTAATGTGTGAATTTGTTTGACAAATAAAATGCGATTTGTTTATTTTAGCTAAAAGAAAATAAACCATTTCTTCAAGTTAAACTGTGTAGGTAACTTAAAGCTAATTATTAGGTTAGGTATGTTTAGATAGATAGGAAGATAGTTACCTGCTAAATACATGAATAAAATGAAATGATAGTAAATTCCTAGTAATTAACAGATTAGTAGGTAAACAGCTATGTTTTATTTGGTTCCATTTTGAAAAAGTCTATAAAATACGTAGAAAATGGCGGCTAAAAACTTTTTATGGCTTACTACGGTGCTTCTGCGGCTGTTTCTGGCGGCGACAGACTTGTGTTACGCACAGTAAGTACTTATTTACTTTTTTAAACTCATAACACTCATTTAGTTACCGTGGGAGAGCCACGCTTCGGGATGAATGGGCCGGCACAACCGGAGTGGTCCCACGGTGCACGACTTCACAGAAAACCGGGTTATTAACCGGCGGTATTTTTAAGAATTCTTTCCTTATTTCATATTAGCGGTCGCCCGTGACTTCATCCGCGTGGAAAAGTAACTTTTTACCCCCCTTTCAACCCCTTACAACCCCCTTTTCGCAATAGAAAGTAGCCTATGTTCTTTCTCAGGGTCTAGAATATCTGTATACCAAATTGCATTTAAATCCGTTGAGTAGTTTTGGCGTGAAAGAGTAACAGACAGACAGACAGAGTGACTTTCGCATTTATAATATTAGTATGGAAGTATGGATATAGATTTGAATGGTAAATTATAAAACCCAATAAGCCCCTCACACAAGATGACTGAGTCGGTAAATTATTCGCTGTACGGAATTGCTGTAGTTTTGAACGAAGGAAAAGTCTGAGAGTCCTCTTCCTTTCCTACGCGCAGTGCGTCTCGATTGTGACAAGTAGGTACCTATATACCTATTCTCATTTGTTACGGAGATGGTTTCGTTAATAAAGCCACCAGGGCCCAGGGACCTACTTTCACTCACGCAGCGAAACACAGCGCATGCACTGCTTCACGCCAGTTTTCTGTGAGGACGTGGTATTTTACTCTGATCGAGCCGGCCGATTCATGCCGTAGCGTGGCTCTCCCACTGTTAAAATTTTATTAACCTTCTCAGTAATATTTTATTCACCCCCTCGATGTCATCAGTCCTCTCTCTTTCAGATGAAATTACAAAAGTGTCCCAAAATAACCCTTTCCTAAACACACAAGGTGGTCAAAAATATCCCTTTGTTACTAATTTTGGATATCCCTTAACATATGGCTTGCACGAGATATGAGACCCAACCTCAATTCTTTTAATCTGTTCATTATTTATTAATAAGGGGTTTTTCATTTGCTACCAATAGGTGAGGGTTTCATCGCAAATGATGTATACTCTGTCAATAAAGTCATGTTTGTTCTTGAGAACTAGAGTTCCATAATATTTACTTAATTAACCAAACGGGTAGTCCCGTAAATTAATTACACTCGTACTATTTGATTCTTATTGGGTCTTACGCAATGTTAATTGCCTGTACATGTAGGTTATCTTTTACTTTAAGTTTTATAGAATTAGGGCAGCTGTCAGGTATCTTTATAAATAAATTTTATTGGTAATTTTTTGCTTTCAATTTATTCTTAAGTAAATTTGCACTTAAATAACTCATCGGAGGGTTCAGGTGGGACTAGAACCCACAACCTTCCACAGTCTAGGTGGCTGTCCTACCATTATAACTAATCCGAATCCCTTAGTTCCTTACTAGCCGACGAATTTCGTAAGTGCTGCAACTCGCTCATGAGCTGACGATAGTCTCATCAATATTGTGGTAGGCTAAACATTAACAACCTCCAACAAAATTCCTAACCTCCATCATTTCCACCAGGTCAGCCCTCCTCGCCTTCCAGGACCTGCTGCCGGACGACCCCCGCATGTACGACAAGATGCGCCCGCCCAAGGTCAACGACCAGCCCACCATCGTCAACTTCCACGTCACCGTCATGGGGCTGGACTCCATTGATGAGAATTCCATGGTGAGTTGAGGATCCGGAATTGAAGTAGGACAAAGGCTCAGTGGCGTACCCCCACTGTTACATTAACTGACTAGTAGGCCGCCCTTACTTCGTTTCGGGGCAGTAATTCCACTGACTACTATGAATAGATGGCGCTGGGCGTTGATTGTATCACGCAAGTGTTTCGTGTTTTTGGTTTAGCTATAAGCCCTGGCGTGGAATATGAGCTTAACCTCTTTATAAATAGTATAGAAAAAGATTAGGTTCTACCTGCTTTAATGAATCTGTGCCGGTACATACCTTCAACACACATAAAAAAAGGGGATATACATTTTGAATTTATGAGTTTCTGTAATAACTGAGATGTCATTATTAATGTGGGGTTGCAACGTGTTAATATTTATTTTCGAAAATCGGAGAAATATCCAAAAGTTCAGTTTGATCGAAATGTCTGATCAGGATTCCTAGCCCCTTGGTAGCTACGCTACTGCCAAGGGTATCCTACGGGGTGAAACTTTTAGGATGTCAAGCGGATGGCTGAAGTCATTCTTAGTCTTGAATTTACAACTTTAGCAGAACCTCTAAAAATTTCTTATTGTTGGTAGACCTACGCAGCGGATATATTCTTCGCGCAAACATGGAAGGACTTCCGTCTCCGGCTGCCTGAGAATATGACGTCGGAATACAGGTGAGAAAATTTCTCATGTGGACCTGAAAACCAAATGCGACATTTTTTTTATGTGATAGGTAGCAGACGAGCAGGCGGATCACCTGATGGTAAGCAATTGCCGCCGCCCATGGAATCAACACCAGTGGAGTCACAAGTGCGCTGCTAACCTTTTATCCTCTTCTCCCCGATGGGCCTCCGGTACCCTCACTCACTCGACGAAACACAGCACCCCCCGATTTCACGATAACCTACAGAAGATCGATTGATTGATGACAGTTTTGCATGTTAATTGCATCACTCATTAAAGTCATTAACAACTACCTTTCCAATAGATGTAATATTTTTAATGGGTTCATGCTTCATGTCATTTAATCCGTTGGTCAAGTGCTTTAAGTACGTACAGCCACACATCAAAGTATACAAAACTGTCAAATTTCTTCAATCGACTCTCTTCTTACTATCATACACATTAAGTTGAATATCAATTGAGGAAATTTGACAGGTTGTGGTAACCTGACGTGTGGCTGACTGTACTGAGCCCGTAAAGGCGCTAAAAGACACAAAGATGCAACTACTCTCCGCAGTGCTAATGAATCTAAGTGGTCAGATTATCTTTTATCCTTCAAATACACGTAAATAATTAACCTAGAACAAACTAAAGATACAAGATATCATCGATGTTAACACGAACAGACACATCTGTAAATGTCGCGATAAGATTGCGAAGTCGGTTACACGTACTAGGAACTCAGCCACTTACAGATAGTCTATCAAATAACCTGAATATTTTCTGAATACTTCAGTGGAGGCTACTGAAGCACTGATTTGCTTTGATTTACAAGATTAAAGTAAATGATGATTGCGGATTTGTTGGAGAGTTGAAAATAACAAAAAATGCTAAATATCATTTTCTTAATATTATACCTATAGATCTAGATGACAGACGAGCAGACAGATCATCTTAGCGATTAGCGACCACGTTAGCGATAGCCGCCACAAAACTAGTGCTATGCCGAAACATGACTAGCACGGTCAAAGAACATAGGTCAAAAAATAGACAAAATATCACCCCATAGAGAAGTGGTTAAAAGGATGTAAACATTCACATTATTTAGTTATATTCTCAGGATTATATATCACAGGAGTTAAAGACAAGTATCTGCCCAGGAAGTCACCCCTGCTGCATCATTGATACTCAAATTCCCTTGCAGACTCCTCGAGGTTGACTGGCTCAAGCACATGTGGCGGCCCGACTCGTTCTTCAAAAACGCCAAGTCCGTCACCTTCCAGACGATGACCATCCCCAACCACTACGTGTGGCTGTACAAGGACAAGACCATCCTGTACATGGTGAAACTGACGCTGAAGCTGTCCTTGTGCCATGAACTTCCTCATCTACCCGCATGACACGCAGGAGTGCAAGCTGCAGATGGAGAGCTGTGAGTAATTTGTTTCAATCTTTGTTTAACTTCAGTGTAGCCTATGGAAGTGTAGCCTATGAAAGTGTAGCCTATGGAAGTGTAGCCTTAGAAAGTGTAGCCTAAAGCTCTGTGGATTAGAACGTGTGCTTTCTCACTTTCATTCACCTGATGAAACTGATACTGGCTACTGTCCTGTGCTTCCTCATATCTACCCTACAACACACAGGAGTGCAAGCTGCAAATGGAGCTGTAAGTAATATGTTAATACTTTTTATTTTTGTGTAGCCCATTAAAGTGTAGCCTAAAGAATGGTGGTAGTTCAGTGGAAAGTGCACCAGCAGTCAGATCAGCAGTCGTTTTATTGTGATTAGCAGATTCGTAAATCCTGGATTACGATCCCAGAGTACCCCAGGCTCCAAATCGACAGCTTTGGATGACACCAGGAATAAATACGCTAATGATGAATGAGTGTAGTTTGTGCACGAGGAATACATCCTTTAAACACGAAAATACAAGAAAACCCAGTCAAGAAGAAAGAGAAGAAATACTTACTGCCAAAAGTTACTAAGATCGTAGGTATTTCGTGACACCTTATTCTAACAAAACTGAAGGCAAGATTTAGCCAAGTAGTCGCAAAGTTACTCGAGCTACAGGAACGGGCTACAGAAACGGTGATTACTTTGTGTGCTATATTTTTAAACCTCAGTTGTTGAACCACAAAAAATATCTCCCACTTGATCGCGACATTTGCGACAGCCACTCCAGCGTGATACGACACGCTCTTAGCTTCGAACCTCCCGGAGGCGTGATCCTCCGATGTAGGCCAAACAGCGGCTGACGATCCACTCACTGTATAATTAGGCGTGGCGGCCTAAGGATGGCAGCATTTTTTTTAACGACTTTGAAGAAGGAAGAATTCGGGATAAATGAGGTCTAAAAGATCGTCTTCTTTTAGGGTTAAAAGTAAAACCATAGATTCGGCGCAGATCATTATCGATTTGAAATAGGTATGTCATAGTTTTTATAAGTATACTAGTGGCCCGCCCTCACTTCGCTTCGGTACCGTAATTCAGAAATGAACCAATAGATGGCGCTGTGTCCAATTGCACGGCGCAAGCGTTTCGTGTTTTCAGTTTACTATAAGCCTTGTCGTTGTCTATTGAAGTTATCTCTTGATAAATAGTATAGATGAGCAAAATCAAAAGCACGCAGCTAAGCGGTTTCTGGAGCGACGATGGCATAAACACAGAAAGATGATAGAGAAAGACACGAAAAAAATATAAAAACAATATTAATTAATGTAAGTACTTACTTACTTACTTACCTTATATTTTTTTCCCATAGCCCGTCGTTTTTCCGCTGGATTATAATCACCATCGAGATGTGGCTCTGATCCGTGATCCTCTGAGAGTCGCTTTCCCCCGATATACGGTGGCAGGCTATAAAATGAAACGCCTTGATTCTTATTTGAATTAGGTTGTTAGTACTTAAGTAGGTAAGTACTTATTCGTGCACGTAACTGTACGAAGGAAAGCTGGCTGACTCACTGAATCCACGCGGCATAATTAGGCATAAGAGTGGAGCTCATAGGTAGGATGCTCATAGGATCTCGCTGACGATAATATGACTGATGGATGATAAAGCAATATTTTAACATTGAGATAGCGAAGCATAAGAAAGCATCCTTTGAGACGTTGGATTACTATAATACCTGTACGTATGTATGTACGGTGAAGGATTGTAGGTATTACGGTATTAAGTACTTACGTCAAATGGATGGTAAATGACTCGGCAGATTTGTAAGGAACTTAATTTCTCAATTACTGGGTGTTACAAATCTCTTGCTATATCTTGTGTAGTCATGGACGTATATAAGGGGGGGTCCAGGGGGTCCAGACCACCCCCATTGAGGCCTGGTTTGACATAAGGTTGAATCGGCTATAGCCAAGGGCGACTCGTTTGTTGGTTGGTGGGGTAACAAATTATAGATAGCCCTGGGACGGCAAATCAACATCACGTTCTTCAAGAATGCGTAGTAATAACGCACGCTGGGTCCAGCCGGTCCTTGAATTGTATTTCGGGAGAGCCGCATTATAAAATATTATTACAATTAGGGAAATTGTTAAGTGATTCGTAATTGTTTTAATTGCAATGTGGTCCCACATTGCAATTAAACCCCCTTGTCAAAGCTATATAATACGTCCGTGTGTGTAGTTAACGACTTGACAGAACAGATCATCCCTCATTCAGACCTAGATAGGTAGGGTGAACTTAATTATCCATGGCCTTAGATTTGAGTAAAGGAAATGCTTTTGTTGTGGCAGATAAGTAGACGGATCACCTGATGATGACACCCTAGTGAAGTCACATCATTGCTCTGAAAACTATTAAACTCCCCTTCGCTCCAGCTTGGACCTTCTTCTCCCTCACACTTCAACCCATTTCCTGTGAGGCCGTAGTATCACCGGTTGTCAACCCATGCCCGTTCATGCAGAAGCGAGGCTCTCCGGAGATTAGATTCTGTTAATCTTCTTTGGTGTTTGTGGTTCCTTCGTTGTTTCTGGTTGAAACAGGCCCAGGACAATGTATGTGATGTTGTCTAAATTTTTATTTACTAGTGGCCCGCCCTCACATCGTTTCGGGACATTAGTTTTCCATGCAACCAATAGATGGCGCTGGGTGTGGTTTACATCGCACATGTGTTTTGCTTTTTCGGTTTACCTATAAGCCTTGTCGTTGTTTATAGAATTTACCTCTTTATAAATAGTATTGATGAAGATTAATCTTTTATTCTTAAACCATTTCCCTATTCTCTATCTATCTATCTATATCTATACTATTTATAAAGAGATAACTTCTATAGACAACGACAAGGCTTATAGGTAAACCGAAAACACGAAACGCTTGCGCGATGTAATTGGTCACAGCGCCATCTATCGGTTCATTTCTGAATTACGGTCCCGAAGCGAAGTGAGGGCGGGCCACTAGTCCATACTAATATTATAAATGCGACTCTCTCAACGGATACGGAACGGAACTACTCAACGGATTTAAATGAAATTTGGTATACAGATAAGTAATCTAGACCCTGAGAAAGGACATAGGCTACTTTTTATTGCGAAAAGGGGGTTGTAAGGGGTTGAAAGGGGGGTAAAAAGTTACTTTTCCACGCGGACGGAGTGCGGGCGGCCGCTAGTCTTAAATAAAACAGAAGATATTTCCACAAAATGAAACCTCCCTTAGGTCCGGCAGCCCTACGGAACCAGCGGCGTCTGCGGAACTGAAGGGCCACTCTTACACAATGAATGGTTAACGAGCCCTGGAGGGCCCTGGAGATATTTTTGTGGCATTTTTAGATCGCGGGTGATTCTCGAGTGATAGCCGCACGTGGTGACTCTTGGTGTTGACACTTGTGGTTAGCTTTGGGGTAAGGATAGCGTATAGTCTGCGGCATGAAACAATAGCGATGACCTTGAGTGCGCAGGAACCAATTTTAGTAGACAGTCTTCTTTTTTACAAGTGCGCAAACTAATGGTCGTAGATGCCGCGGACTATCCTAGGTCAAACATATCTTATTTGCCTCTCTGGCTCTGGGCCAGAGGGGGGCAAATCAGATATTTTTGCAAGCTAGGTGCTTATTAAAGAATAAAAAACCTAAATTAAAATAGCTATATTTATATACTAGTGGCCCCCCCTTACTTCGCTTCGGGACCGTAATTCAGAAGTGAACCAATAGATGGTGCTGTGTCCAATTACATCGCGCAAGCGTTTCGTGTTTTCGGTTTACCTAAAAGCCTTGTCGTTGTCTATAGAAGTTATCTCTTTATAATAGTATAGATAGAAGAAGCTAGATACAATTTTTAACTACCTAGGTCTTTTTTGACAGGTGGCAGACGAGCAGACGAATCACCTGATGGTTAGCGATTGACAACTGCAACACCAGTAGAGTACATGTGCGCTGCCGACCTTTGACCCATCATTCTATCATTAAAAGTACAAAATAAGTTAAATTTGTAGGGACGTCAACATGGGGGGGGGGGGGGGGTCAGGGGAGGGCAGCTATGACGCTCACTCATACGACAAAAAGCGCAGACACTGCTTCAGGCTGGTTTTCTATGAGGCCGCGGTATCACTCCGGTCAGCCAACCCATTCATGCCGAAGCGTGGCTCTCCCACAATCTTACTCCACCATTACCGTCTGTAAAAAGCGAGCCAAGTTCCATCGATCCCCTTTGATCTTGTAGACGCACTCTTCTATTTATACCACGATACCGTTCAGACACTTGAGCGATAAAATCCCGCTGACACAGCGAAGGGTCTTGGCCCACTTTTTACGTGGTCTCAGTGTATCACGATCCGTGGAGCGAACGGTGGAGGGCCCTTGAGGCTGAGGGCCAGCCAATCGTGTGACCGATTATTGGTGCCTTCTCAAGTATATAGCATACGGGCTGTTTTGGCAGAAGTGACTTTGACAGGAGGTAGGTAGGTCTAACTTTCAAGACTTTTTTTGGGGTACCTAACAGTAAGTAAGTTATTTCAGGAAGCCAAATATTTTTTTATTTCAATTAAATTCTAGAAAATCGTGTCACAAAAAAGAATTGCTGAATACCCAATAAATAAAAAAATATGAATTTTTTAAGCCTGGCTGGTAGAATACATTAAAAAATCGTAAAAAAAAAAATTATAACTCGAAAAACTACAAATAATCGCTGAACATACATGGAGCATAGTGGGAGGAATCTAAAAAAAAATATTGACGTCACTAGTTGGACCACCCTGTATACATTGTAACTAGAGCAGAGTGAAAGGAGGTCTGTACAGTCACTTGCACCAAAGAGTATGCAACCTCATTCAAATATAAATCTTATGGTCCTTGCATAAGAGTCGAGGTGTTTTAAATAAGTAGTACATAATCACTATTATAGTCGGGCCGTTGTATCATGCCCGATTTGACAATATATTTTTTTTTATTTTGCATACCTCCTTGTTATGAGGAACACATTTAGCGAATCATAAAGAACCACTTTTAAATATAAAACTTCATTTTATAATGTCAAAGGCACGTAATTATCTAATTATTTGTCTTTTATTACTTAAAATAATTTGAGAATAAAAAGAAAACGTAAAATTTCCACTCAATATTACGCGTTTACAAAATTACGCCGTTTGACACGTTTTCAAAGTGACGTAACCTGTAATACTCACCGCGTATTTTTTTTAAATACCAGTTATTTATCACTTGAAGGTTTTAATATTTTATTTTGAAAATAAATTTCGCGTTTCGCTTCTTCTTTCTTAATACGAAATGCTAAGGAATGGAACAACTTGCCGGCTTCTGTATTATTCCCAGATAGCTACAATTTGGGTGTCTTTAAGTCGAGAGTGAATAGGCTTCTTCTGGGAAAACACGCTACATCTTAGACCTCATTGTCACTCTCCATCAGTTGAGATGAGGTCAAGTGCAAACCCAAAAAAAAAAAATTTAATATGGGAAACTGCCCTTAGTGGAAATAACTGTTACTTATATGATTCGGCAATTTTATCGTTGTCCCTCACTAGTGCTTTCAGTCTGACATTTGTCAAATCGGGCATGATACAACGGCCCGACTATAAATTTTATAATCATAATCCATCATAATCAGATAGCTACTATAGACTATTTGCATATAGTCACTTATTTCGCCCACATGTCCTCAAGTTTCCGTAGTGTAGCGGTTATCACGTGTGCTTCACACGCACAAGGCCCCGGTTCGATCCCGGGCGGAAACATGGCAACATTTTTAATACTTTTTTTCAGCCGCTTCATAGTAAATATCAGCCCCCCCAAATTCTGATTCATAGTCTAACTTCGACTTCAGGGTCCGAAGCGACAGGTTTTACTCTCTATGATGAGAGAGGGTAATCTAGTAAAAATAACAACGGCCTCGATGGCGCAGTGGTTATAATAATAATAAATAGTTTATTTCAGACAAAGTCCATATTACAGCGAGGTTACAAAGCACAAGTTATAGTGTTCGCCCAAGCGCAAAAGGTCCCGAGTCCGAATCCCGGTCAAGTCAATTTAGGAAACTACATTTATAAATTTTCTTGGGTCTGAGTGTTCTGGATTGCCTGGTACTCATAGTACAGGGGTTGCCCTAGTTTGAGACCAGGTTGATTGGTGTGATTGTCTGGCGCATTTATTTATTACTAGCGGCCGCCCGCGACTTCGTCCGCGTGGAATAGTAACTTTTTACCCCCCTATTAACCCCTTACAACCCCTTTTCCGCACTAAAAAGTAGCCTATGTTCTTTCTCAGGGTCTAGATCATCTGTATACCTTTAAATCCGTTCAGTAGTTTCGCATTTATAATATTAATTAGAATTATTACTTACTTACGTTTTAAAGTGTGTTTAAAGTCACTAGTTTGGTAGTTATACTTATTTTTTCATAACGAAACCATGGGGAGGGTTGAAGCACGTTGAAGTGTCTTTACCCCGGGAGTATTGAGATGTTGAGTGGTTATATTGAGTGAGTGAGGATATCGAGTGCGTACGAAATGTAGGAACCCTTTCTTTTACCAGCTTTTATTGGAGTTCCGTAGCCAGCGGCAAAAAATGAACTATGTTGTTATGTACCTACCCTATTTATTATGAACTAGAGGCCCGCCCTCACTTCGTTTCAGGAAAGTAGTTCCACTGTCTACTGGATAGGTGGCCTGGCTTTACCTACCTAAGCTCTGACGTCGACTATGGGATTAACCTCTATAAATAGTAGAAATCAGAAGATAAATGAATTGTGCTAATCTCCGTGACGCCATTTGATAGGGTCTAAAAGTTGTGTGACATTTGCATTCACGGGCGCTTAGTTTTTTCAGCTCTTGTTAATTAACAATTGCTGAAAACTGTTAATATAGGTAAGTATGAAGTAAAACTGCACAATTCCTGAACACTCTCACTGTCATCATAACCATAAGAAGTGCCAGTTCTGTATCAGATTCATCTTCCCCAAAATACAAACGTCTCTTAAAAAATACATATTTTTGATCCCCTTCAAAACTCTCCTCCGAAACCCTTAAAAATCATTTAGAGCCCTTGGATAACAAATCATGAAAGTTAGTGGAATCCTAAACCTATTGCCAAATGTAGAAAACCCGATTGCAGCAATATTTCTGTTTAATGCGACTGATTTGGCATCAAATTGCAAATGTTTCGCTGACGGCGTCTATTGTAGAGAGCAAAGCAAATGATAAGGCAGGTGAACTTAAGATGGAAATGGATTGATGCCAGAGTTTTGAAGATTTAAAGTTCGCAAGTCGTAACGTAGGTAAGTAAGTAGGTGTTTAAATAAATCAATTCACACAAATCTCTTACATAGACCGTACTACTTAAGTAGCTTTTAGTTTAAACACTTGTTTTAAGTTCAAAGCTCGGGGTTCACATGGTTTTTTTTTTATAAACACAGGGCATCCTAGTTCAGGCAAATGACATTTTTTGTGTACTTTTATATTATATCTTGTTTTGCTCATAAGTTTGTTTTAGACAGTAAGTTAATCTGAATAAACATTTTATTTATTTATATTATAAAGGAAGGAAGGCAAACGAGCAAGCTGGTCACCTGATGATAAGTGATCACCGCCGCCCATGGTTGATCATGATCCAGGACTTAGAACCCCTAATGTAATGTAAAGTGGACTCCTGTTTCCGCATTTAGACTCCTATGGTCCAATGTCCTGGCTATTCTAGCCAGCCTAACTCCGTCCAGAAGCGCCGAAGCTTCCTGGGATCTTCACAGGCTTTGAAAGTGACCTCGCAGATCCGATGATTTCCTTCCGTTGGTTTGACACAATATCGGACTCCAGGATGCCATTTCTCGTGCACTCGACATTGAAGTCAAATTACCTATAAATTTGTGTGGACGTATGTATGAAATCTCTAAATTCGACTTCAATGTCGAGGGCACGAGAATTGCCCCCCATGTCGGACTACGTGTGCGACTGATTTACATTTTGTAATAGACCCTATTACAAAATGTTGTAATTCTAACAAAATAGGTTCTATGTTTTATCAATGATGAAAAAAGAACTGTCTGTCAGCCTAATTAACCGAAAGCAAAGACCGAAAGTGCGTGTTTTAACAGGTTCTAAAGTTAGTCTTGTTTTAAAACTGATACTGTAACTTCCTGTCATCTTTATAAAAGACATCTACTCTTTCCCGACTCTTCTGGAAAGGAGATTAAAACGGTGTCAAACCATTGCACGTTACCGCAATCCGACTGCGCTGCGTCAAGCTCAAGAGCGCACTGTCACTAATTAGAGACCTATCGCTTTTAATTAAGTCTCCTTTGATGTCGTCGCAAAGGCAGTTACCTCGTTTAGTCTCTGCCAAACTGATTTAAAAGTCAGGCGAACACTTTTTGAACCCCGTGTCTATTCACTAACTCGTAACTTTTAAAGGACTAACATGTCTGAGTAGAAAATTCTGTTCAGTTCATGTCAACGTTTTTTTAACCACATTTTACTGCAGTCTTTAAATTTTCAAAGTAAGGTAAGGGACTTTCAAGAGACGAGCGTACTCCTTCTTAAAAGGCCGGCAACGCATCAGCGACCTCTCTGATCTCGCAGATGTTCATGGGCAACGGTGATTACTTACCAGCAGGTGACCCGTTTGCTCGTTTGCGGCCTCTAGTGTAAAAAAAGGACCAATCTTTATCAGACAGTGAATAAATAAGTCTCATACATTGATCTTACTCCATACTAAGTAGCTTAAGCACTTGTATTACAGATACCAAACAACAGAGGATCACAAATAAGACACTGAATAAACACAAGTATTCATCACACGATTATTGTCCAGGGTGGGGATCGAACCCACCGACCTTTGCCGTATGAGGCAGGGTCACTACCAAATGCACCATCCAGTCAGTCCAGTAAAGCTGTCATTCCATACGAATCAGAGCGTTATATTCGTACTATAGATTTATCCTCGGATTCAGAAGATTAGCCGGACCTAAGTATACTTATTTTAGTGGTTGACTATTTTAATAGCAAAGGTCAGCCCTCATCTCCTTTGGGACGTTAGTTCCACAGAGTACCAATAGATGGCGCTGGGTGTCAGTTGCCTCGCGCAATTATTTTGTCGTTGTTACTTATCAGGTATTCTCTATTCCAGTGTCTCACACGACGGATGACCTGATCTTCCAATGGGACCCTGACGTCCCGCTGGTGGTGGATGAGAACATAGAACTGCCTCAGCTGGAGCTGGTGCAGAACAGAACCGCTGACTGCACCCAGGTCTACTCCACTGGTAAGCATTATCCTTTATTTCATCGGCCTATCGTTTTAAAAGTTAGGGAAAAAAATACCTCTAAGTTAAAAAGTTATCTCTTTTTCGAAGACCAAGATTCTGTTCGGATCGCTGATTTTTCACACTTAGTCTTTGACATTAATCCAGACCACGAGTTTACGGAAAGCTCCAAATCAATGGCTTTGAATGTAATTGTATCTTACAATTACATTCAAAGCCTGAGCTGTAGATGATTTTAAGTACTTTCCTAGAAATTTCAAGATGCCTATAAATTTTATCATATACCTACTCATCAAGGAGAAATCCTAATCTGAACTGTAAATTTGCTATTGCGGCCTAGTTCACAATCATAATCCCAAGATTAAAGACCAACACGCTAATCCCAGTATTAATGATCAAACAAACATTCATGACGTCATAGACTTTCAGCGTTGGATTTTCAAGGCACTTTTGATCATTAACAAGTGTATTAGCATGAAGCTTGAAATAGGTTTTCAAAAGTTAATATTGCCAATTACTTTAAATACTGTGAAATAACAATATTGTGTGGTTACTTCACTATTCAAAGTGTGAAAAGCTGTGAAAAACTAATTATGATCGATAATTTTCAGATATTGTTGAAACGCAAACGTGTCACATCATATACTTACTTCCATAAGAATTGAATATTTTTATTGTCAATAATAAAACAGAGCTAGTCCATAAGTGGCAACAATATTTTTGAAAAAGATGAGTTTAATTTTTATAGAGATAAAGAAATCGGCTTCCATCATAGAAACCAAGTCAGCGCTACTATGATGGGATTGATGGGAGTAGGCTTAATCACCTTGCTTGCCTATTGCGGTTTGGTGATCACACACCCGAGGTCAAAACACTTGGAACATAGATTATTAGTATTTACATTAATTATTAAATAGATAAAATTTGTTTTAACAGGTAACTTTACATGCCTGGAGGTGATTTTCAAGCTGAAGCGGCGCCTGGGCTACCATCTGTTCAACACCTATATACCGACTTGCCTTATCGTCATTATGTCTGTAAGTTTTTAAGATAAAGTATGTAAGTATTTTTTTTAAAAGAACACAAATGGAGATAGAACTGTGCCTTGTGGTACGCCTATGGTATACGCATTTATGTAACCAACCTTTACGAATGCTTTTGCTACGCTAAGCTTTAACAACTTTTCAATATAATTGAGCTATTAATTTGTCTGACGATTACAAGTATAGGAACTGGTACAATAAAGACTGTTAACACAATAATAACACAATCAAATGCTTAACCTAAATCTTAACAAACTGATAAATATAATCTGATTCGGAAATCTCCTTTCTTCCTTCCAGTGGGTGTCCTTTTGGATCAAGCCGGACGCGGCGCCCGCGCGTGTGACGCTCGGTGTGACGTCACTGCTGACGCTGTCCACGCAACACGCCAAGTCGCAAGCGCAGCTACCACCGGTGTCCTACCTCAAAGCCGTGGACGCGTTCATGTCTGTTTGTACTGTGTGAGTATTCAGCAAATTGTCATCAATCAAGTGATGTGCCTCTCTCCCTCTTGTGCTTCTTTCTGTATCTCTTGCTCTGTGTGAATGCGTTTCTCTCTTCCTCTCTCTCTCTATCCCTGTTTCCTACTCTCTAATTCCCTCCTTCGCTCTCTCCCCCTTTTTCTTCCATTCACTCCTTCTTTCCGTATCCGCTTCTTTCTTTCGTTCTTTCTATAAGTATCTTTCTTTCTCTCTTTGTAGGAGGCTTATGCTATTGATAATGTAAGCATTTTTTTTTGTATTGATGTTGAAGTTTTGGCAAATGAAAAAAGCTTTTCCACTAAAAAATATCCTGTTACACGGCCTTAGCATCCCTATGCCCCAGATCACCACGTAAAAAAGACCCGTCTTTACGCGACGATCTGGATTAATATTAATTTCTTTGCACCACACGTTGGGCGCCAACAATGTATAGAACACTGGCGCCCAACGTGTAGTTTTGGTTACACATTTAAATTAATTCAAAGTGTTTTTGTTACAGATTCGTATTCATGGCACTGATGGAATACTGTCTAGTTAATATAGTGCTTGGTGATGGCGCTGGGAAGCCCAAGGTTAGAAATACTTGCTTAACAATATAATAGCTTAAAAAAAGAGATTTGAGTATTTAAACTTTATTAAGCTCAATAAAGAAACTAGTGCCTTTTGTTGGATTTTTCGCCGAATATTGGGTATTTGACTATGTGTATATATTTTGTTATTTGCAGTTAGGTATTATTTTACATTATCATTATGACTGATTTATGAGGTTTTTCTTATAAATGCCTTGGTATTAATTTACAATTTTACTGTCGCACTCAGAATTGTTGATCAACCAATTGATCACTTAAGAAAACATATTGACACCCATTTCAATAAGCATAAAGACCACCGATACTTAAGTAATTGGACATTAGCTTAAATGATGACAGCGGCCGTTATTAATCTACACAAAAAATATGGAACAAAGTTTTAACAAGTAAGTAAATAATGTACATACGCGCAAGTGTTTTGCCTGTTTGCTTTTTTTATGTGATAAGTGGCAGACGAGCAAACGGATAACCTGTTGGTAAGCAATGGCCGCCGCCCATAGACACCAGGAACACCAGTAGAGTCGCAAGTGCGCTGCCAACCTAACCCCTTCCCTCCCAATTGGGCCTCCGGTGCCGTCACTCACTCAACTAAACAGCGCAGGCGCTGCTTCACGCCGGTCTTCTGTGAAGAAGCGTGGCTCTCCCACGGTAGAATGTAGCTTTACCTATAAGCCTTGTCGTAGGTTACGCCCTGTTGGTCTAGTGGTTTAAGTACCCGGCCGTGATTTCGGGGTCCCAAGTTCGATTCCCGGGTCGAGCAAAAGTATGTTTCGGATTTTTCGAACATAGCTCGGGTTTGTGGTCACCAATCCGCATTAGGCAAGCGTGGTGATTAAGCCTAACCCCATCATAGTAGAGATAACTTGATTTCTATGGTGGAGGCCTTTGCCCTGCAATGGGACAGTATATAGGCTGATACTTTAGTCGTAGGTAGTAGGTAAGTAAATTAACGTCTTTCTAACATAGATAGATAGATACTCTTTATTGCACAACACATTACAGAACTTAATGCTAATAGTAATTTACAAATACAATATCGGCGGCCTTATCGCTAATAGCGATCTCTTCCAGACAACCTAGATAGATACTCTTTATTGCACAACACATTACAGAACTTAATGCTAATAGTAATTTACAAATACAATATCGGCGGCCTTATCGCTAATAGCGATCTCTTCCAGACAACCTTTGGGTAGAGGAATAATGATAGATTTTGGTGTTTTCCAGGACGCAGCGCAAGCAGCCAAAGCCAAGACCCGAGCGGTGAACATAGACAGGTTCTCGCGCGTCTTCTTCCCGCTTCTGTTCTCCGTGCTCAACGCCACCTACTGGATTCAGTTTGCGCAGTACATCTGATCTGCTACCTTAGCGCTAGAGATATTCAAGTTCCTAAGAGTCGAGTTGCAGTAATTCACGGAAATATTATTTAGGTTCCTTATATCTGGACAATCAAATCAAATCAAATCAAAATCTCTTTATTCAATTTAAGTCCTTTACAGAACATTTATGAATGTCAAATTTTATAATCTACTGCTGATTCGGAAGGTCAATTTCTACCGAGAAGAATCAGCAAGAAACTCAGTACTTAGAACTTAATCTTTTCAATCAATTTAAAATTTATACATACTAGGTACATCGCTATTCAATAAACGCGTTAGCCATCCAATCAAATAACTGATTCAACCAGATGACTGCGACAGAATATGCATTACTACTCAAGCCCTCAAGTGAAAATATAAATTTCATCATTTTGTGGTGGCGGCCATCTTAAGTTGGCGGCCATCTAATCTACTAAGAACACTCCGGCTATTACAACCATCGAAAAAAAAAACAAATCGGTTCACCCGCACGGGAACTGCGATGCCATAAACAGACAAACCACACACACAGACAGAAAGATATTAGGTATTAAACAAACAGTCATAAATATTTAAATTAAATCCCGCCTTTTTTAACCTAATCAGTTATGATTTAAGATCAAGAACCAAATAAGGGGTTTGCAACCAGAAGTCGTAAGATTTTGAAAAAACATTGTTCAGAATAGGTACAGACAGCCACATGACACATCAGGTTACTACAATCTGTCAAAAAACAAAAAAAAAGTTGATATTGAACCAAAAGCGTTTGACATTTTGTTTGACACAAGAAATTTGACAGATTGTAGTAACCTGATGTGTGGCTGTCTGTACCTAAGTAGTTGTTAGAAGAGGTGGTTTTAAAAGGATGAAATTGTATGTTTAAGTATAACCTTAATTATTTCTTTGGGCATCTGCAACTCGATTAATTCTCCAATACACACAAGAAGGAGATAGAATAGACAACTAAATTATTAAATTTTACATTAAAGTTAACTACCTAGTTAGTTACCTAATCTTTATCTTACTAACAATCATAAAGTTTATCAATAAAGCCAAAAATGCGTCAAAAAAAGTCGTATAAAGAAATGTTAACCGTGGGAGAGCCACGCTTCTTCATGAATGGAACGACCGGAGTGATACCACAGCGTCACAGGGCGTAAAGCAACGCTGTGTTTCCCGGGTACCGGACGCCCAATTAGGGAAGGATGTGCAGCGCACTTGTGACTCCACTGGTGTTGCAGGTGTCTATAGGCGGCGACAATCGCTTAGATTCCATGTGATACGTCTGCTCGTCTGCCACTTGTCACATAAAAAAACGTAAGCGACAGTGGCGCCATTATTTATTCCCACGACTTTAATGACAATTTATTTTCTACTTGATGACTAGATCTATTTAGATTTAATTATCTATTGTATGTACCTGATTAGTAAAATAAATAAATAAATGTTATTTAGCTCGTGTCTACTACACACTGCGTTAAGTCTGTTTTGGTCGTTAAAGGCGTTTTTCAACAAATAACTTTAGATACACAATTCCATTCCATACTTACTGAAGATGTATGAAAAACTTAGTCTTATTAAGAAATCAGTTTACTTCCTACTTAGATCTAAATATTACGTCGGCCATAACAAACTTACCGCATTGTACTTACAGACGCCTAACGTTCGGTTGATTACCTACAAATGAATATTTTGACAGATTGTTACAACTTAACGATTGGCTGTCTGAGATATTTTATGTCCTCAATTTTGGTTAAATAAAATTAGTTGACACTTTTAGAACCTAACTTATCAAATAGGCACTGTGTAAAAAGATATGTACAAAATTGTAGTTTTAAAATAGGTAGCTATTTAATTATGTTGTATTGTAGGTAACTTAAGTTTAAGTAAGTAGATAAGTTGTAGAAAATCAGATTTTATGTTACGTACGGCTGCATATCAATGTAAGCTATAAAAACCGTAAAATTTCCTCAGTCAATTTTGTCATCGGTTAAAAGTGGCAATAAACTTTTTTTTTTCTTTTTTATTATCAAGATGACCCCTTTTCGCCTGATGGTAAGCGGCCGTGAGATCCAAAATATATGAGATTAACAGGCAAAAAAGAACAGAAAGTGTCCATTGAGTCTGTCACTCTCACCTGTAATTAATTACGACATGGGATCTTACCTCTTAAAAAAATATTTAACTTATTTAAGTGCTCTCATTCTTTTTTGGAAATGGTCTTGCCCTTGGCTTCATACTGAACTCTTGAGTAGAAAAGAAGTCTACGATATGGTGGTCGCCAAAGTTTACAATTCTTCTTACATTTCACACAGTCGTCACTAAATCAAATACCGTACCATGGAAGAGCCATCTTTTAGCATGATTGGCCGGCTCGTCTGGAACGATACCACGGCCTCACGGCATGAAACAGCGCCTGCGCACACTTCTACCAAGTGAGTGAGGTACCCTCACTCACTCTCCTCGCCCTCACTCGTAGGCAATCGGGGGAAACAGGAGTTGAAAGGTTGGCACTTGTGACTCCATCCACGTGTTGTGGGTATACCTACCTAAGAGGTGGCAATCACTAACCATCAGGTGATCCGTCCGTTCGTTTGTCACCAATCAAATAAGGCAAAAGTCAAAATGAAAAGGCAAATTTGGACAGCGACAGACTCGTGATGCCGTGATGAGCACGTTTGGAATGTAAAATTAATGTTGTAATAAAGTTATTTCAATAGTTTAATTTACTACTGTAGTAAAGTTTAGTCTGCTGATCTCTCAGTAGACACGTACGAAAGTGGTCATGTTTTATTTAAGGATAATAAATTAATTATTTGTTTCTGACGGTGTTTTATTAAATAACAAGTGGCCCGCCCTCACTTCGCTACAGGACCGTAATTCAGAAATGAACTAATAGATGGCGCTGTGCTAAATTACATCGCGCAAGCGTTTCGTGTTTTCGGTTTACCTATAAGCCTTGTCGTTGCCTACAGAAGTTATCTCTTTATAAATGATATAGTATAGATTATAGAAGATTGAAGTATAGATGGAAGAAGACTAGCTGCGTCCAGTGGTTTCACCCGCGTTAGAAAGAGACGAAAAGTAGCCTTTGTTACTATTCAAAATCACGCCAATGAAGGCTACTTATATAGGTACGCTAGATGGCGTACTGTTAGACTGGGGTCCAACTTCTATTTAATTGGTTGTTTGTTGTTTTTAACCGTGTGTTGAAGATACTCCTCTAATGAATTCCTTTCTAAGGCTGGCAACGCATCGGCGACCTCTCGGACCTCGCAGATGTTCATGGACGGCGATGATTACGGCCAACAGGTGAGCCGCTTGCACGTTTGCCATCTCTAGTAATAAAAGAATACAATTTTACTTCTTTATTATTATGTAGCCCAAACTATAAAAACGTTCAATTTACTAGACAAAAGACACGTCTTTTGTCTATAGCTACAACTAACTACGACTGTAAGGAAACTATTAGCATGACCAATTCATAATGTCCTAACGAGTTAACACGCGAGAAAAGATGCTTTTGTATCCCATTTCACGCAAATATCAATAGGCTACACACACCGAATTCACTTCCATCAATTAAATTCGACAGTTTAATAAAATAAATAAATAAAAATATTTTATTCAGATGCCAATTCTGCCGTACTAAGTACGGTCTCGACGGTTTCGAGAAAAACGCGGTTAAAGTTTTGGTGCGAAAATCTTCCATAACTCCTTAGTTTATTATCAGATCACAGTGATTTTAACTTTAAATGAAAGAGGGCGTTAGCACCTATGTATTGCTGTATAAAAAAGTAATGTCCGTTAATTTAAACATAAAATAAATTCACTATTGTTGTTATACTAAGTATCACTTAAAAATCTCGACTAGAGATCACTTAGCATAAACACAGTAAGTGTGTTTTTACTGTTTTTATGCTTAGTAACCTTATAAATTTTAACTATTTATTAGAGTATTTTATTGAATAGTAGTAAAAATTTAATTTCTCTTTCACGAATTATATTAAAGCGGTTGGATGCCATTTTTAGATGTTTAAATAATTCGTAAATGAAAAATTCCAAAATGGGCAAACTGAGCCTGTCCTGCTGCGAGGTGCTGTGAGACAAGGAGATGTTATATCTCCGAAACCCATCTCCGCTGCGCTGCAGGACATGTTCGAAACGCTAAACTGAAAAGAGCGCGGAATCAATATTAATGGCGAGTACATATCACTCTTACGATTCGCAGACGACATCGTCATCTTGGCGGAAACCTTACATGACCTACATGAGATGGTGAGCAGCCTGGCTGAACCTTCCAAACACATCAGTCTTCGGATGAACTTGGATAAAACCAAGGTCATGTTCAACGAGCTCGTTGATCTGAGACCGGTCGCTGTTAATGGAGTACCTCTCGAAGTTGTTCAGGAATATGTCTATCTAGAACAAACGCTCCAATTAGGCAGAAACAACTTCGAGAGAGAACCCAACAGAAGAATTTAGTTAGTCTGGGCAGCATTTGGTAGGCTTCGCCAAGTCTTCCCGTCACCCATCCCTCAAAGTCTTAAGTCGAAAGTCTTCGACCAGTGCGTCCTCCCGGTCATGACTTACGGTGCCGAGACGTGGACACCCACGGCTGGACTAATCGACCGGTCAAAGTCGCTGAAAGAGCTATGGAAAGGGCTATGCTCGGAGTTTCTCTAAAGGACCGCATCAGAAATGATGTAATCCCACAGAGAACCAGAGTCACCGACATAGCCCACCGAATTAGCAAACTGAAGTGGCAGTGGGCTGGTCACATTAGCCGCAGAACTGACAACCGTTAGAGCCATAAAGTCCTTGAGTGGTGACCGCGACTCGGTAAACGTAGTGTTGGACGCCCTGCGACAAGATGGATGATAACATTCGAAGGCTGGATGAGAGTGGCCGAAGATCGGAACATAATACAATGTACTCTGTGATCGGAACTGAATCGGAACACATGCAAAATGTCAAAATGCATAGAAACTTGTCATTTTCATCTGTCAGATATCATTTCTTTTGACGGTGAACTCGAACTTAAGTTAGATTTCAATACTGATACTGCCATAAACGCAGCATCACATGATACTGCTTTTATGGTAAGTATAATTTGGATCCTACATTTCAATCATTACTTAGCATACATGCAGTATCACGTCATCTTACTGTCTTTATGTTATGTAACTTGAAGGTAATGATTATGAGATCTTCTAAGCATAAGTACAGTAACGCATCATACTGTTTTTAAGACTAGACCACTAATATAGTAAATATGTTAGCCTACTAAGAAAGAAAACAGTATATATATCTTACTGTAGTTTTGCTAAGTGACTCTGAATAAAAAGTTTGCAGTAAGTGTACCCACTGTAATTATGCTAAGTAAAGTAACAAAAATGCCTGACTTACTGCAAATTTCTAAATGCTAAATTTGGATTGAAAAACGATACAAACAAATGGATTAGACGAAAATGTAGATCTCGTTATCGTGATCACGGCTGTATATGTAACTCAGTTTTGTCAAAATGCCGACTTACTGCAACTATGCTAAGGACGGCAGAATTGCTAGTCCATATTTTTTATGTGTTATGTGGCAGACGAGCAGACGGATCACCCGATGGTAAGCGATGGCCACCGCCCATAGACACCTGTAAATTGAGTCACAATTAAGTAATATTTACTTCAATAGGTACAGACAGCCACACATCAAGTTACCACAACCTGTCAAATTTCTTCAATGGATATTCAACCTAATGTGTTTAACAGTGAGATGAGAGTCGATTGAAGAAATTTGACAGTTTTGTATACTTTGATGTGTAGCTGTACATACGTGTGCGATCTCCCCTAATGCACGCCACTGCTCCCGAGTTTCGGTCGGCCACTCTCATCTAGCCCACACCAGCCAGTCTTCGAATGTCATCATCCCATCTTTGTACAGCATACTAAAATCCTAGGTAACCGTATTACTAATATTGATCTGTGGTAACCGCCGTCTGTACAGTCAGGCACACACCAGGTTACCACAACCTGTAAAATTTCCTCAATTGATATTGGACCTAATGTGTATGACAGTAAGATGAGACTTGACAGATGTATACTTTGATGTGTGGTTGTACTTACTATATCCGTGCGTAATACACGCACAATAAAGATTGGTCGCCATTCTGTGAGAGATTAATGCGTTTTATATTGGCTAAGTTTTGCGCTGAGCGATGGAGCGTGACTGTTACCTATCAAATGTTCGGTCAAGCTCAAGTAAAGTATAAAAGTAAAGTATCAGCCTATATACTGTCCCACTGCAGGGCAAAGGCCTCCATCATAGAAATCAAGTTATCACTACTATGATGGGATTAGGCTTAATCACCACGCTTGCCTAATGCGGATTGGTGATCACAAACCCGAGCTATGTTCGAAAAATTCGAAACATACTTTTGCTCGACCCGGGAATCGAACCCGGGACCCCGAGATCACGGCCCGGTACTTAAACCACTAGACCAACGGGGCGTCCTCAAGCAAGCTCAAGGATATTTCTTTAATAGATAGATAAAGTAAAGTATCAGCCTATTAGTATACTGTCCTACTCATGGGCGTAACCAGGTTCTGGTCCAGAGAGGGGCAAATCAAATTTTTTACAAGGTAGGTAGTTAGGTGCTCATAAATAATAAAAAAGCTTAAAACTTAAAATAGTTATGTTTTTATAATGAATTTTTGACTACCTAGGTTTTTATTGTGATAGGTGGTAGACGAGCAGACGGATCACCTGATGGTAAGCGATAGACACCTGCAAGCTGACAACCTTTGACCCCTTTCCTCCAGTTTTTTTAATTTTTATCGATAAAAGTAGATAAGTTCAAGTAGTAGGGACGTCAAAATGATCCAGGGGGGCCGTGCCCAGGGGGGGCCGGGGAGGGCTGCTGTCCCTCCCATGCCATGGAGGGGCATGAAAAAACCCATTCGGGGGGAAAGGCGTCAGAGATCGGCAGCGCACTTGTACCTACTCTACTGGTGTTGCAGGTGTCATCGGTAGATGATCCGTCTGCTCGTCTGCCACCTATCACAAAAAGACCTAGGCAGTTAAAGTAGGTATATAAAAACATACTAGCTTGTAAAAATATGATTTGCCCCCCTCTGGCCCAGAACCTGGGTACGTGCATGTCTGTAGTGTTCTTGGCTTGGGGCCTTCTGTGTTCTGGCATTGCACAAAATTTTGACTTTCTGAGCTTATAGGGCCCGAGTTCAGGACATTTGTAGGTTGTGGATGGAGTTAATGTCTTGTACCCTCGTGTCGACAGAAACTCGTTAAACTGAGCTCTTTTTAAGTGATAGGTGGCAGACGAGCAGATGAATGACCTGATGGTAAGCGATTGCCGCCGCCTACCCGTAACACCAGTGGAGTCACAGAACAGTGCCAATTTTTTTACCCCCTTTTGGGCCTCCGGTACCCTTACTGGTAGGTATTTCCATGCATCGAAGGATGAGGGCAGGATAAAAACTAGTGTAAGAAGGTAGGTAGGTCCCTAGGTTCTTGTTAGCGCAATGCGCACTCATTGTGTAGGTAACTACTATTTATATAGATACAATGAAACGCGAAAGTCTAGGTCTTAAATAATTTAACTTACTTTTAGCTACACAAAAAGGAGATCTAAGTAGGTATTCTCACAATGTCACAAGTGAAAGGCAACTGAATTAACAAACCATTTGATACCTAAAGTAACTAAATCTGGAAAGCAATAGCTATAGGTACCTACTAAATATCCAAATAGGTACCTAGTAAGCTAAGTAATAGATCGGGTAAGAGGGATCAATACTCTAAATTCCCCGACTGCATAACTATCTCAAAGAAAATATTTCATAGACTTTACAACTTCAAAATTCTTAATCCATCTTTAAGAGAATTTGATCCCACTGAAAAGAAAAATAGGCAACAACCAAGTTTGCAAATCATTAAAAACTATAGGTAAGTAATTAAAATAATACAAGATTATCCTAATCTGAACTCAAAGAGAGATAAAACCTCGTTATCTAAAGGGGAATTGAATTGAAGAAATAAATCATCATTCATACGCGGAACGGAACGTTGTTAGATAACTCAATGTTTCGTTGTATCTTGTAAATGTTTAGATTGCAATCTATTTTAGCAAATTAAACATTTAACGACAAACGTGCTCATATTGTTCAAGCGGTAGTCTATCAATTCAGTCAATGCTTTTTACAAAGAATAGAAATAAGTTCAAGTTCATGGCCACCGTTCCGTTCCTCAGAGTGTGCGTTCGCAGCTGTCAAGACGGTTGTCAGTTGTCATAAATGTCAGTCGGTCACTGGATGACGTACGATTCGAACGTGCGGCATCCGCCGGCCTGCGAGCAATTTGCGTAAAATCGCGTTTATTCAATTACAACATTATCATATTACAGCCGTGCGGACACTCGGGAACACGGGGAGATGCGTGCCCACGGCCGGACACAGTGATCAAAGATACAACGATTTAGTTTTAAAAAAAAGTTTGCAATCTCTTCGGGCAGTGCGGCGCGCCGATTGTTTTGATAAAACTGTTTTGTTTTCTGTGTGAATCGAAAGAACTCTAGCGTTGAAAATGAAGCCGATGAACGCCAAAGACGAGACGTCGGACGACGAGTCCGGGCTGGGGTACCAGAACACCTTGGTAAGTGTGTTAAAAACTTATTCGCAAAACTTTCTATTTTCTAGAAAAGTTGCCATTTCCTCGAGCAAAACGTCAGTGGTTACTTAGATTTAGTTGAAATGTTTTCCTCGTACCGTAATTCATTAATATTTAATGTTTTTTTAAATTATATTTGGATGTGAGCAGTTTCTTAACTTATCTGGTGCACTCGTAATTAATTCTTTAGGAAGTTGAATAAACTCATTCGTAAACCTATCTGTGCATACATGAATGAGAGTTAAGTTCCTGTCAAATAATGAACTCATCTACCTACGGAAATAATTAGAAGTAATGACTATTTAATTATTTTAAATATATTTTATCTACTCTCAAAAAACTATTTAAAACATTCATTTCCATATTTAACTTTCATTAACTTTTTAAATGACAAGGATTAGGTATTCCAGTGATAGCATGATAACTCACGTTTTATTCTATACAACTTAATGATTTAATTTCCTTTAATTGATTAAAAAAGTAATTCTATTAATTAAAAATTTTGTGACAGATTTGTAACTTTTAGTATTCATACCTAATTTTAATATTCAATACCCAAACATAATTCATTCAATTGAAGGGAACTTTTAAATTATATAGGTATAGACATCCACACATCAGATAGCTACAATCTGTCATATTCCTCAATTGATATTGAACCTAATATGCTTGACATTAAGGTGAGAATAGATTGAAGAACTTTGACAGATTTGCATTAGTATATAGGTGCATACACAAATGTGTCTATTGGAGTTATTCATACCTATTTGAGTAAGGTAAAAAAATGTAACAAATTGTCTATGTCCACTACTAAATATTCAACAAGAATAACTTATTCATCTTTTTGTTTACACTGGAGCATATTGTTGTATAAAATGTGGGCCACAGCTCTTGTTTACATTAACATACAAATACTTGAAGCAATCACTTGACTTCAATTTGATTAGGTAAGTTTGTTACACTTCGCTGTGTTTTTGCTTTATTGTGATAATGCATAATAAAGTGCAGGTGTAGATAAACCCAATTAGTGTAAAATCAAGAAGCAATATGTGGGTACCTACTTAAATTGGAGGTTGTTAAAGATAGCTGGTTGAAGTGACAATTGTCTTCAGAGATTTTGACAGCGGTTTAACATTGTTGACAGCGGTTTAACATTGTTGACAGCAGTTAAAAATTGTTGAAGATGGTTTAACATTGATGAAGACAATTTTGACAGCGGCTTAACATTGTTGAAGACTTCCTGGGAACTACAAAGGTTGGCCTGGTAGTGTTCAGCCAACCCTCCACCCCTGGTATTCCAGCAGTATGTGCATGCCCTGTTTCTGGCTGTGTGTAACACCTAGATTAAGCAGATGTTTGATTGTTAATAGAGCATAAGTCCACGAAAAAAAATGACAAGGTTAAAAATCAGGTGGGATCTATTTTCTCTGTCTTATTAAGGGTTAAATTTGCTGTGCCCCATTGGAACACTTGTCACTAAACTTTTGTTTTATTAAACTTTAGGATTAGTTTGGAGAATACGGTTTCAGGTGGGGCTAGTTTTATCTGTCTGCATTCCTTTAAATTGCTCCGATAGTAATGTACCTGGCCTGCTATAAAATGTAAACACCTAGACTCTTATGTCAGCATTATATAAGGTTCATATTTGAATGTGGTTGTATACTTAATAGTGCACACGACTGTTAGGTCTGTGTTGTTTAAGCTAAGATTCTACATCCTTTCAAATATTTTTTAACATGGATCCTACTTATGAATGCTCATGCCGGTCATCACTCCACATACATCAACCAATGTATGTGGTTTTGTTGGACATTTATATTTATGCAGTATTTACTGTATGTACACAAAAGATGTTGAATGTTAAGCCAATTAGAGCCTATTCTATCCTTGGCAGTTGTAGGATCATTATGAAATGGAAATATATTTGTATGAAAAATGGTATTACTTGCTCTTATATTCATGTTTTGCTAATTTGCATAGCGTGTTTATTCTATTAAGTTGCATGAAAAAACTTATAAACATTAGTTTACAGATTTCAAAACTTGGTTTAGTACCAGATTTATCTTGTGACCCGCATTAAGAATTTCACACAATTGCGACATCTAGCAGATTTTTTACACGCACACCAGACTCACTAAATCCTGGATCATAGTCCAAGCGTAACTTTGGCCCTGTGCAGGCGCAGGTCCACCGTTGTGGAAGAGCGTGCGCATGCCCACAACCTTTAATACACTTAATGACGTCACACTTTCTCGATCTCGATCGATTCATTGATTCATTGATTGTCCGCCCCGGGCGGCAAATTTTAGGGGGGCGGCAGGATCCCTGATTAGAGAAAGAAAATTGTGGGGCAAAACGTAGTCTTTATCCTGTGGAGGAGGGAGGGAGAGAGGGCGGCAAAATAGTCTTCCGCCCCGGGCGGTCGATGATTGAAAAAGTCATCGGCGTCCCCGTTGAGAAGGCAACCGCTCTAATCCACTGAATTACCATACACTTTTTTATCTGTTTCCAGTAGCTTAAAATACCATAATGTTTGGATAATAGATACTTGTACATTTTTAAAACTAATACGATTGAATCAGGAAAATATTTTCTTATCGTCCCTAATTGTAATAATTATTGTTATTATCATATAAACGCTATAGATTATGCAATATAAAATGTTCTTTACGGTTTTATTACAGCAGATTAATGTTATCGCAGCTAGATTACTTAGAGACAAGTGTAATTAACTTTTGATCTCATCCTTATGCCTTAAATTATACTGATACTTTTTACGAGTTTTGTATGAGCAAACAAATAAGCGAGTAGTTTGATAGTATCACCACAAAATAATTACACACAGAAGTTAGACTTTGACCTGATTTTGAATTTAGAAGAGTTCGTTGACATATGCTAGGGTTGTTGCCCGGCATGAGTAGGTACATAAGCGCGCGGCCTCTACCATAGACCTCGACAGTTTGACAATCTTATGTCATAAGTTAGGATTAAAGTGGTCGAAAAGGCGTTTTTGCCCGTTAGTGCGCATGCGTGAGTACATGACATATTTTTAGCTCTTAATGGGCAGTCAGCCTTCTGTGTCAATATGTATTTTGTGGTATCACCGCCCAAAACAACCAGAAGAAAGAACAGAGAGCGGCACGAGCCTTCTGGCTATACCCAAGCTACGCCGCTCACAATAATATAATAACGAGTTAGTTAAATTGCGCGAAACCTCTCAGGGGACCAATTCTCGTGCATTCGACATTAATGTCGAATTAGAATTTTGTATGGACAAATGTATGAAATCTCTAAATTCGATTCAATGTCGGGTGCATGAGAATTACCCCTCAGGTGGTAGCTCAGCCCATGAAATTGAACATCTTTCACTATGGGACCAACACACTGAAATGAAAAAAAATAAAATTGTTTCTTCATAAAGTCGATTTGTATGAAGAAACTATTTTTTTTTGATGTCAGTGTTGATCCCATAGTGAAAGATGCTCAGTTTCATGGGCACACGTTGTATACAGGTTCATTGTTCATTTCTGAAATTATAATTCCTAAATACGAAGTTCCAACGATATGTAGATAGTATTTAATCTAGAAGATAACGAATAGGAACAAAAAACATTGGATTAAAATAAGGTGTCCTTTTACAAAACAAACCCAATTCAGTCAAAATACGATCGATTAATTAGTTCCGACAATTAACGAGGATTAAATACTAATGTACGACCTAGATAAAGATTAAGATACGAATTTATTTCCTTTGTCTACATCATTTGCCACACACATCATAAACTTCACCTACATCATCACATCACACACGTCATCGTTTTACACATATCATCACCTCACACACATCATTACCTCTCACACATTACTACACACACCTTTACTGGATATAAGAAATTCTAACATTAAAGTATTGTTTGTTTTTTTTTTCTCTTCTATTCATATCACTTTTTGTAACGTGTCAAACTTTGTAATTGGTTATATAAGAATTTAATTATTAAGTATTTTATATAAACTTTGAAATGCTGTTAAGTTTGCTAGTAATAAATAAATAAATAAATTTGCAAAGTTAGTTTAATAGTCCACTAAAATTCATTTCGGACTGACCAAGTAAAACTGCTCTCAATGATCCACTCCACGAATGCACTAGAAAAGCATCACTGCGGGAGGAATGGCGAAGGATTGTGAAGCAGACCATAAATGCTGATGTGACGACCACGATCACTCTGCCAAGAGTGTGACGACAAAGGAGAAGAAGAAAATTCGATTTAGGTGTGAGTTTATGACCTTACACTAACCGGGCTCCTGTCCGTACCAACTAAGCTACCGATGACTTGATGGAGTAACTGTCATACTAGAGCCTTAAGAAATTCGGTGTTAGACAATATTATAAGTTACTCTGTGGTGTTAGATTAATTTCAACATCGGGCACCATCTGTTAGTGGGATTTAGAACTAAGCAAATTACGCCCCAAAAGGGCGGGTATAAATAAAAAAATAAATTGAGACAACATCACATAGATTGTCCCGGTAACAAAGTTAGGTTTACCCTTGTGCTATGGAAACCAGAAACAACGTAGGAACCACAATCATCCAGACCCAAGAAAAATATCTGTTTCATCAACAAACATTTGACTTATTAATTGTACGTTATATAATTCTCCCATCATAATCATTAAATTATGAAAACAAACCAAAACACACGAATAAAACGAATAAGGTATTTCTTCTCAAGATAACGTTTCAGTCATCATCAGCTGATGAAGACTATACAAGGAAGTATTCACTGACATTTCGTACTATTGACTTTGACATTTGATCGCCTTATCATTTGGAAATAAGTAAGTAAGCAATCTAATCTGACCCGCTATCGAACCTGTTACCTCACGATAGTCATGTGAGCCTTATCGCTTATCTAATTTAGAGATTTGGTGTTGAGAAAGTATTCGCACTTTTGATAATGGAAGATTAATTTCTTTGTTATTGACGTTGTTTTTTTGACGCACTTACTATGTACTTTTAATTTTCATGGCAGTTTTTAAAGTTCCTTCGAAATTGACTTCAGAAGTAAATAATGCACTTTAAAAACATCGTAGTGTTCAGGTGAGACTCGAACCTACAACCTTCCGCAATCCGGCTGGCCAATCTACCAATTATACTAACCGGACCACGCACCAACTTTGACAAATTCTGTAAGTGCTGGTTTCGCCATGAGCTGACGATAGTCTCATCAATATTGTAGACTAGCTTTTGCCCGCGACTTCGTTCGCGTGGACTTTAGGTTTTACGACCTCACATTAGAAACCTCAAAAATTGTAGCCTATGTGTATTCTGATGTATAAGCTATATTGTGTAAAGTTTCATTCAATCCATTCAGTAGTTTTTACGTGAAAGAGTAACAAAACATCCATACATCCTTACAACTTTCGCCTTTATAATAGTCAATATTGTAGATTTACATCTACATTAACAGTGAAATTACATTATTACCATAAATATTTGACCACCAGCTAAGATGAAACTGCTATAGTTTTATTTGTGTCAATACTTTATTTTGGTGAAACAAGCTCTTACAAAAATTCGTCAGCTTAGTACGGGGCTCGGTTAGCTTAATTGGTAGAAGCTACCCGTATTGTGGAAGATTGTGGGTTACCTGAAGCCTACGATTAATTGTTTTAGGTACATTATTTATTTAGTTGAGAATAAATTGCAAAGTATAAATAAATTTATATTTAAATTGTATAGAAATCTATAGCAAAAATAAAATATTGCACGCATGCATCTAGAGATTTTTAAAATCCATGTGTGTATTTCACACATCATCATTAAAACATCATGAGCCATGTATTCTATAGAATATCATCATGCAAGCTACTTACCTAATTTATTTTAGATGGGAAATAATTCTTGTTACACATAAATGGCTTCTAAATTAATTCTGTTGGTGGCAGATAAAACGAATTTTCTTAACACGAGTCGGTTGATAAAATGAATACGACATTTGAATTCATACTTTTGTATCAGCGTACAAGTGTACACTTGTACAATTAAGTGATAAGAAACGCTATGTTATTTAACGACTCAAACACTTGATATTTGAAATCTTTCTTCTCGAGATTTGTAATTAGTTGCTTTTAAGTATTTATTCGAAGGACAGTAAGAGATAAATTACAATGACTGATTTACCTAAAATAAAAATCAATACCCCGAGATGAAAGTGGTGATGTTGACGACCCGTTTGGCATAGTGGTTTGAGTGCCTTTTGAGACGCTAGGGTCGCGGTTTCGATTCCCGCCGAGACAAATGTTTGTTGATGAAACAGATAATGGTCATGGGTCTAGGTGTTTGTGGTTCCTTCGTTGTTTCTGGTTTCCATAGGGAAGGGGAAGGGAAAACCTCTGTTTTTTGTTTGGGACCAGGACAATGTATGTGATGTTGACTTAATTAAATTAAATTTTTTATGTTAGGCGCTCCACGATCAGTCGCTGATGCGTTGTTTTCTGTAGGTGGATTTCGCCGAGCTTCGAGAGACCACCCCCGTCATAGGCGATAGGATAATGGGACTCCCTTTTTTCTTTTTTTTGGTGACCCAGGTGATTGGGCGGCGGCAATCGCTTACCATTAGGTGATCCGTCTGCTATCTCAAGAGAAAAAAAGTGCAAATAAGTGTTACTTATGTTGTGATCATTTTACTTAAGATAATATTAAGTAATTATACTGTATTTCGAACAAGCAGCTTCACCAGGAAACAAGTCGGTCGCATTTCGTCACCACGTCATATACGGGTCGTGCAACTCAGCAAATGCAATATTGTTGCCACAGAGACTGATCACAATGCAATTGCATTGTCGGATGTAAGTGTCAGTGGAAATGGCCTCTCCGTCAGATTTAAATTATCGTCTCACACAACATCTCATTCATTGACCTGACTGTATCTGAAAGTTGGCGGTCCTGTACCCCCTTGCCTCGGAAAGCACGCGCCCAATCTGTCTCTTCAGTCGTGTCATCTGGTGTCACACTAGTGTCCCATCGAATAAAGAGTGTAAGGGTATAGAGAGTGCACCTGTGTTTGCGCACACACTTGAGCACTATAATATATCCTGCGTTCGTGGCTGATCGTTAAGATTGGCCGCCGTAGCCGAATAGATATCCGTAGGAATTTCTTTTCCCTCACCGACTTAACTGTGGGAGAGCCACGCTTCGGCATGAATGGGCCGGCTCGACCGGAGTGATGCCACTGCCTCACAGAAAACCGGCGTGAAGCAGCCCATGTGCTGTGTTTCGCCGAGTGAGTGAGGGTACCGGAGGCCCACCCGGGAGGGAAGGGGATAAAAGGTTGGCAGCGCACTTGTAACTCCACTGATGTTGTAGGTGTCCATGAGCGGCGGCAATTGCTTACCATCAGGTGAGCCGCCTGCTCATCTGCTATCTATCACATAAAAAAAGAAACCGAAAAGTACGCGAGGCAGTAAAACTACGAAATGCTCGTAGTATTAGTAAAAACATTGATAACAGTATTATTTTGACAGATAATAATTTCACGTCGACTCCCAGTATCCATTAGCCGAATCATAGATAAGAGTGGCAAACAGAGATAACAAACACACACAGGTATTTGCGTGGAATTAATATTTGAGATTCACAAGTTTGCAAAACAAAAATATCGTGGTGCAAGAAGTTCGTGGGTGAGCTACGCTTCGGCATGAATGGGGCGGGTCGGCCGGAGTGATAGCGGAGAGAGATGAGTCTATAAACGATACGATTGGTTAGCACACAGGAGGCCCAATTTAATATATGGACTTGGTAATCACACTGGTCGGTTGGTGCATTTGGTAGTGATCCCGCCTCATACGCCAAAGGTCGTGGGTTCGATCCCCACCCTGGACAAACATTTATGTGATGAATCACTATTGTGTTTGATCAGTGTCTATATGTAAAAAATTAATCCTTTGTTGTCTGATATCTTTAAGACAAGTGCTTAAGCTACTTAATAAATCTGGTCAATGTATGAGATGTTGAGAATTTAAGTTGAGATTGAATAATTTTATAACTGTCTAATAGATCTCTCTACTTTTTACAGTGGAATAACTGATTAGATAGAAGACTTGTTCTTTTTTTTAATTCTAGCGATGAAAAAGGCGTAGTGACTGGCTCTGCGGCGAGATATAGCTTCGCTATGTATTCTTTACCGCATCTATTATGGGGAATGCTCCGAGGAATTGTTTGATCTACTTCCTGCGGCTGAATTCTTACATCGAACCACACGCAAGCGGCTGTCATTCCATCCTCATCATCTTGATGGTTGGCGATCTAGCACTGTGCGTTTTTCGAGGAATTTTCTCCCGCGAACCTCAGTCTTGTGGAATTGTTTAGCTGCGGCAGTATTTCCTGACGGCTATGACTTAGGGACCTTCAAGAAACGAGCGTACTCCTTCTTAAAAGGCCGGCAACGCATCAGCGACCTCTCTGATCTCGCAGATGTTCATGGGCGGCGGTGATTACTTACCAGCAGGTGACCCGCTTGCTCGTTTGCCGCCTCTAGTATAACAAAAAAGTGACATCTACCGAAACAATCCCGAACAATCTTGCTACTGGGTATTCTTTATGCTGTGGTGATTGAATCCATTTGTCTCCTCACTATTCCACAATCATTTATTTATCGATAACTATTGAACTTAACCTAACAAATGCGATTGTTATCGATAAGATTGCTTCGATAAATACATGCGCTACTGCAATCTCTTGAAAACGTATGCAGTGACGTTTTTATGTCATTTAGCAGACGAACAGACGGATCTCCTGATGGTAAGCGATTGCTGCCTCTATGGGCGGCAACTTGTAACACTAGTAGTCACAAGTGCGCTGCCACCTTTAACCTCCTTTACTCCCAATGGGCTTCCGGTACCCTCATTCACTCGACGGAACACAGCGCAGGCGCTGCTTTACACCGGTCTTCTGTGAGGCCGTGGTTTCACTCCGGTCGAGCCGACCCGTTCATGCCGAAGTGTGGCTCTCCCACGGTTAATAAAACGTCAGCGTAAAGATCAAAGAATATTTTATCTGTGCGTCATAGAGTCTTAGTGACGTCATTAAGAGAATTTGGCGGTGTAAGGAGCTAATAAATATTGAAGTTAAGATTAATCTTGCCTTGGTTGCAGTTAAATGGGAATTTGGTACTTTTTGAAAATGACTAGAAATTTTTTTCGTCATCTCAGTACCATGAGCTGCGTCTAAAGTCCGCTTAGAAGACGCTTACAATGAAGGAGGATTTGGTGAATCTAGTAAACGTCAGACCTTTGCAACCCTTAGACAGGGGAGTTAGTCATGCGACTAACTTTATGATGGTTGTTACACGTTGGTTATGTTTACAATAATATTCTACTTTCTAATTGAAAACATTAGAGAAGGTGATGTTTTTGTTTGATACAGCAAATCTATCGATTGTTGTGCCCATTATTTACTTAATTTAACATTCGTGTTATGAATACTTATGTTTGCTCAGTGTTTGGGTTAAGTATTATATTTGTGATCATTTGTCGGCCGATGTCTGTAATAGAATTATGTACTAGCTATAGGTACTTAGTACGAATATGAGATGCTGTGAGAATTTATTTATTTAAATTAGTACGACGGTTTTTTCTTTAGTTTGTGTGTCGTACCAATGCTAAAGAAGTATGTACCTAAATGCCAAAATGTTTTTAAGTGACAACGCCGACGCCTTACAACCGTTTTCATTTGGCTCATTTTGAATTGAGGATTCTGACAAATTGTAGTAGGGTTTGTTGTCCTTTTTTTCTCGTCGCTTTAGAACATAAAGACAGAAAGTTAGTGTAGTTTCCTGAATTGACTCCTGTTTCAATATTTTATAGTCTAACTAGACATTTCGAAAAAAGTCTTAATTACCTACCATACATCTTATTTAAGTAGGTAGCACTGTATTATAATGTGTACACTGTATAATCTGTATTGTCAATATGTACAGTCCCAGCACATAGTAATGAGGAGACAGTAATTAGTTCCCGCGCGTTGGTTGGTGCGCGTGCGCACCCGATATATTAAGTGTGATCGATTAGTGCTGCTTGCTCCCGCGCTGGCTTAGTAATACGAAATGGGTCTTGGGCAGGTTTAGTTTTGGATTAGAAAAAATAGTGGTAGGTGAAATGACGTGTGCATTTGTTTTGTATGAAAATAGAACAGTTTACAATTTAGGCACTTAACCTTATTTAATCGGATTAGTAAAAAATCAGGAAGCAAATGTTCAGAAATTAGTGCTTTAATTTTTTTTCTTAATTTTTCCAAATAACAAAAACCTGATTTTTGAGAACCTTTTATTTACTTACCGTAGACCTCTCTCACTTCGTTTCGGGATTTAGTTTTGCTATTAGTTCCAATATTTGCCAAATAGATCACACCCTCCACGTGTTGATAACATCGCGCAAGTGATTAAATTTTTCGGGTTACATATAAGTGTACTTATGGTTGTCTAGTGGCCCACCATGGACGCCCGTAACATCAGTTATCACAAATATGCTGCCAAGCTTTAAACTCCCTTTCCCTCGCATTGAGCATCCGGTACAGTCAACTCCAAAAATATGTATACACTGTAGGACCTTGTCACAATACATAAATGTATATGTGACAAGGTCCTACAGTGTACCTATACATATTTTTGGAGTTGACTGTACCATCACTCTTTCGGAGAAACACAGCGCATTTTTTCACTACGTTGCACATTATCTCATATAAAAGAGGCTGTTTTACGTTCCGTCATCACAACCTACAGCTCTGTTGCGTATACGACTTCAAAATGCGCCATCCAGCCCAAAGTTTGTAATAAAAGTGTTACATTATCATTATTAAAACCAAATATTCTATCGTTAATGAATGTCGATGTTTATCTAAAATTGTAATTATGAGAAATGCAAATATCTAACCGATCCAATAAATTTAAATCGATTATTGTTAACTTAATCGATTTCCTATGTAATAAGAACTTAATAAAAATAACACATTTTACGCTCATACATTTACAATTTATCAGAGAAGATTACATATTTATGAGTAATTTAAATGGTTTAACTGCCACTTAAATGAATAAAATAAGTATGTATTTACTATTAGATAATAAGGATTTAGCTGGTTTGCCACCTATTATCCTAAACTAGCGGGCGTCCGCGACTTCGTACGCATAGAGTTAGTATAGGAATATTATTTATCTATGGTATAGTCTACGGCACGAAACAGCGGTCATGAGCTTGAGTGCGCAGAAACCAATTTTCATAGAAAGTCTTCTTTTTTACAAGTGCGCAAAATAACGGTCATCGCTATACTTTCGTGCCGCGAGCTGTACGTATAGAAGGCGAGTTGGTATCCACAGATCAACCATGCCTTTTTTACTTAAGATTCGTATCAGCCTATATACTGTCCCACTGCAGAGGAAAAACCTTCATCATAGAAATGAAGTCATCGCTGCTATGATGGGATTAGGCTTAATCACCACACATGCGGACTTGGTGATCACAAACCCGAGCTGTGTTCGAAAAATTCGAAACATACTTTTCGCTCGACCAGGGAATCGAGCGCAGGATCCGGAGGTCACAGTCCGGTACTTAAACCACTAGACCAAGGCGCTACTTAGATAAATAGCTTACACTTTTTTATTTGTTTTGCTGTCTGATATTTAATTTATTTACTGAGCTAAAATTGTCATGAAATATATATAATACGAACACTGATGTCATGTCCCACTTGGAAGTTATTGTATGTATTTTATTGTTTGTACGTTATTGTGCAAAGGAAGTCACAATATGCATAAATCATCAAGCAACCTACATACAGACAGTTTGATAATGCTGATGGATGAGCCCTGGCTGTTAGCCTTCCGAAAACAAGAACATAACACCTAAAATCTGTTTACTCCTTTTAAAAATATATTTTTTAATGTGATAGGTGGCAGATGAGCAGACGGATAGTCAGATAGTAAGTGATTCCCGCCGCCCTTAGACAACTGGAACACCAGTAGAGTCACAAGTGCGCTGTCAACTTTTAACCTCCCATTCCCAATTAGTCTCCGGGACCCTCACTCAATCATTGGGCGAAACATGGGCTATGTTTCGCCGAATGAGTGAGACGCCGTTCCGTGCGGTTTTCTGTGCGGATTCTCACGAATGCAGTCTGCGAGCCAAAACAGACACTTGGATTGAATGACATGATTCTGTCACGGAACGACAGAAAAGGTCGAGGTTTGGTAATGGCGAAATTTGGAGTGAAATAATTCAATATAATTGAGCTGTTCTACTTTTCTGGCCCTTTGTTTTGAAGGTCAAGCTGTAACCGATTAATTAAAAATATCCACTATCGGTTGAGAATTGAGATATGCATATCCATCGACCTGATTCTAAAATAAGTAGCTTTAACATAACAACAATGGGGGAAAGAGGTTGACTTGACAGCACACTTGTGACTACCGGTGCTGGAGGTGTCAATGGGCGGCAAAGCGTACCATCAGGCGATCCGTCTGCTTGTCTGCCACCTAAAATTAAAGTAAAATATCAGCCTTTATACTGTCCCACAGCCGGGCAAGGCCAGCCATCATAGACATCAAGTCATCGCTACTATAATGACCTATCCCATAAAGAAATGTTTACTTCTGGTAAAAGATTGCCTCCCCATATGGACACTCGCATAACCAGCACAAGTGCGCTGCAAATCCTTAAAGACCCCTTCCTCCTGGATTGGTCCTCCGGTGTGCCCTCACTCGCTCAGCGAAACCAAGCCAAACCAAACTTATCTTCGCACCGGTTTTCCATAATCTGTAAGTCTATCTATAGTCAGATTTTTTTTTTGTCGGTCGGTCGGTTTCTGTCAACCTACGTGTGTGGTTTTGTACAGAGTCACCGGGCTTGTGGGGAGCGGAAGGCTCGCACCCTAGAAATTTTAAGCAACAGCCTGAGGGCGCCCCCTAGCGGGGCTACGACCTCGGCTCAGGGCGTTGCTGGGAGAGGCAATCTAACATAAGTTTGGGGACTGAATCTGCCCGGCACGTGCCGGTAGTTAAAGAGACTGACTCTTGGGGTAACCGACGCGCGTCCTCGCCGACGAGGACGATATAGCGGGGGTCTTGAGAGTGTTATTGCGTGTCGCGAGTTGTTTGGCCTGTTGCATGGCGACGGTGATCGCGTCATCTCGATCGCCAAGGACAGAGCGGGGGCGTCTTTTCCTAACACTTAGAACTACGGGAGGGACGTAAGCAGACGCGGAAACCACTAGCTGGTTCGGGTGGAGTCGGGGCAGAGGCAAAATAACGGATGGAGGCTTGCTTGAGGTACTGACAAATAGTCGGTAACCCCAAGTCAATATGAAGATTATCTATAGTCAGAACTTAGACTTGTTCGTACAGGGACAGGTAAAAGCGTAGTCACGTCACAGTGACGTCACAAGTCTAATCAAATCATGGCGGCCCGCACCGGCTCCTCGCACTCGAAGGAGCAAGCATAATGGGCAATTGTCTCAGTGTAAGGGGAACGCAGTGCGCATGCCCACTGTTAGATACGACACGTGCGCAAGAGTAACTGCTGCTGAGTATCTTGTTTTTTTTTATTATTGTTAAGTTAACCACTATTGCACCTGATGGAAAGCGACGATGAGGTCTAAAATGTTACTCGTTTACCTAGAATATGCCGGTTCATTCTTGCCTTTTAAAGATATCCATCCATATTTTGATGATCACGACGAACCCGTGGTAAACATATCAATTGGCAGTCATAAGTGGTCTGTATAGACCTAAATTGTATAAACTATTTTATTTGATTTTCATATGATCAACTCATTATAGTAGCGATGTGGTGTGGTATAGTTTGGGTAGGCGTCGGTGACCACTTCTTATACCCAACGCAAATTAGGTCAGAAGGTTGGCTTGTTTGTGGCATAAAAAAGACGACACCACGGCTCGCACTTTCAGTTGTACTTTCTCATGTTTTTTTTGATGTGATAGGTGGCAGACGAGCAGACCCATCACCTGATGGTAATCGATTGCCGCCACCCATAGACATGTACAGCCAAACTTCGGATTCTACTCATCCTAAAGCTTCAAACTTTACGTCTGGTCAAAAAGATATTGTAGCTTGTCTGCTTCATTGTCAATTAACAAATTAACGTCTTCTTGTAATGCAGACGTTTTCTACGTTTTTGTCATATTTTTCGCGTTTATATTGAATTTCTCATCTCGCATCTCGTTTCGAGTCTTGCTTACATCACACGTAATGACGTTAACGTGTCTAATATGACTTCACGTCATAATTCCCATCCGTATCGTGTGTTAAAACAATGGACACCCACCTCTTGAGGATTGCTCACGGTCGATTCGGTACCATTTCCGCCTCAGCCATCTAATCCCAAGTGATGGCCAGTTAGTGCGATCAGCTGGGATTATGTGATGATTGGAATTGTAATCATGCCTTCTGGATTATTGCATATTATTACCAAGTAAAGCTATAAAGCTTACCGAATGGCAACCAAATTTGGGGCGACGTCCTGTGGCGGTCTACCGCCTTTTTTTTTGTTGACGCTGGGGAATGCCGCTGACCCGAAGTGGGCCAACGGAGTCTTGCGACTTCTTATGCATACCCTCCTGCCGGGAGGCAGGCGGGTTATGTCCGGGCTCTCCGCTCCGGGTGGACCGGAGGCATACCGACTAAACCCCAGCGACGCTCCCTCAAATCGCCAGAGTGGGGAGGAGACATGAGTACGGGTTGAAGAACCTTACTTCACATCCCTCCCCAGGTGGGTAGACCGCCTGCCCGTTGGTCTGACGATATTGTAATGGTAGTGGGGAAACAATGGATGAGGCTGGCAGGTGACCGTAGGGAGTGGCGTAATAAAGAGGGTAAGCTACCACCGCCCATATACACCCGTACCACCAGCGGAACCACAGTGCGCTGCCAACCTTTAACCTTCTTGGGCCCCCCCGATTGAGCCTCCGGTACCCTCACTCACTCCAATTCTGGCTCATGGTATTTGACTCAACCGACAAACGCCACAACTAACAATGCTCGCTACGCCATCGAGGTTGACGTATTCGTTGCCCATAGATACCTGTGGCGTCATCCCGTTTTCCGATTCTCCACAGTTTGTTCTTGTGTTAGTGCGTCCTTTCGGGGTTCTAAGTGAGCGATAATTGGTGCGCGCGCGTCGGTCGCCAGGACCTTGGGCCGAAAATCGGAGAAGTTGGCTATAATATTTTACTGTAAAATTTTTGTCTTTTTAATACCCAAGCCTTTTGCAAGGCATGGGAGTCATTCGTCCCATTCGTTCCCCAAAAGTCCTCCAAGAATTTCAAGATATTTTTCTACTTACTGTTCTAGCCTTACTTTGAGTAAATATTATGATTACAATAATTTTGGTTAGCTTAGAACAGTAAGCAGCAAAAAAATCTTGACTTTGGACGACTTTTTTGGGAGGAATTGCCACCTAACCCTATAAGCCTTAGCAACTAGCAAGTAAGATCATCAAGTAAAAAGTAAAAAAAAGAGTATCAACTATATACTGTCCCACTGCAGGGCAAATGCCTCCATCATAGAAATCAAGTCATCGCTACTATGATGGGATTAGGCTTAATCACCACGCTTGCCTAATGCGGATTGGTGATCACAAATGCGTGCTATGTTCGAAAACTTCAAAATATACTTTTGCTCGACCCTATAATCTAACCTGGGGCCCCGAGATCACGGCCCGGTAGCTAAACACACCAACGGGGCGTTATACACCACACCTTACACGCTATACACGCACGATACACGTTATAATATCTAATTTAATTATAATTAAGTACATAGTGGCCCGCCCTCACTTCGCTTCGGGACCGTAATTCAGAAACGAACCAATAGATGGCGCTGTGCTTAATTACTTCGCGCAAGCGTTTCTTGTTTTCGGTTTACCTAATAAGCCTTGTCGTTGTCTATTGAAGTTATCTCTTTATAAATAGTATAGAAGATTTGTGATAATTTCCCTCATTCTGGAGGCCAATTCTTGGTTTTTGCTTTTTATGTCGAGTCGACTTCATGGAACGCACAATCAAACCAATAGGAGAACACAGATTACAGTCGACATTCCTTATCTTGTTCTCCTATCGGTATGCATATACCGAGCGGTTTTCGCTTCATGGAGCGCATGCTCCATGAAGTCGAGTCGACATAGAAGGCGAAAACCGAAAATTGACCTCCTGGTACCCTGATGCTTAAGTTCATTAATTTTCATTTGTGATGTTGATTTAATTACACATTGCATCTTTCTGTTTACAAAATTCTTAAACAATGTGTCAAATATTTTTATTATTTGCTTTGTCAATGGCGTCTTGGCTTATCTCGGGTCAGTCTCCACATGTATGTAGTCACTGACCTTAAACAATAATAACAAGCAACTGTTTCATACAAAATATGATTAGGTATCTTAGTTTTATAATGGCATTTGGAATAATAACAATAAGGGCATGCTTAGGTATTTCTTTATACCATCAAAAAAAGGCAAGTGGAATGTCTTGGAAATTTATAATGATCGAAGATCTAAGTATATTATGACTATTTCTACTCGTACTACATGCATGAAGAGAAGCCCAGAAAAAAGGAGAACATCCTGGCTTAATAATCTACGCCAGCATTATATGAGATGTCGCCATTTGTCTCGGCTCATTAGAAGATAGCACTCTAAAAAGATGCTATGGTGATTGGGCAGGCTAGATTGGAGTTGATACCATGGAATCGTCTTGGTTCAACACTTGCGCCAATGTATTGCCGAGAGAATAAGAAGGGTACTAAAAGGTTGGTACTAAACTTTTGACTCCATTTGGCAGCTCAAGTTTAAAACAGCTTGGTTAGTCAACCCTATCAATTGGATTCTTTCGAGTGACTTTTAGTTCAGAAAAGAACTATCTTACTTAGAACTAGTTAAAACCTACCTATCATGTTGCACAAAATTTGGGTCAACACTCAACATGGATCTAGTAGAGATGGTACGACGTATATGAAAGTATCGATATTATTTCGTACAGGGAGTATCGATATACATTTACATCCCTTTAACCACGTCTTTCTACCTAACCATTCCTAAACAACAGTTTTTCTAGGACTTTAAGAACTTTTGGACACAACCGGGAATAACACGCTGAGCGAAAAACGTGATTTGGAGAGTCCTTGATGGCCGTAGTATTACTTCAGTTGAGCCGGCCCTTTCATGCCGAAGCGTAGCTCTTACCACTATAATCTATGTAGGTAAATGAATGTTTTGAATCTTTGAATCGATTTTGTTTGCAAGTGAAAAATATTAATGCAGAAAATCACACAGCCCTAATAACATGCGTGGACTAGCAACTGAATCCGCGTGTTCTCGCTAATAAGGCGGGCCGCCCCCGTGCGCGTGCGCACACGGTTTTCAGGTGCGCGCGCCAGTCCGACTGAGGGCTGCGCGGACACAACGCGGCCCAACATAAAATTTATTTTAACATAGTTCGGTAAAGATTATGATGGTATAAAAATTTGAAGTGGAAATTTCTGACGAAGCTTTCGCGAAAATTCGAAAAAAATCACAAAACAAAAACTGTTACTTATAGTTTATGTAAGTAAAAAAGTTATAAAATGGGCATAATATTGTATTTTTTTTAAATCAAGTAGCTAAAATTTGGGACTTAATTTTTTGTATTTTTAAAAAGGTGTAAAAGTTAATTAATACAAGAAAAAAACAGATAAAAATATAAGGCTTTTAATTGTATACCTACTTGTAGAATTGATTTCGACTAATGAACTTCTATTAGGGTTAAAAAAAAACAAAATATTTATTGTAATGTCTTTACCGTGCACCCTCTTATTCTCATTTGATTTTTTTTTGAGATTTCTAATAGACAATTAAAAATAATTTTCTAGTAATAAGCCTTCTAATCCTGATTTTGGAAAAAATACGCAAAACATGAAAGATGAATAATACCTAACTTAATTTTTACCCAGTCTAGTCCAAAACAAACTCGAAGGGCTGTGATATTTTATCGTCAATGATAAATTCAGATGCACAGTTTATCGATATCGAAAAGTGCGTGCGCGCGGTACTAGTCAACGAATGTGGAAGAAAGTGAAACGAAAAGTGCAATAAATCAAATAAAGTGGAGAAATTGTAGGGAAGCGGGGAAGAATCGTGGTGAATCGGTGATAGAACTGAGGCGGGATGAAGTTCAAGCGGCAGACCCTGGTGTCTGGGGAGACTTCGGAGGAGGAAATCGGTCACTAGCTACCTAGGCACGCTGGTAAGTCCACTTATATATAAATAGGCCTTTGCATCTTAACAGTTGATCTAAGTAGCATCTTTAATAGCGACACCCCAACTTCGCTCGTGGCAAGTCGCAAGTCTACTTAAGGTATCCCATAACTATACATTTCAATTCATCACGTACGTTTTTCTCGTGGAAAAGCCACACATCAGCATGAATGAACCGGCTCGTCCGGAATGATACCACAGCCTCACAGAAGACCGGCGTGATGGATGGATGGATGAATTCTTCACGACCAAATCTTTGACTCTGTCTTACACGCGCGGTGCGCCTTTTAACATGTAAAAGGGCAAAGATTTGATGTGGCTCGGCTGCCATATACCTATACTGCCCATTTTTTTTGACTCAACACTGGAACTGGGCTCATCGTATGAGGTCGGCTCCGTCGTATGGGGAGAGACCCCCTAGCGACTCGTCATTTCGAAAAAACGGCGCAAGCTTTTCACAAAACTGGTCAATTTTCCACAAAACGGGACAGGTTGCTTTGCTTCAGGACTATGGGACAGGAGACCGAAATACCGAACAGTCTCTACTACCGTGCGCTTTACTCGACACTTTCTGCCGCGCACCTCCTCATTTTGGAATAAACTTCCCGCAGCGGTATTTCCGAACCAGTACGACATTCGAATCTTCAATAAACGTGCCTAGATACCTTCCTAAAAGGCCGGCAACGCATCCGCACTCCTTCTGGTGTAGCTGATGTCCATGGGCGGCGGTGTTCACTTACAATCAGGTGACCCGCTCGCTCGTTTGCCTTCCTATAAGATAAAAAAAAGTCTCGTTCAAAACGGAACGTATGGTCAGTTAAGTATATATACCATAAAAAATATTCAGCCGAGAAGGATCTATGGCTGGAATTATCACGAAACTGGGCTGAAGCGTCCGCGTCATAGGATTTTTTCATTTTGCATGTTTTCAAGAATTTAGTAGGTCGGTGTTTTCCATATCACTATCTGCGTGTGTGTCTGTCTTCGTTAATATATCACTATCTGTGATCTATGATGACAAGACCGGAGATTTTTCCTTGTAAACTAAGTTTTAAATTTTCCCCACAGTTTATTTTGCCTTATTTTGAAGCAGATTTTTCAGTAATCTATACTATTTATAAAGAGATAACTTCAGGCCCTCTGTAATTTGCTACCAAAGCTTCTGTTCCTAAGTTTAATCTGTTTATATTTCGGTGTCATAACTAATCCATTATCTTCTGTTAATTGCTTACTCCATTTAACTATGGTGTCAATTTAGTTTTAATCCTTATGACGATTAAGTTTTTATCATCAAATATTTAAATTAGAATTTTTGTTTGCTATCTAAACTACTCGTTGATAGGACGCCCACAAAATAATTATACACAGAAAGATCGCTGCCTACATTGTGACCCAAATAGTAGCGATGACTTGATTTCTATGATGGAGGCCTTTGCCCCACAGTGGGACAGTATAGAGGCTGTTACTTTACTTTATAAGGTCGTAATCGTCCATGGGTTCAACCTTTTCACTTATTCATTCCCGCATTCAATTTTGACTAAAGTTGTTGACCATATTCTTGGCCGATCATACATTTTCCAAAAAAATGTAGGTGTCCATTTTGAGTACTCAACAGCTGTATCATTGACACTTATATCACTTTTGTGCTTATATGGACAAAATGATTTTGACTTTGGTTGAACTCGGTTGAATAAACAAAGTTATTAGCCAAATTTTCAAAACCTCGCATTCTTCATTTTGCTTTTTTTTAAGGAAATCCCAAAGTTTATTGTGGTTTTTTGCATCTCGCGTGCATCAATTTTGGACCTTTTCATAATTGACATACACTGCTGGTCACATTATTAAAGATACCATTGTATTTTCATACAAACAGACGAACTTTAAAGGATTTTTCGTCAAGGATTTATTAAGCTGTGATATTATGATGATGGCAATGCAAGGGTAACTGGAGAAGATCCAAATCTTTTACACACCTAACTTTTTATTTCTAATATAGGGGGCAGACTAACAAACGGATCACCTGATGGTAAGCGATTACCGCCGCCCATGGACACCCAATTATCGTCACCTGTACGAGTACCAGGTGACGATAATTAACTGAGGGCGTCAACCCAGAACACCCAGACCCAAGAAAATTTAGAAAATGTAGTTTCCTAAATTGACTTGACCGGGAATCGAACCCGGGACCTTTCGCGCTTCCGGCGAACACCTTAGCCACTGCGCCGTAGAGGCCGTCTTTTTTTCCAGATTTCAGTTTCATATAAGTCTTTAGGCTAAAACGTCACTGCACGCTTACTCAGCCAAGGTTCTAACACGTCCCGTAAATATACTTACCAATGATAGTTTCAACAACCAAATCAAACCACATGATCTATCACACTTCTTGCTTCCAACGAGCAATTAATTAACTTAGTACCTTTTAACGTAACCACTCAAATTATAGCCTATAATTGGTGAGCCAATATCACGTGAATACTGAATTAGTGAACATTATCACCAATTTGGGCACTATGTGGCTAGGGTCTACAAAGAAACTGATTTCACGATTGAATTTTTATCCCCGTTCCATTTACAGTCATTGTGCATTGCTTTGGTTTGGATCGATAGGTATGCTCTTGTTCTTTACGAGATGGTTTCGTTGTAGATTCTTTAGATACCTATAGTTAAACAACATCCTTTAAATTGATCTGATTCTGTACCCTACACAACTCACACACACAAGTGTGCTACTAAGTATGGTAGCTTAAGCACTTGGGTTACGGATTTCAGACTCTCCCACCAATATTATAAACGTGAAAGTTTTTAAGTGTGGATGTATGGATGATTTTGATTGCTCCTCTTTCACGCAAAAACTACCGAATGAAAATCTTAACAATAGTATAGCCTATGCGTATATCACAATAACACATAGGCTACAATTTATAAAAGATAGGTACTAACTTCGGCCAGTACCAATATGTTTCCTATTTTCGGTATACCTGTAATAGAACACTTAACGTAGACTATGAGATTAACTTCTTTATAAATAGTATAGAAGAAGATAGATAAATAAATAAATTGAGAAAGCAAATCACATACATTGTCCTGGTCCCAAACTAAGGTTTTCCCTTGAGCAATGGAAACCAGAAACAACGAAGGTATCACAAACACCCAGACCCAAGAAAATTTAGAAAATGTAGTTTCCTAAATTGACTTGACCGGGAATCGAACCCGCGACCCTTACGTCTCAACCGGCGCTCAAACCATTGCGCTAAACGGGTCGGGTCCTTGGAATTTGGTTTTAATTTCTTCAGCTTGTTTCAAAAGCTACAAAAATGATTTAATTATCTAGTTATTTCCACTGTTGTGAAATATTTTTGCAACGAAAACCTTGAAGATAGGTACATATATTTCACAAACGAACATGTGATTTTAATTTATCATAATAGTTAGGTACTTCTTGTCAAATGGGTAATATTTTTGTTGTTTTGTATTCTGTCGGTGAAAACTGATCGTAAAATGTGTCATTGATTCGTAAAGTGATCGCTAATAAATAAACAGACTATGAGATAGATTATAAAATAAAGGTTTTATGATATCTGGCTGGTGATGATAGAATTAGATATAGGTTTACTATCTTTAGCAGCATACATTATGTCTTTTTTCATTTTAACGTGTTATTCAGTTCTTCCTTGAAAGTGCCCTGCCCATATCGTATAATACCATTTACTCAAAAAAAATTATTGATTTCGTAAGTTGTTTAATCTGGAAGAGCGCTCAAACCGGTCAATATTAATATCGACGTGTCTCTCTAAACACTTGACATTGACAGAATCACACGCGGGAAAAAGTCCATTAAAAAAATACAAATTTTTCAAACAAAATGCGTTCTTAAATTTTTCATACAAATTAATTTCATTTCCTTAAAAAGTTCATGTAAGGCTGGCAGCTGGGTTTTGTAGTATTTTTTTTTACATTTAACCTTTGATACGAATGTGTTTACCGACGTAACCTTTAGGAAAATAAATAAATTGAATTATATCATCAAAACGCAAGGGGTCCTTGGACCGCCATAGTAGTTGCCATAATTATCTTTAGGGCACAACAAACCCCAAAAAAGGTTACTCAGAGGTCGCAGAAAACGGTCCCTTTAAAACAAATTCATTTTTTTATGTTTATTTCGCAAAATTTTATTGCTCATAAAATTCTTTTGGTGTTGTCGATTTCAAAAAGATTTCTTTTTACTGTCTGAAGATTGGTTTTATGCGTGTATTTGGGATCAAACCGAATTTGGATTATATATGGTGTCTTAAACGTATTGCTTAACTCTCTTTGGTTAGTTTTTTTATGTGATAGGTGGCAGACGAGCAGACGGATCACCTGATGGTAAGTGATTGCCGCCTACCATAGACACCTGCAACAAGTCACAAGTGCCAACTGCAAACTGCCAACCTTCAACCCCCTTTCCCTCCAATTGGGCCTCCGGTATCCTCACTCACTCGACGAAACACAGCGCAGATGCTGCTTCACGTCTTCTATGAGGCCGTGGGGTCGACCCGGCCTATTCATGCCGAAGCGTGGCTCTACCACGATATCCTTTGGAAAATTTGGGGGGCAAAATACCCCCTATTGAGGAAGAAAAGGGGGCGGCAAAATAGTCTTCCACCCTGGGCGGCCGATACCCACGCCACGTCGCTGAGCCAACGTTCTTAAGTTACCTAGTTCTTTAAGATATAGGGGTCAACCCGTCGTACGTACAGTGACCCCTGACGTATATAATACGTACTAATGCCCGCATATCATCCTTGGGCTATTCACATAAAATATATCGTGCGTCACGAAAAAAGGCGTATTTTACAAAAGGCGTATTTTGATTATCAATATTTTTTCCTCTTAGAAGATCGATCCGACAATTCCAATTAGATTCGGAAACTAGTCTGACGAAATAACGTTGGATTTCCTGTAAAAACAGGAATAAAACTAGTATAGTAATGATTTAAGCACCTGATGATAAACAATATTTTACCATCATGTCACCCAACCATCTGTATACCAAATTTCATTCAAATCCGTTCAGTAGTTTTGGCGTGAAAGAGTAACAGACAGAGTTACTTTCGCATTTATAATATTAGTAAAGAAGTAAGGATGTTAATGCGGTTGACAGAATACATCATTGATGAACCATCATCATCATTATCATATCAGCCAATAGACGTCCACTGCTGGACATAGGCCTCCCCCAAAGTTCTCCACACAGATCGGTCCTGTGCCACCCGCATCCAAGGAACTCCCGCGACCCTCACTAGATCGTCGGTCCACCTGGTGGAAGGCCTGGTGGGAGGTTCAAAGTATAGTTTCAGAAAACAGGGCTGTGTCATATGGACAGAGAGACATGACGTATAAAGGTTCCGTTTTTTGCCAGTAACGGAATCCTAAAAATGACTAATTATTCCATTCTTATCTATTTTAGATTAATTGCACAAAGAGCTGTCAAAAGTGAAGATATATTCGATTATCGGCTACTCTAGATAATAAATAACGATTTATTTAACCTTGTCTTAACGAAACATACTTACTACGTTAATCACCAATTTCGCACAAGACTGGAGTAAGTAAACATATGTCCAGATAATAGTCACATGACTGTAAACATGGGTTTATTTACAAAGCTAGTGATATGTTTATGTGCACAGTGATAAATCATTTCACTTTCTTTAATTACTGACCGAAGATCAATAAATTAAATAAATAAAGACAATACATATCACAAAGAATGTAATAATGTCTTTGATCTTTGTAATTCAGTATTAAAGTTGTTTGAAAAAGTGATACCAACAGCGCTGTCATAGGTAGACGGTAGCTATTTTGAATTCCGAGAATGTCATTCCCATATTTAATTTAAGAGCCTAATCCTTAATTATAAATGCGAAAGTAACTCTGTCTGTCTGTTTGTCTGTTACACTTTCACTCCAAAACTAATGAACGGATTTGATTGAAATTTTAGACCCTGAGAAAGGACATGTAGCCTATGTCCATTTTATTGCAAAAAGGTTGAAAATGATTAAATAGTTAAAAATGCTACCCAAAATACTATTCCGGACAAAGTCGCGGGTATCAGTTTTCATAATAAAATATCAGCCTATACATACTACCCACTGCAGGGCAAAGGCCTCCATCATAGAAATCAAGTCATCGCTACTACGATGGCATTAGGCTTAATCACCACGCTTGCCTAGTACGGATTTGATCACAAACCCGAGCTATGTTCGAAAAATTCGAAACATACTTTTTGTTCGATCTATTAGTAATTGATTTAATTTCCGAAAATGCCAAATAGCGCTCTTTTGCAAATGGAGTCTTCATTGGCTGCGCACTTGTGACTACTGGTATAGTGTCTATGGGCGGCGACAATCGCTTACCATCAGGTGATCTGTGTGCTCGTCTGCCGCATATCACGTAAAAAATGCACTTCTTGCCGGATTTCTCAAATCTATGTGCGTACTACTTCTTCACTTCGCACGATTTGGGAATTCATAGTGGTCAGTTTGTTGACAGACAGACAGAGTTCTTTCGCATTTATAATATTAGTATGAATTAACATTGTATTATCTTCTATCTATCTATATCTATATCTATACTATTAATAAAGAGGTAACGCCTCGGCCTGTGACTGACTGACTGACTGACTGACTGATCTATCAACGCACAGCCAAAACTACTGGACCTAAAATCATGAAATTTGAAACATAGGTAGTTCTTACTATGCAGGCGCGCACTAAGAAGGGGTTTTGCTAAATTCACCCCCTAAAGGGGTAAAAGGGGGGTTTACGTTAGTATGAAAGTCTTTCAATTTTGATGTTAGAGATTTGAAAATTTGGATTATGGTTGTTTATCAAAAATAAAAATTGACCTATTTTAGTTTTTTTTTAAATTCAAGCCATAAAGGGGTGAAATGGGGGTTAAAACAATGTATGGGAGATTTATTATTTTTAAAGCTAGAGTCTTGAAAATTGGTATTTGGGTTTTCTATACAAATTAAATGAAAGTAATAGGGTATTTGACTAATCTCGATTTAGTAAAAAATATTTATACTTTTCCAAAATACTGGTAAATAAGAACCAATGGCCAAAATTTTCAGTTAAAAATATAACGTCTAGCTGGTTTTATGAGCATTCAAAGTTTCATGGGCAAGTCCATTTTTAAAGTATTACAATTTAAAAAAAAAAATATATTATTGAACTACCCGTGCATTTTCCACCAACTTTTATTATAAAACCATTTACTTAAACGAAACATTTGATATAGCTACCAAACAAAATTTACTAGACGCGCATACAGGATACGGGCATGTGACGTCACTCGCCTGTAGCCATTTGAATAGAGCGTTTTTGGGCTTGCCTAAAATATGTGCTCTTAAAGTTATGATATCTCAGGTAATTCAAATCAGAATCGAGTAATTCTTTCAGTGATGTTTCTTAAATTGAGAGGTCTTTTGATTAAACACATAAAAAAATTTAGTCAAATACCCTATTTCAGCATTTTTTTTCTTCAGCTTACAAAGGGGTGAAAGGGGGTTAAAACGTCGTATGGAAAATTCGTCATTTTTAAAGCTAGAGCTTTGAAAATTGCTATTTGGGCTTTGCATACAAATGTAAAGAAATTGAATTCGGCATTTTTTTCTTCAACCTAAAAAGGGAGAAAGGGGGATAAAACACCGTATTGTCAATTTTAAAGCTAGATTCTTGAAACTTGGTATTTGGGCTTTGCCTACAAATGTAATGAAAGTGAATTCGTTATTTTTTTCTTCAACCTAAAAAGGGGGAAAAGGGGGAAAAGGGGGTTGAAACGAAGTATTGTCATTTTTTGAAGCTAGAATCTTGAAAATTGGTATTTAGGCTTTGCATAGAACTTTTATAAAAGTCCCCCCTTCCCCTTATAGGGGTGAACGGGGGAACTGATTAAATTTGACAAAGTAAAGTTATAGAGTTTCCAACATTTTTTAAATCAAATCTTTTTGAGATTCCTTCATTAAGGTTTACGATCACCAAAATTATCAATCCTATAAGTATCAGTAAAATTTCTTTTTGCTAATTACTTTGATTGTTGTGAATTCTACTTCGTTCAAAAAATTAAAATACCGAAGCGAAGCGAGGGCGGGCCACTAGTGAACAATAAAACCTGAGATGGACATTGGACATTGATGCAAAAACTGCAGTAAATCCATTAATCACTGACGTATGTCTAACATAATATATAAACCACGTATATTCTATTAGTAGTAAACAATGATTTCTATTGATAAAGCAGAGTTGAAGCGCCTTGATGTGAACTTGATCTAAATACGAGGTTAGTAGCCATAGAATGATTGGTAAACAGTGGCTCAACTATAGTTACTATTAGATATTAAAAAAGTTATCTTAGTATTAAAAGCCCGTCGTGTCCCACTGCTGGGCCTCACATCACAAGGCTCGTCCTGCCCTCGACTCTTTTAGCTTTGACTGGACCATAGTCGGCCTAAATCGTGAAATGTGGTAAAAGGGTAAGACATTTATAGGTAGTATTATTTTATTACTTGTAAATTATACACATTTAAAAGTAAAAAGTCTTAACGTCGTAAGGCCCAGACAGCAGACACAATGGAAAATCAAATGTTTCATGCCTTTTAAAAGGGTTTTCGGTCTTACGACGTTAAATAGTTTAGTATTTCCAGTGCTAAACTTATTATTGTTTCATTAAAAAAACAAATGTCGAAATGGTTTAATATTTACCGCTGTTAAGCAAATTCCGGAACTCTGAAATTCGACGCAGGACAAAAGTCTATGATGTTGGATTAAGAGTGATGGAACTCAAGTGGAATTGGGCAGGACACCTAGCCAGGCGAGGTGATGGCAGGTGGAGTAAGCTCCTTACCGAATGGTGCCCTAGAATAGGCAAACGAAATCCTGGTCGTCCAGCAGCACGATGGGTCGATGATATCACCAAAATTGGAGGTCCTGCTTGGATCCGAGGAGCTCAGGACCGGGAACTTTGGCGGAAAAGAAAGGAGGCCTATACTCAACAGTGGGTACTGCCGGGCTGATGATGATGATGAAGCAAGTGCCCATAACTTTGTAAAGTTCAATTTTGTGCGGAACAAGCAATATCTTCATTCAACATTTAATGGTCCTTTGAGCCGAGTTTGAACCAGTGCTTTCGATGACAGTCGAAGGATGTATGGATGTCATTGAAAATTGCCTTTACTCAGTAAAATTTCAAAGTAATTAACTATAGTTACAATGCAATACAAACATCTAAAGAACTCATGAAAGTCATTGTCACATTTCTAATTATCGACGATGGAAGAACATAAAGTAACGTTAAAGAATGACATATCTGAACATGTGACGATGTCTCTCGTCATTATAAATTAAATATTTAATGACAATTTAGGTATGCCACAGTGTAAGCAGTACTTCGACATACTTTATTTACTTTCATGGGCAAACGCTGTGGTGTCCAATCTACCTACCAACTACCCCTATACTATACATACCCCCACTACCCCATTACTATTAATACCTATCTTGTATACTATACGGAGCGACCAGTATTGTGTGTGATTTTAAAGAAACGGGCGTTATACAAGGTGTATCTGTAAACATTTACATCCCTTTAACCACGTGTTCTATCATCCATTCTGAACAATATTTTGTTCAACAACTTTTCAAAATTCTTCGAAAAAATTTTCGATTCCCCATACAATATGACCAAGTCACGTGACTGACTTTGTATGGAAAGATGAAATTTTTTTATGCGAATTTTCAAAAGTCATAGAACAAACTTTGTTTAGAATGGTTGGTAGAACACGTGGTTAAAGGGATGTAAATGTTCACAGATACACCCTGTATACTTACTCCTTTCTAAAACCCGGCAACGCATCAGCGACTCCTCTAGTCTTGCTCGTTCATGGAAGACGGCGACTTACCATCAGGTGACCCGCCTGCTAGTTTGCCGATTCTAGCATTTTTTCAATTGTGATAGGTGGCAGACGACTCTACCACAAATCTTAAGTTTCGGTTACAATGTAACTAGAGGCTATGTATTTATGTATGCTACGGATTAAGAAGCCGACCAAACTATCGGCCGATTAAAAGTTTGTAGTCTGCGCGGAGTCTAAATGTTTTCTTAGAGTATGAAGATGTATGCAGGTGCGCACATTACAGTGATTCAGTATCGGCCGATAAAAACGTTTGATGCGTACGAACCGGCCAACCCGCCTAAACTATCGGCCGATAGTAAGTCTGTAGTCTGCGGGGACTCTTACTCTTTACTCTGTGGCAATCAAAGTTACTGCCGACATTTCCCTACTGGCACATTTCTAATGACAGACGGCGACTCTCCGAGTGGCTGTAATTTGTCTAAGTGCGTCCAACAGCTTAATGGCAAACGTTTAACAACTGCCATGTTTAAGTAAATCGTCTTCGCACGTGATTTTAATGAGCGATGACATGTCGGCTTTTGAAGTCATTTTCACATTTTATTGTGTTTATGTATTAAGGTACTGATGATGATAATGGACGTATGTACATATTGGCTTTTTTATTTTATAATGCAGACTTTTGGATATTAGCAAAAATTACTTACACAAAAGAAACCATTTTCTTTAGTGAGAGTAATGTGTTGCTACTGTTCTATAGTGTAAGGTTTTTAGTGTTAAGTTTGACTTGGGACCTTCAAGTGAACTTAAAGATTTCTAAGAGATTGGCCGCTTAGTCTTATGTTCTCTTGTCTTTAAAGTTTATGCTCTTCTCTCACGTTATATTAAGTAAACCCAGTTTGTTTCTCACCCTTTCTTTCCCACTAATAAGTAAGAGATAGCACGACCTAGGGTCGCAGCACTCCGCTCTACACTCAAGTGCAAAATAATCGATTACGGTTTTCAATTTGTAAATCTATAAGTCTCGTTTTCTTGTTCTTATCGTGTTATAAGTTAACTATCAACCTATATATTATCCCAATGTATGGCAAAGAATTTATCATAGAAATCATCTCATCGCTTCTATGATGGGATTAGGCTTAATCACCAAGCTTGCGTGATGCGGATTGGTGATCACTTCCTGAGCTATGTTCGAAATTTAAGTAAATTTATAAATAGATAGATAATGTTTTATTGCACAAAGTTCACAACTTAAAAACTAGACTTTACAGAAATGCACAATTTAGGCAGTATTATATTTCGATCGCTTATATTTCGACGAATTTTAAAGAACTCTTAAAACAAATTGTTCAGAATGGTTGGTAGAAGATGCGATAAAAGGGATGTAAATAATGAGATTTATGATATATAGAACAACCCATAAATATTATTAATTCATCACTTGTTCAATGAAACAAAACTGCTATTGCATTAAAGAGACATTAAATAAAGCAGTGGCCCTATTTTTTGCACGTAAGTGTAGATCTTTTCATGGTCTTAGTCCTAGTACTATGGCCAGCTATTTCTAGGTTGCATAACCAGCAGGAACTAAACATTACTGCACATTCTTGTCGGGTAATCGTCAATGTGATTTAGTTCTGGTGCTTATTAAATTAATTACAGGGTAGGGATCAACATATTTTTTTAACTATTGAGGAAAAAACATTGTTTTTATAATTGTGGTTGTTTGCGGTTTCTTATTGTCATGGTATGAAATCTCAAATGTGAAGAATGATACGTGCTGTGGTAATCTTTGATCATTTTTTTTTATGAGATAGGTAGCAGACGAGCAGGCGGATCACCTGATGGTAAGCAATTGCCGCCGCCAATGGACACCTGCAACACCAGTGGATGAGTCCACTAGTGTTGCAGGTGTCCATGGGAAGGGTGGCAGCGCACTTGTGACCAAGTGCGCTGCCAGCCTTTTATCCCCTTCCCCCAGTGGGCCTCCGGTACCCTCACTGGCTCGGCGAAACACAGCACAGGAGCTGCTTCACACCGGTTTTCTGTGCGGTGTTTCATATAAAAATAAACAGCCTAAATGCATTTTGGCACAGGACCGAACACAATGGCGAACTTTAACCTAGGATCGCTGAGCCAGCGTAGTAAGTAGTAGTAGGTAATAGTAATAAGTAGTAGTAGTAAGTAAACGCGTTAAAAGTGTCGCCACCAATGAAAGCTCCTTTCGCAAAAAAGCGCTATTTCACATATTTTTTAATACTGCGGGCTTTATTTTTTACAAGTGCGCAAAATAACGGTCATCGCTATACTTTCGTGCCTCCAGCTATACCTGCTGGTAAGTAATCACCGCTGCCCAGAATTTAAAACCCATTACCTACTATGGATTAATTATTATGATAGGATTAAGCCAAACCCCATCATAGTAGCCATGACTTGATGTCTATGATGGAGGTCTTTGCCCTGCAGTGGGACTGTATATAGGCTGATACTTTACATTTTACTTCACTATGGATTAGTGTCGAAAATAAAATGAATGTTGTTTTTGAACTTTTCGACATACCAATGGTAGATATGTGTTATATTATGTTTTGACATTTATAGTGTTCTTTATGGACCTAACTTGAATAAAGATTTTTTCTATTTCTATTCGATATCAAAATATCTATTACCTTAGGAACTTCCTAAAGCAAAGGACAATAAAACCCTATTAGGAACTTCCTAAACGTTCCATCCAATACTTCCACATATCCCGTAACTGAGTCATCTCAGATTCCTCGTGTTACAATTAATCAGAACCCCGGTTTGCCACAATTGGCCGCAATTTGAAATTTACCTCATCAGACGTTATTTCCTCTCCTCCCACTGGCGCCAATTGTGCGAGTGTCAGGTGAGGCACGCCATCTTGTGGTGTGACATAACACGACTCAATGAGTGATGATTTTTATGAGATAGACGGCAGACGAGTAAGTGGAGTACCTGATGGTAAAAGGTTACCGTCGCTTGTTAACCGGATGGCGCATTTGGTAGTGACTGCATTATACGCCAAAGGTCGTTAGTTCGATTGCCACCCTGGAGAAATACTCGTGTGATGAACACTTGTGTTCGTTCAGTGTCTGGTTGTAATAATATGTAGGTTTGTGTTTCCTTTGTTGCCTGATATCTGTAACACAAGTGCTTAAGCTACTTAGTACGGAGTCAAGTCAATGTATGAGATGTTGTGTGAATGTATTGTTAACAAAGCTACTCTCCTAGCTTTGGTGCACTGACAGTCTATCAAAGAGGAAAACGCTCGTTTCTTGAAGGCGGGAAGCAGCGCCTGCGCTGTGAGTCCAGATCAGGGGAAAGGCGGCCCACTTGTGACTCCACTGGTGTTGCGGGTGTCAATCGCTTACCATCCGTCTGCTCGTCTGCCACATATCTCATAAATATAGTACAGATGCAAGGAAGCCCTGGCTACGCTTTGTTCCCAGTGATGGGAACTACTGAGGGGGGTATCAAATCATACATCTCCGCACATGGGCGTACCCAGGGAGTGAGGGGGCATGGGGAATGCAGCTGCCCCACCTGGATCATCCCTACAAATTTAACTTACCTACATATCTACTTTAAGTTTTTTATTCTTTATAAGCACCTAGCTTGTAAAAATCAGATTTGCCTCCCTCTGGCCCAAAACCTGGGTAGGTACGACATTGTCCGAAATGTATCCTGTAAAAGACTTAAGTGGTATTCACGTTACATCACTACAGTCTCGAGGGTTACATCCTGCTTGGAGATTGAATGAAACAAAATATGGCCAGCGATTATGCTAATTCTGTGGTATGTGGACCGGCGGTCTAGTGCTTGCCGTTTTGGTGTGAGAACGGATGTGTTTTGGCTTTGGTATACCGAGTTGATGGAAGAATAGCTCTTGTGACAACGGATAAAAGCCTCTGATTATATTAGGTAGTTAATTCAAGATTGATGCTTATGAATGCAGCTGTGATAAGATGTCCGTCTCTACTAAAATGACAGATTACACTCGTAATATGATTATACTCGTGTATATTTTGTCTTAAATAAAAGTATCAAATAAAAGGGTTTCACAAGTAAAATTCGTAAAATACAGGATGTATCTGTGAAAATTTACATCCCTTTAACCACGTCTTCTACCAAAAATTCTGTACATCTTTTGAATTTTCGTATTCGTTCATTGTTGTACGACTTGAAAATTCGTTGATCTTTTTCTCCCCCCTTAAGAAATTAACAAGTCTAGGCTTTGTATGATAAAGTTGATTTTTTTATGCGAATTCTCAAAAGTCATAGAACAAATGTTGTTGAGAATGATTGGTGGTAGACGTGTTTAAATGGATGTAAAAGTTAACAGATATATCCTGTATGACACATTTTAAATGTATTATTTGAAAATTGGTTTCCCTAGTCTTAATACACACTGGATGAATTAGGAGTCCAAGTACGAAACCAGAAGTCCTTTCCATCACTCCAGATCGGCGAGTTTAACCTTAAAACCCAGGTTGTACTAATCAAATCTGTCTCCACAGTTTCCAGATCTCGTAAGCACCAGACATTACGAATTACGTTGGCATTGGCAGTAATGAGCCGACCCTGACTATGAGGAACAGATGGAATTGGTGCATTGCACGCATGCACTTGGAGTGCAGTGATGGTATCTAGAGGTCGTGGATTCAGACGAGTCTAGTTGACTAGGGATGGGTGTGAGATTTTACAAAAACATCGATAATATAATCGATGTTTGTGTTTCCTCTGCTGTCTTATATCTGTAACACAAGTCATCTTCATCATCAGCAATCCACGCTCGTCCACTGCTGGACATAGGTCTCCCCCAATGCACGCCACCGCTCCCGATTTTCGGCCACTCTCATCCAGCTCACTCCAGCCAGCCTTCGAATGTCGTCATCCCATCTTGTAGCAGGGCGTCCAACACTTCGTAACACAAGTGCTAAGCTCAAATATAAAGCCAGGTCAGGAAAGCGGAGCCAGGACAAATATGATGTGTTGTGTGAATTTATTTATTCATTTACTTGTGACTCTACTGGTGTTGCAGGTGTCTATGGGCGGCGGTAATCGCTTACCATCAGGTGACCCGTTTAGTGTCTACCACACATATCACATTAAAAAAGGATCGATAGTTTAAATGTCCGGATGGCGCATTTGGTAGTGACCCTGCCTTAAACGCCAAAGGTCGTGGGTTCGATCCCCACCCTGATGCTTTTAAGCTACTGCTTAAAAGTACTAAGTATAGTACTGAGTCCGGTCAATGTATGAGATGATGTGAGAATTTAAATTATTTCTCTTTCTTCACGTTGATCATTATCGATAGTGCTAGACTAGGCAACAAGTAGAAAGGGCAATAGATCACGCTCGGCCCTGCGCACGCGCACAGCGACACCTGCGCGTGTCAAGTGCATGCGATGCGCGCGGATGCATTCCGATGGGCAGTCCGGAACCAGCTGAACCTTCAAGAAGAAGACTGTTACAAGTGCTACTTAGTACGGAGGCAGGTCAATGTATGAGATGAGGAGTTTTACCGCCTACTGAAATTTAAATATAGGATTACATTCTGGCAATGGGCAGGGCACATTGTGAGGAGAACAGACGGCCGTTGGGGTGGAAAGGTTGTTGAGAGAAGGCCGCAGCCGTGGCAGGCCTCCCTCCAGGTGGACCGACGATCTAGTGAAGGTCGCGGGAGTCCCTTGGATGTGGGTGGCACAGGACCGATCTGTGTGGAGAATTTTGGGGTAGGTCTATGTACAGCAGTGTACGTCTATTAATTGAAATGATGAATGATGATGAATTAGTCCCATTTATATGTTTAAAGTGTTTACAGCAGCATTTTGAAAGAATGACGAATTTTAGTCTCCGAAGTTTGCGTGTCATCTGCTGGATATCTTGTTGGTAACTTAAATATAGTAATCATGATGATTGGACCAGTCCAGATAATTACAATACTATTAGGAGCAAGATAACTATAGTTCTAATAACATGAGTTAAGATACATGTCAAAGATAGGAAGTATAATGTACATTTATAACTGCATATAATTATTTCGAATCATTTACAACAATGATTCGTGAATCAAGATTTACATGTAACTTAGTACAAAACCGGGTAGGTAGTAATCATTTGTGGATTTTCCTCTTGATTTTTGATTTAGCATTGGAATTACATTTGTGGTTTAGATTAGGTGTTATGTAACTGTTAAAATGAGAGCGTGAAATGCCGTCAATTACAGCAATAGCAAAAGTAGATGAACAAAATCAAAAACTCTATACTCTTTATAGAGTGGAGTTCGCGTCAGAACTGTATGGTGTCAAATTCATACAGCCTCAAAGTAATTCATACAGTTCTGACGCAAACTCCGCTCAATCAATCGCTAAATCATAGTTTTTCACTCGCACTTTTGCTCTTTTGCTGTTGAGTATACAACTGCAAATTGATTGGTTATATTTTGACGTGTAATCGAAATGAACATACGCTGTTACGACTTTCTTCTGGTGTTATATCTATCCTTATGTTCCTTTGTTTTACGCGCCAACGGCGGCCGGTGGGTTATGTGGGGCTCTCCGACTCGGAATGGGGTCCAGAGGCATACTCGCTAAAATACCAGCGGTGTATCATTACCATAAAAAAGCTTAACATTATTATATGGAAGATTGTCAAATCTATCGTCGTTTTCAATCAACGATTTAAAGTAATCGCGCAAATTCGCTTGTAGTTTCTTGCGGATAGTAAAAAACAATACAAAAAGGTTGCAAATCACATTACTCGGGTACGGTTTGCCAACGAGTTATTGCTGATCTTAAAGCAATAGCAATTAAAATGGTTGTGGTGCCACAATTATAGTTTTACTTCCTTATAACTTCGTTGCTTATTGTGATAATGTCCTGCAGCCAATTTTCGATTGCTGCACTCGATCTTGATTTAACGATTAGCCATCCGGCTAATCGTACGTATCCACGTACAAGTGTTTCCCGTGAGATAGCCATGCTTCGGCATTAATGGGCTGGTTCCACTGAAGTGATACCATGCACGGGCTTACAAAAGACCGGCGCGCGCCGTGAAGCAGCACCTGCGTTGTTTCGTCGAGTGAGTGAGGGGAGACCCAATTGGGGGGAAAGGAGGTTCAAAGTTGGCAGTCCACAAGTGCTACTGGTGTTGCAGGTGTCTATAGGATGCGGCAAACGCTTACCATTAGGCGATCCGTCTGCTCGTCTGCCTCCTGTCACATAAAAAACAACAAATTTTGTCCTTTTCTAGGAATCCAATACCCCAAGCGCAATCATCGCTTTAAATTGAAATTAGCCAATGCTCCACCAGGTAGGTATTCATTAAATGTCAATGAAAAAGTCATTAACATTAATCATTAACGGCCGAAGCAAGATCCTTGCGGAACCCTTGTTATAAAAACATTTTTCAACATAAAAAAATGTTTTGCAATCCTTAATCATTTTCTTATTTGATCCTTATTACAATCTTCATTAATATACCTTCTCATTTTTTTGATGTTTTGTGTTAAAGATGTTATCAAAAGCCCATTAAAAATCCAAATTTTCTTTATACCTTTGCACATTGTTATGGGCAATCATTTGTTTTACACCTCATTGAATACAAATTGGATACCAATGTAAGCAAGTGTATTCAAATTTCATTGAAATCTCGGTCTTTACGTCTATGTATTCTTCGATAGTCTCATAAGCCTAGAATGTAATGTTTTCCTAGAATTGGCACTTGGCTTGAATTGCAAATGTTTTATCGGTGCAGTTTAGTGAGTTTCTTTAAAAGGAAAATTGCTTAAGCTGACTCAAAGCGGTTCTGTTTAAGGAAGGAAACGGGGTCCAGAAAATGTAGGTTTGGTAAGATTTCTTGACTATCAAAAACTTTTTGGTTGGAGGTATTTCCCCAGTTTAAGCATAGATGTCTGGGGAAATACCTCCAACCAACAATAAAATTATTTTTGATTGTCAAGAAATCTTACCAAACCTACATTTTCCGGACCCTGTTTCCGCCCTTTTACATACGAGTCTATGTGTTTCAATTTCATACATAACTCATGACAATAAAATAATTATTGGTATGAGAAACCGGATGAATGTACGAGTAATTCATAAATATTTATCGTTGATGAGAAAAACGATTAACAGTATCGCCAACCACAAGATCTACCGCAAATATCCATTTTCGAGATCGCGGGCCATAATGGAAATAGAGAACCTACTCCTTTTTGAAGCCGGTTAAAAACAGAGAGCGATGTTAGCTCAGTTTATGTACACATAGCGAAACGTGGAGTTATCCTGTTCTGCCTTTGATCATCCTTATATTTAAGGTTCATGTGCTATTTATGTTTTGAACTGTGGAAGGGTACTTGACTTATAGTCATAATGTCTCCCTCATGAAGGCCCCTCGCCATTTTGAAAATGACAGACCAATTCTCTACTTCACTTATTGTAATGTTTCCATTGTTTCTCAGAAATTGTAGTCTCACCCACTTACACATCACACAACATCTTCAGTATTTACAACAATCCTTATATCCCTTCCCTTTTCATCAAGCATCACGCCGCTCCAATTGTAATGTAAACCTTCTCTCACAATAGTCTTGTTGAAACACTGAATGTCCCTGTTATTAAATACTGCAGTTGCGTAATGTACTACATCTTCATTTGCTTTGAACTGGTTAAGTAGATTTGTTGTATTATGTCTACCGTTTGTACGTTACTATAAATTGTTTGGAAAAATACATTCTAACATTTCTAGGAGCCCTATAAAAAGTTAAAGAAGCCGAGATACCAAGTTCTGTAATACATAATAACTACAAATATCCGTCAAGATGATGATGATAAATTTGGTTTATTTTATTTTTTATTGCACAAAATTCAGTACAATAATTGAAACTTTTGCCAAGTCAGTATCCACAACCTTTGTAATAAGATGGAATCAAACACATACTCGTAAAAAAGATTATCTTTCATTTTGTTTGCCTTACATGGCGGATGTAAAACAATTTGCGGCTACTTATGTAATCAAATGATGCTGTGTTTACCACAAGTATGTTGTTTATTTGTATTGTCTTGTAATGACTTGAATTTCATTGTATCCTATTCTACCAGCTCATTTTTGCTTAAGGTAGGTTATTCAAAGCATTTTGTGTACATTTATTGTGATTGATTTGACGGTTTGCTACCAATTATCAAATTGTATAATCTAAAACGTCTAAAGACTAATCACATTAATAAAATCGCCAAGATCAGCTAAAATGTAAAAACTAAACATTAAAAAAAACGCTTTATTGTTCAACAATACATTTTACATTTGTTTTTCTATTCAATAATTAGATAGATTGTAATAATGTTATGAGACCTAGAGTGGCACCCTGAGGAACTCCTATGAAGTAAAATATACAATAATGGCGCGAGGATAGAACCCGGAGGTACACCTACCTAGATTTAAACTTTCAACAAACTCTAATGTTTTTGACGTTTTGGTTTGTGAAAGTATTGTTTACTCTTGTTTTCTCTTTCCAAGGCTTCTACTAAATCAGAATAGTAAGATCCTATTGAAATACGAGTGTGTTTACACATCGCCTCTCTAATTACTTCGTGAGAATCGTGCTTGGCTAACTAAATACGATATTGAATAAACATACCTATTCCTACGTGATAATTAATAAAAATCTTATTCAATGAACATAGACTAATATTATGATGATTTCAATTTACTTTCCTTTTCGTTTTCTTAAAGTCCACATTCAGAACAGAAAGGTACTATTCCAAGCAAGCAACTCCACGGATTTTAAATGCTTATCAAATGAAGACTAGGTCCCGAAGTGCCATCTTCTGCAGCAGGATAATAATGATGTAGTTAATGTCCAATTCCACTCCTTCCCTTCTCATTGAAGAGAGAATCATCATCATCATCATCAGTCTCTATCTTGTTCCCACTGCAGGGTATAGGCCTCCTCCTGTGCTCGCCATTTACAAAGGTCCTGTGCCAGCCTCATTCCGGTCTTTCCCACCACTCTGTATATGTCATGTATCATTCCATTTTGTTAAGGCGTCCTCTGCTTCTTTTACCTGGACGTGGCCACCAGTGTGTTACAGATTGGCTCGATCTACCATCACCACGGGGAGCCAGGTGACCTGCCCCCAACTAGGGTTGCCAGGTCGCTAGGCCTTATAGCCGGACAGACCAGCCCGCTTAGCCGGACATTTGGTTAAAAAGGCCGGACACCCTACATTCTTAAAGATTTTGTATCTCAGTATTTATAGGTACGACAAGTTTTAATGTAAATCAAGCATTTTTGATTATGGTCATAAATCTTGTTGAATTTATATTTTATTATCTTTGTTGTTGTTCAAAAAACTTTTGAGATTTTGTAGTTGATCAAAACACTTGCTATCGTCAATTTTGACGTTGTTTTGTGATAGGATACTAATAGTATCATAAACTTGATTCCATTCAGGACTTTGAGTATATGTGGCTGTCTACTCAAAGATTCAGGAACATCTTTTAAAGACATCCATGTGAAATGTTTTGTGTCTTTATATAAATTATCAGTCCAAGATTTTAAATATTGTACTGCAATAACGTACATGTTTTTAATGTCCTTTTTGAACGCAGTTACCTGTTCAGAATTTTCATTGTTTTCATTGAATTTGCGTAAAATGGAAGTCACTTTTAGTGGATAAAACTCTTGTTCAATTCTTGCATTTAAGTATGCTATTCATTATCTCAGAACAGTTTTCCAAAACCTCATTTACAGAAACATCAGCCTTCTCTGTATCTTTGATGCGGTTTTGATAAATGGCCATGAAATAATGCACAGCCCATAAATAGCCTTCGTTAAGGTCATTTTCAAAAAAATCTCTCAATGTTCTGGATGCATTATTTTTTAGGAAATATGACCGAAGAGGATCAAACATTTGTAAAATTCTTTCTATCGCTGGGAAAAGACTCAGCCAGCGCGTCTTTGAATGATAAAGCATCTGTTTGAAATGAATGTCTAATTCTGAACTTATACTTTTGAGCTCTTCTGTACGCACGGCAAATGTAGCAAAATGGTTGTGAATCTGCATAACAATACTTTCAAGAGATAATGGCAAGGAATTAAGAGCACTGTGGACAGAATTATTAAAAATATGTGCAACACAGCCGACGCCAATAATATTCTGATTATTTGTTAAAGATTTCAATGTAAAGAAAACATTATTTTGTCCTCCTCTGTCTCTGCCACCAAAATTTGTAGCAGCATTATCTACCGAAAATGCCACTAATTTGTCTGAAAGGTTTTTCTCACGTAGTGAATCAAAGACGTAGTTGGATATTGTTTCAGATGTCTCATTTTGTAGTGATTGAATATCTATCAAGGCAACCTGAATTCCGTCTTTCTGATAGTCAAAATACTGAATTAACAGCGGGAATAACTTTATTGCACCGTGATTGCTTGCGTCAGTTGAAGCGCTTATGTATTTTATACCAGACAAGGCCTCTAATATATATTTTTAATACATATGGCGCAAGAACATTTTTCAAAATTTCGTTCATTCGTTTCACTCGTTTGCGATTGTGAAAAGTTTAGGTAAAAAGCCTAACAAAAGCCGGACAGGCCGGACACCGTTTATTTTGGCCGGACTAGCAATCAAAAAGCCTACCTATGTCCGGCTTTATCCGGACGCCTGGCAACGCTACCCCCAACTATTGAGTGACATTTTGCGTTTCCCAGTATCCGCCACCTAGATAATCTATACTATTTATAAAGTGATAACTTCTATAGACAACGAAGCCTTATAGGTAAACCGAAAACACGAAACGCTTGCGCGATGTAATTTAGCACAGCGCCATCTATTGGTTCATTTCTGAATTACGGTTCCGAAGCGAAGTGAGGGCGGGCCATTATATAGATATATAGAGAGTGAACGCACGGGAATTACCTCTAAATTCTAGCACCATTCATCACAAAAAATCTTTTCCTGCAACAACGATAAGAAATATTATGCTAACACCATAATTAGCACAAGTCTCATTTGAAATTACACTCTATTTTCAATCGCATAAAGACGAAAAACTAACAAGGTGTACAACTCAATTGTACTCGTTATGGTCGTCGCTACATCGCCGCGTGCGCACGTGACGTCACGCGCGAGGTCAATGCCCCTTGCAAAAAGTTTACAAGGGGAAAGTTTGGCGAACTTGAATTTTCATCAAGCGTACCCCGAAAGATGCAACTGGGATTTACATGCTAAGATGAGATGACTAAACAGAGTGCAAGTCATTGGAAAGACCAGCCAATCAAGAAGTCGCGCAGCAGCGCAGATAATTAATACTTAAGGGGCTATACGAATGAAACTAGCGCCGCCAACCTATTTACACTGATTGTAGCGAAAATACGATATTTTTTAAGAAAGTAAAACATTACAGACTTAGATAAAAGTAAATTGATTTTTTTAAGATGCAATATTAGATACTAGATCCGGCTTAGTAGCTATAAATTTAAATCAATTGGCGGCGCTAGAGTGGCGTACTCTTCGCCTTAATTACAACGAATCATAATGCACATCTCACGACTCTGGTTACGCAGTGTGAAGTGTAAATAAACGTCAGTTCACAAAAGCGAAATAACGTAAATAATGACACTTGACAAAGTTGTAGCTTATGGGAAGTAGCAGCATATGATTGGATTACGTTATGGTTAATTTAGCTGAACGCTAAACGATATGATAAACAGCACGGAGATCTTATAGTTCCTGTAATAACTATTATTATTATAGACGGCAATTATTATACATGACGTTCATTTTTAAGCACACGGTAGTGTAGTGTTGAACGCCCTGCGACAAGATGGGATGATGACATTCGAAGGCTGGCTGTTGTGGGCGGATGAGAGTGGCCGTAAATCGGGCGCGATGGCGTGCATTAGGGGAGGCCTATGTCCAGCTGTGGACGAGTGTGGGTTGCTGATGAATTATGTACTTACTGCTTGACGTTTCGGCTGCGTTACAGCAGCCGTGGTCACAAGCGGACTGGCGGCGCACGTCGACGTCTGCTAGGGTCTGTTTTTAAACGTCAAAGTCGAATTGTCGAAGTCTGTGGTCCCTGGGGAGAAATTCTCGTGCAAGCGACATTGAAGTCGAATTTAAAGATTTCATACATTCCATACAAATTTTCTAATTCGACTTCAATGTCGAGTGCAGATAATTGCTCCCCTGACTATAACAAACAGACGATTTTTTAGCACATTTAATTTTATGCACTTACTGCTTGACGTTTCGGCTGCGTGGTCAACGTCGCTTTTATTCCCGTCTATAATAATAATAGTTATGTATATACATGCTATAATATACACATACATAGTCAGACTGAAGAAAATAATATGGCGACGCTTAAAAATCGATCGAAGTCCCATTATTAATCTGGACCATTCGTCTCGATATTGAGATTTATTGAAAGTAACAATAAAAATTTGCTAAGCAGTATTTGCCGGCGAAATCTTCCCGATCACGACCTAAAAACGAAATGCGTTCTTTCAATTGTATAGTCGTTACAGTAACGTAGCGTAGCAAAACTTTTATGGGGCGCCATATTTTTGAGGGTGGCAAAAAATCTGCCTCATCCCGTTAGGGGTTGTAACTCTACTAAGGTGATGCCCATAGACAACCTATGGGCATCGACAATCGCTTGCCATCAGGTGATCCGTCTGCTCGTCTACCGCCTAAAATAGTAAAGTGTATCAGCCTAATACTGTCCCAATGCAGGGCAAAAGCCTCCATCATAGATGTCAAGTCATCGCTTCTATGATGGCATTAGGCTTAATCACCACGTTTGCCTAATGCAGTTTGGTTGGTGATCACAAACCCGAGCTATGTTCGAAAAATTCGAAACATACTTTTTGCTCAATCCGGGAATCGAACCCAGGACTCTGATTCTTAAATTATTAGATTAATAGGTCGTTCTATTAAGGGTCTTTTTTATGTGATAGGCGATGATTGTGCTTGGGGTATTGGGTTCTATTTCTAGATTAGAACAAAATTTGAATTGATTTCAGTTTTTTATGTGATAGGAGGCAGACGATCAGATGGATCACCTGATGGTAAGCGATTGCCGACGCCCCCATATACAACTGCAACACCAGTAGAGTCACAAGTGCGCTATCACTCCGGACGAGCCGGCCCATTTATGCCGAAACGTGACTCCCATTATAAAACGGTCTGCCCCCAGTTTTGTAAAATATTAATAGTTAGGTAACTACTTCTGATGGCGACTGTACCACTTGTAAAACAAAGACGCGACCCTGCCATGTATGACATCTAAATATAGAATTATTTGCAACTCGATCTTCATTGATTAGTCCTTGCTAAGCGGTTAAGAAATTCGACCATATGCATACGGACAAAGAAAGACTTCCTTGTAAGAGATGGTAGCTCAGTATATGTCGCCGCCCATGGACACCTGCAATACCAGTGGTGTCAAAAGTGCGCTGCTTACCTTTTAACCCCCCTTGCCCTGGATCGGGCCTCCGGTACCCTCACTCACGCAGCGAAACACAGCCCACGCACTTCTTCACGCCGGTTTTCTGTGAGGACGTGGTATTACTCCGGGCGAGCCCATTCAAGCCGAAGCTAGGCTCTCCCACTGTTAAAAAAATGAGATGAGATAAACTGTCACCAGCGGTATTTCCGAACCGATACGACCTGCAAACCTTAAAAAAGCAATACGCTCGCTTTTTAAAAGGTCGGCAGCGCACTTGCGACTCCTCTGATGTTGCGGGTGTCCATGGGCGGCGGTAATCGCTTACCATCAGGTGATCCGTCTGTTCATCTGCCCCCTTTCTCATGAAACAAACTCGGAACATTGACAAGACGAAAAAGTTAGGATAATAGATAGAAAATTCTCTTCTCTTATTTATGGTAGTCATTGGCCTCACACAACCAAGGCCGGTGCGCGCGCGCGTGACCAAGCACACAGCACTATCGCTATCTCACTATACTATGCGTTATAATCCCATGGATTTACGAACAGGATTAGCGTTCCTTAGTTTGCTTGGCCTTTTACGATGTTTGCGATGCCATGGTCCGATGTCGCTTTTGGCCCTGCCTTCATGAGGGTTGTACAATGATTCCCTTCGTCGTGAGCACTTCGCTTTGATCAGTGTCTACGTTTAAACATTTTTTTTAGGGTTCCGTAGTCTACTAGGAACCCTTATATGTTTCGTCATGCCTGTCCGTCTGTCCTGGCTCGTTCTCCGCCGTTTCTGCACCGATTGCCACGAAAATTGGTGGAGAGATGTTTACTGATAATATAATCCAAAAATTGGTTTAATTTTTACATAGGTACATTATTTAATACAAAGTTAAAATTAAGTGTCCCCCCATCCTTAGCTTTTGAAATACTATTACAATGATTCTGAAAAAAAATGTGCTGTATACCTCCAAGTAAGTATCTTTCAACGAAAACTATAGCCGACTCTGCATCATACATAGTTTTTTTTTACCAACTTATGACGTGCAGTTGCCCTTACTAAATGGTAATGTATAGGTTATTTTTTGTGTCAAGCGGTCGGCCCATCTCATGGCTACGAAACCCTTTCATGTGCGTGTCCAACACGCTCTTGGCCGGTTTTTTACTTTCGTAAAGTGGTGCTTGCAACAGCGCTGGTAACCCCAAGTTAAAGATACATGGTAGCAATCTAGACCATTCTAAGCTTAAAACTTCCAATGAGAGTCTCGATTATTCTGAGTTGATATTATAAATCAAAGGCGATTCATGCATCCATGCATACCTTAACACCATTCATAAGATTTGCATCAGTTTCATTCACATACAGACGAGAGTATTGATAAGGAATCTAGCGTTTATATAATGCTACTAATTTATGCCTCAATTAGATCTGCGTCAGACGAGAACAAATCAAGATATGCCGGTTGTATCCGGTGGTTTATTAGTGGTATATGTGGCTTGTAATGGGGTGGATGATACGATGACGAATGGAAGAAGAAAACATACTGCGCCGATCCTAGATAACCTGGGAATAGAGCAGGCAGATGATGATGATGTGTTTTGTAAGTTAATTGGTTTACGTTTTAATAAAATATACCGTAACCACCGCAGAACAGTGGGAGAGCCACGCTTCGGCATGAATGGGCCGGCTCGACCGGAGTTATACCACGTCCTCAAACCGGCGTGAAGCAGTGCATGCGCTGTTTCTCTGCGTGAGTGAGGGTACGGTATTGGTTTGCAGTCTTATAAAAGTCTCAGTATTTTTCCCAAGGACAGTTTTCCTGCATCAGCTATTTTAGATCATTAGATCCAGTTAGAGCTGCAATTCAATATAGATGCACATTGCACCTCTAAAGATAGCTCCACCCACGGATTGCACCTCTTAATTGTGCAGTAATTGTACAACGCACGTGAAGTATTCATTACTATATGGGTGTACTCAGGTTCTGGGCCAGAGGGGAGCAAATCAGATTTTTTACAAACTAGGTGCTTATTTATTTAAACTTTATTGCACAAAATTTGTTACAATAGGCGAACTTAATGCCCAGGGGCATTCTGTACCAGTTAACCTTTGGGTCATTGCTTATAATGCATAAAAAACTATAATTAAAACAGGTAAGTTTTTATATAAGTTCTTTAACTACCTAGGTCTTTTTTGTAATAGGTGGCAGATGAGCCGACGGATCACCTGATGGTAAGCGATTACCGCCGCCCATGGACACCTGCAACACCAGTGGTGTCACAAGTGCGCTGCTTACCATTTAACCCCCCTTCCCCTGGATTGGGCCTTCGGTACTCTCACTCACGCAGCGAAACACATCGCATGCACTGCTTCATGCCGGTTTTTTGTGAGGACGGGTATTACCTACTCCGGTCGAGCCGGCCTTCTGTGAGGACGTGGTATTACTCCGGTCGAGCCGGCCCATTCATGCCGAAGCGTGGCTCGCCCACTGTAAAACGTCTTGTGCTAATAATTCCAAAGGATAGAAATGTCATGTGATAGATCTAGTCTAGTCACATGCTTTCAGAATATCTCTTCAAAAAAGTAGTTGATCTTTTAAATTAAAGTATTACACCCGCATTGATAGATTTAACATTGCGATTTGCATAATGGCTGCTTGCATTTAAACATCACCTGACCATCTTATCTCATTTGAAAATACTAGACGAAAATGGTACATAGATCTTTCATCATCAGACATTTTAATTCTTCTTAATCCTCCAACCGATATTCAGGTACGGCGGCCAATATTAAAGATCAACCAGGCACGCAGGATATATTATAACTAGTGGCCCGTCCTCACTTCGCTTCGGGACCGTAATTCAGATATGAACCAATAGATGGCGCTGTGTCCAATTACATCGCGCAAGCGTTTCGTGTTTTCGGTTTACCTATAAGCCTTGTCGTTGTCTATTGAAGTTATCTCTTTATTAATAGTATAGATCCGAGGTCGTCAAACTGAGGCCCGCAGTAAAGTAGATTCCTTTAATTAATAGTCGTCAACTACACAACCGTACTTCACATATAATGCGGCCCGGACCTTAGTGCTCCATTGTTATGTGTGGCTCTTGAGCAGTAAAGTGTGACGACCGCTGTGGTATAGATTATATGCGCAAACACAGGTGCACTCTCTATTCCCTTACCCTCTTAATTCGATGGGACACCAGTGTGACACGACCGAAGAGAGATCGGGCGCAGGAGCAACGGCTTATGCTTTCCGAGGCACGGGGGTACAAGACCACCAACTTCCAGACTTCGGGCTGCCACTGAGAATTTTTGAACAGAAAAACTCAGGTACAAATTTTTGGCCCGAGAAAAAATAGTAAGCAAAATTAGGGAACTGAGGGAGAGCCACGCTTCGGCATGAATGGGCCGGCTCGACCGGAGTGATACCACTGCCTCACAGAAAACCGGCGTGAAGCAGCTCCTGTGCTGTGTTTCGTCGAGTGAGTGAGAGTACTGGAGCTATAAAAAGTTGGCAGCGCACTTGTAACTCCACTGGTGTTGCAAGTGTCCATGAGCGGCGGCAATTGCTTACCATCAGGTGATCCGCCTGCTCGTCTGCTATCTATCACATAAAAAAAAAGGAAAATTGTAATTTTGAGAATTCCTTAAAGTATCTAGTAACATAGGTAACACAATTTTATGTATTTTTAGAACCTATTATCAGCTTAATCGAATCGTGTTTCGCTTACACAGTAGCTCTATAAATAATTGCATAGGCGTTTTCCAAAGATAATCTGCTGTAAACACGACGAGATCTGATAGCTATCTCAAACAGTTTCAAGGATATGCAACTTCTTGACTTCTTTCGATGATTTTGACTTCAGTTTTGTTTCTATCGCGGAGGGTGGAATATGGGTGATGATGCTGCGGAGAAGGGGATGCGTGTAGTGGTATGAGTTTTTGATGTACACGTAAAACCGTGACAGTGGGAGAGCCACGCTTCGGTGTGAATGGGCCGGCTCGGTCGGAGTGATACTGCAAACGTACAGGAGACCGGCGTGAAGCAGCGACTTTTTTTTTTGTTCTCCCGGAGGGAAATGCCGCCGGCTCAAAAGGAGCCTACGTCGGCGCCGGTGGTCGGCGCCGCCTTATGCACACCCGGCCGCTGGGAGGCGGCCGGGTAGTGTGGGGTTCTCCCCTGGGGAGCACCCAGGGGCATACCCACTAAAACCCTCCTGGTGCAGTTCCTGCAAGCCCGTTGTGGGGTGGCTACGATAACCGGCACGAAGCCTTGTGCGCGGCCACCCTCGAAGGGCAAGAGGCTCGCCAGCACGGCCTCAAACGCCATCGACCCTGACAATCAGGGCCCAGGGCCACTCCCATGCGGTGTGTTTCATCCAGAGGATAAGGGCGACCGAAGCCCAATGGAGGGGGAGGGGGAAGATTGCTTCATTGTAATTACCAGATTTACTAGGTGTTGCAGATGTCCGTAGTTGGCTGTGATCACTACCATCATGATCCGTCTCCTCGTTTGTGCGCTATAACGTAAACAAAAGCAGTAAAAGTATGAATTCTCATCCAAATCCCAGTTTGAAGTTTTTTACCCCTATCGCTGATCCCATCTTGAAAAGACCCACGCTCTCATCCACCGCACCATCACAAGCAAATAAAGTTTAGAACAACACGGTCTAGATTTTTATTTCAGGTAGTCTGGCAACACTAAACGGAAACACTTTGCGAACTTAACCCATTAATTTAGACCATGAACTTTTCAAATTGCGCCGGCGCACGCAAACAAAAGATTTTTTGTTTCATATTGTTATATTTGTTTTGTTAGCTTTTCATGTTAGGTTTTGGTTATGTAATATTGTTTTTAACAGGCGCAGCTTTAATATTAATCTACTATTTACTAGAAATCTTCAATTCAGTCCACGAGTGGCTGTTATCATACTGATCCAGGAGATCCGCCTGCTCGTTAACCTCTCAGACACAATACAAAATTTTGCTAATCAACTTGATGAGGAAATGGCTTATCTCTGTCATGCCCTTTTTACTTAGAAAGTGGCCCAAGTGATGGTCTCTTGAGGTATTGTAACAATATTTTTAGTCAAACTTCTTTTACGTCAAATATCAACGTTTGAGTTTCTAGGAAGCTTGCTAAAGTTAGCTAAAAATGAGCATCGAATACGATCAAAATTTGCCGCTCTTGGCTGGAGCCAAATCTTCAATTGGCTTCATGGTAAATCTGTCACTGCAAATAACCATGGAGCAGACAAACCTCAGCCCTACAGCATCCGATATAGCGGATTTTTCACACGATTCCATGGTTCCCATGGACACGATTACAAGAAGAACATTAATCTGAACTCTTCAAGTAACCCATTATGTTTCTTTATTTACAGATGTATGGTCGCTACCAACGCGACCTAAGTGAAGCAGCGCGTGAGGAAGCGAGAAGACTGCGCAGACTGCGCAAGAAGAGACGGAAAGACGACAAGCTCCGACAGAAGGAGCTAGAAGCGACCGGCAAGCACAGACCCAGGGGGAAGTTCTTCAAAGTTTTAGGTGAGTAGACCGAGTAGACCTAGTTGTGGAAGTGAGTAGACTGAAAAGACGACAAGCTAAAATAAATGGAGCTAGAAGCGACCGGCAAGTACAGCCCGAGGGGGAAGTTCTTCAAAGTTTTAGGTGAGTAGATTGAGTAGACCAAGTTGTGGAAGTGAGTAGACCGGAAAGACGACAAGCTAAAGTAGGTGGAGCTAGAAACAACCGGCAAGCACAGACCCAGGGGGAAGTTCTTCAAAGTATTAGGTGAGTAGACCGAGTAGACCAAGTTGTGGAAGTGAGAAAGACCGAAAAGTCGACAAGCTAAAGTAAGTGGAGCTAGAAGCAACCGCCAAGCACAGGCCGAGGTGGAAGTTTTTAAAGTTTTAGGTGAGTAGACCGAAAAGACAACAAGCTAAAGTAGATGGAACCAAAAGGGACTGGAAAGCAAAGGCCCTGGACAAAGTTCTTTAAATTGTTCGGTGAATAGATCAAAAAGACGTTCGTAACCCTTAAATAGGGGAACCAAACCAACTGGCCCTAATAGTCCGTGAGAGAGTCACGCTTCGGCATTAATGGGCCGGCTCGACCGGAGTGGATGAATTAATGACTATACTTTTATTGCACACACTACCCTTCTCACAACAGCCTTTCTCATCATACCCTGATGAAGTGTATGATGATTAATCAATGATATAAAGTGTTGGACAGGCTATGTGTGGCGGCACACGTTCGCGCGGCTGGGCGAAGACTGGGTGTTCCTGGCCCTGCTCGGCATCATCATGGCGGTGCTCAGCTTCGCCATGGACAGGGGCATCGCTATTTGCAATAATGGTGAGTTAACTAACAGTCTTAGTAAACGTAGTGTAAGATGGCCTCAGGCCAGATGGAGTGACGATCTGCGCAAGAGGGTTGGCTAAAGCTGGATGCGAGTAGCCGAAGATTTATCAAAGTAGCGAGCATTTGCCGAGGCCTATGTCCAGTGGACTGCGACAGGCTGATGATGATGAACTAACAGTTTTCCTATGGCATTACCTTTTCTAATAAAAGACTGACTGCCTCGGTGGCGCACCGGGTAGGGCAGGGGAGGTCAGCTGCCCTCCCCTGGCTGCAGCGCACTTGTATTCTACTGGTGTTGCAGGAGTCTATCGTTTACCATCAGGTGATCCGTTTGCTCGTCTGCTACCTATAAAAAATACCTAGGTAGTTAAAGAATCTATATAAAAACATACATATTTCAATTATTATTTTTTATTCTTTATAAGTAAAAACCTTTAGCATGTAAAAATGACCATTTCTTATATCAACCATTCTAAGCAATATTTGCTCTAAGACTTTTCGAAATCCGTTAGTCATCTAACATTGTTAAGATCACACGAACTACTCGATCCAAATTCGTCTAAATTCATCACAATAATGTTTTATTCTTAAAAATCTTGATCATTGCTCAAAGTTACACGTTACGTATAATCAGTGGCGATATAAAGCAAATCATCCATTTTTTGTTTCACGCGACCGAGGCCAGCGAAAGGTAATGGATTAGCAATCACAATTACCGCATTGTTATACTTAACTCATTTAATTAGCGGTTTTATACTCAGAAATAAAATTGTATTGAATATAAAATGATAATGGGGGACTACCGCGAGTGAAAAATCCGTCAGATGGCGTACGTGTAGACTGAGGTCCAACTTCAACATCATTGGTCGATTAGTGACATTTTGACATCTCCCATCAAAAGTAACCAATCACCGTGTAGATGGACCTCAGTCTACAGGTACGCCATCTAACGGAATTTTCACACGCGGTAGCCCCTATTAAGATTGACTCGGTGGCGCAGTGGGTAGTGACGGCTGCGTCAGGGTCCCGGGTTCGATCCCCGGGTCGGACCAAAAATGTGTACCGTAGTTTTCTGTTCAGAAATTCTTAGTGTCTGGAAAATTGGCGGTCTTGTACCTCGAAAAAGCACGTTTTAAGCTGTTAGTCCTTCGCCTGATCTCTTTTCGGTCATGTCTTATTGGTGTCCCACCGAATTAAAAGGGCAAGGGGATAGGAAGTATTTCCTGATGGCTATGACTTAAGGACCTTCAAAAGAAGAGTTTATTCCTTCTTAAAAGGCCGCTGATAACTTACCAGCAGGAGACCCGCTAGCACGTTTGCCGCCTCTAGTATAAAAAAATAATGCAAGACTCCGCCCGAACATACCTACATACTATTATATAATGGATAAATAATTAGGAGATATAAAATAGTTTTTAAATCGTGTTTCGGCGGCAATTGCTTACCATCAGGTGATCCGCTCGTCTGCTACCTATCACATAAAAAAAAATCAAGAGTTTTTGCGTTTTTTTAAACAGTCTACACGGACCTAAATTAGTGGTGATAGCGGGGAAGTGGTGGTGGGGATGAAAGCAGCTGTAAAATCAGCTTTAATTGGTGATCACAAACCCGAGCTATGTTCGAAAAATTCGAAACATACCTTTGCTCGACCCGGAAATCGAACGGGGATATAGTGGAACGCGAAAATTTAAAGAACTACCATGTTAAAGTGGTTCCTCCGCTAACACAAGCTGTGTCGGTTCCAGCTCGCATGTGGATGTACAAGGACCTGGCCGCGTCCACCTTCAGCCAGTACGTGGCGTGGGTGTCGCTGCCAGTCTGCCTCATACTCTTCGCTGCTGGGTTCGTGCACATCGTGGCTGCGCAGAGTATCGGTGAGAAAAGTTTTTTTTGTGACGTGGAAATCGAAAAAGGGAAGAGGCTGCAAAACTGTGGGAAAGCCACGATTCGGCATGAATGGGCCGGCTCGACCGGAGTGGTACCACTGCCTCACAGAAAACCGGCGTGAAGCAGCCCCTGTGCTGTGTTTCGCCGAGTGAGTGAGGGTACCGGAGGCCCACCCGGGGGGGAAGGGGATAAAAGGTGGCAGCGGCACTTGTAACTCCACTGGTGTTGCAAGTGTCCATGAGCGGCGGCAATTGCTTACCATCAGGTGATCCGCCTGCTCGTCTGCTACCTATAACATAAAAAAAAAACTGATTTGCCCGCCTCTGACCCAGAACCTGGTTACCTACGCCTATGGTTCTCTGAGGCATTTTTTCGATTTTCCGTATTTCAAAGTGACACCGAGTTTAAGTCTAAAGTTTCGATAATTTGAGCTTTCCTGAAGACATGGGAATAGTATCTGGAGCAGTCGTTATTGGAATAGAGATGCCCTACTCGTCGGATTCATGACCTTCTGCAGGAATCGAATGAGACATTTCCATACATTCGTTCATATAAATGTTTAATTCGAGCTATGCTCGGCGTTTCTCTGCGTGATCGAATCCGAAACGAGGTGATCCGGCAGAGAACCAAAGTTATCGACATAAGTAGCTCACCGGATTAGCAAGCTAAAGTGGCAGTGGGGTGGCCATATCTGCCGCAGAACGTACAACCGTTAGGGTAAACGAGTTCTGGAGTGGAGACCGCGTCTTGGTAAACGTAGTGTAGGACGACCTCAGGCCAGATGGAGTGACGATCTGCGCAAGAGGGCTGGCTGGTGCTCGAGTAGCCGAAGATCGGTCAAAGTGGCGAGCATTTGGAGAGGCCTATGTCCAGCAGTGGACTGCAGCAGGCTGATGATGATGAAATGTTTAATTCGATATGTTTATTGAGTGCACGAGAATTGGGCTTGGAATTGGCAGTGGCTAGATGAGGCAACATCGATATTAGAGACCTATATCGCAGTATGAAAGAAGCCTACTTCCAGTAGTAGTCCGGACTCAGTTTTGATTGATGAGTAATATCTACGCTGTATGTTTCCAGGGTCGGGTATACCAGAGATGAAGACGATCCTCCGAGGAGTGCACCTGAAGGAGTACCTCACGTACCGCGCTCTCATATCCAAGGTCATCGGCCTCACAGCCACGCTGGGCTCTGGCCTGCCGCTGGGGAAAGAGGTAAAATCACATCCATACTAATAAAATTACCTATATCCTACTTACTATTATAAAGGCGAAAGTTTGTATGGATGTATGGATGTTTGTTACTCTTTCACGTAAAAACTGCTGAATGGATTTGAATGAAACTTTACCACAATATAGCTTATACATCAGAATAACACATAGGCTACATTTTTGAGGTTTCTACGAACCTGAAGGCCACGCGAACGAAGTCGCGGGCAAAAGCTAGTATTTACCTATATGGGAAAGTGTGTCTGTCTGTATGTATGTTTGTCTTTCTTTCACGGCAAAACGGAGCGACGAATTGACGTGAGTTTTTTAATTGGAGATAGTTGAATGGATGGAGAGTAACATAAGCTACTTTTTGCCCCTTTCTAACCCCAATTTTAGGGAAATGGGGGCGCGAGCGAAGCCGCAGGCAAAACTAGCTTTTGCCTGCGGCTTCGCTATTATTAATATAGAGGTAAATTATGCGGCGTGAAGCAGCGCCTGCGCTGTGTTTCGTCTAGTGAGTGAGGGTACCGGAGGCCCAACTGGGGGGAAAGGGGGTTAATTGCTGGCAGCACATTTATGACTGGGCGGCAGCAATCGCTTACCATCAGGAGATCCTTCTGCTCGTCTGCCACCTATCACATTAAAAAGTAGATTTTTTATGATTTTAAATTGGCATTATCAACATAGCCAACATTAAAATACTAACTATGGATATTACGAGAACTCACATTTTGACTTTCAAATTCCAGGGTCCATCAGTTCACATAGCGTCGATGGTGGCCAGCCTCCTCTCCAAGATGGTGACGACGTTCCAGGGCATCTACGCCAACGAGTCCCGGACCACGGAGATGCTGGCCGCCGCGTGCGCAGTGGGCGTGGCCTCCTGCTTCGCCGCGCCCGTCGGAGGTGAGGAAATCCAAGATGGTGGACCCAGAGATTAAAATCGTTAGATGAGCCCTTACATTACATTAGGCGCACTGAAAATGTGACATCGTCGGGAAGAGTGAGCTCACTCTTTCCGTCCTAGTCGCTTGCAGGAAGCAGTGAAAGGTGCAAGTTGCTTACACTGCGTTGTTTTCGGTAATTAAGCCACTAAATCTACACAATATTGCCTTCCTGTGCCTCTAAAATAAGGGGTTCGGATGGTGTAAAGTGGATAGCATATCTACCCGGTCTGTGGAAGGTTGTGGGTTCGAGTCCCACCTGAACCCTCCGAGGATTTTTTTAAGTGCAATATTTAAATAAATAAATAAATTGAGACAACATCACATACATTGTCCTGATCCCAAACTAAGGTTTTCCCTTGTACTATGGAAACCAGAAACAACGAAGGAACCACAAACACCCAGACCCAACACAAATATCTGTTTCATCAACAAGCATTGTGTTGGTGCGGTCGAACCCGCGACCCTTAGTCTCAACCGGCGCTCAAACCATTGCGCTAAAGGGTCGTCGATTTGTTTGCTATTAATTTTTCTTTATCAAATCTATGTGCATAATTAGCTCGACGCTGAGCAGAGATTGCCGGTATCACCTACATTCGTCGACACCCTGGTTGATAATTTCTATTTTCTCTTATTCCAATTTCAGGTGTGCTGTTCTCGATAGAAGTAACAACGACATACTTTGCTGTGAGGAATTACTGGAGAGGATTCTTCGCTGCCTGTTGTAGTGCCATTGTAAGTTCCCACATTACCTAATAACATTTGCAAGACTTTGAAATAGGAAGGAGGTCCAATCTCGACAAAAAAAAGAGATGACCTCAAGGCGCGCCCACCTGCTGCCATCCCCTATTACTACAATGGTGGTGTGCTAACATGTCCCCTCTGTGGGCGCACATGTACTGCTAAGATTGGCTACGCCAGTCACTATAAGGCACACCAGAGGGCAAGAATACCTTAGATCCTCAATGTACCTAATGTACAAAAAGTGGTCGCCGCAGCCGAAATCGGCTGGGAAGGCATTATCATCGTCATCATCATCATCACTATCATCAATAACATTTAAAACAAGATCCTATCCCGCTACATACATTTGATAGCTAAACCAAAAACACAATAGGACCGTCTTGTAGCTACAAGGCTTATATGTAATCCGAAAAGAAGCCGAACTAATGTGCGATGTATTCGGTTCCCAGCGCCATCTATTGGCAAACATTGGAACTAACATCAAACTAATTCCTGAAACGAAGTGAGGGCGGGCCACTGGTTGTACGGAAAGTGGGTAGTTCTACGTCTCATGGCTGAAATGATGATAGATGATGACGTATTCTTCTGCAAGAACTTGCTGATGTCCAATAGAACATCTTCTATACTATTTATAAAGAGATAATTTCTATAGACAACGACAAGGCTTATAGGTTAACCGAAAACACGAAATGCTTGCGCGAATGTTGTTGAGCACAGCGCCATCTATTGGTTCGTTTCTGAATTACGGTCCTGAAACGAAGTGAGGGCGGGCAACTAGTTCCTCAAATAAAGAGAAGGCGGGCCACTGGCAAGGCTGGAATACCTGGTTAAAATTCGCAACCAGTTTCGCGCAGCTTCATACATTTTGAAAAGAGCGTTTTGATTTCGATTCCACTCGTTGAAACCGGGTATTTTCTGGTTAAGCTCTTAGACCGTTAGGTTTGATTCCGCTCCCAAATCCTGGTTAAAACCAAAATGATTTCGCTCGCTCCGGCCTTAATGAAAAGCAACGATTGAAAGGGAAAGAGAAGACGATGTTTTGCTTGTGGCTGCAAGCATCGCGTCCAATCGCATCGCGTCCTAAAAAGAGACAAAATATATCGCTGCACTATTCACGCGCCCTAGGTGGAATTAACCAGGTTTCCCAGAAGCAATATTGCTCGCGAATCGGTTCCGCTCCGAACGAACACTTACGAAAAAACCTGTTGAGATCGTATTAACCTGGTTAATTAAAAACCGGTTTCCAGCCCTGGCCACTGGTTGTACGGAAAGTGGGTAGTTGATGATAGAGTATGACGTACTTCTTTTGCAAGAACTTGCTGAAGTCCAATAGAACATTGTTTGTATAAACTGGTGTGGATGTTTCCAGATGTTCCGGCTGCTGTCGGTGTGGTCGGGCGCGATGCCCACGGTGAAGCCGCTGTTCCCCACGCACCTGCCGCAGGACTTCCCCTTCGACCCGCAGGAGTTTGCCGTCTTCGTGTTGTTGGGGTAAGACTTCAGATGCTGATGTTTTAACTTCAGATGTTTTAACTGTGGGAGAGCCACGCTTCGGCATGAATGGGCCGGCTCGACCGGAGTGATACCACTGCCTCACAGAAAACCGGCGTGAAGCAGCTCCTGTGCTGTGTTTCGCCGAGTGAATGAGGGTACTGGAGGCCCATCGGGGGGGGAAGGGGATAAAAGGTTAGCAGCGCACTTGTGACTCCACTGGTGTTGCATGTGTCCATGGGCGGCGGCAATTGCTTACCATCAGGTGATCCGCCTGTTCGTCTACTACCTATGACATAAAAAAAAAAAGATGCGCAAATCATGTCCCGAACTGGAATGTACCTGGAACGATTTTATCCTTTGAAACTTCCTTCCTTATCTCATATCAAAAATAAACAATCATCGTGTAGCTCAATTCTACATTGACGTCTCTGCCCCGTGGCCGCCATATTGCTAAAAGTTGCGTTTTGGCGGCATATTTGAATTTTAAATATTGTATTTTCCTTTTTGATTTTTTAACAAAACAGCCACAATACTTATCGTCTTCTGTAAGTGCCATCTTCTAACGAAGGTTGGCGATCATAATGGCGACCTGAAGCTTTGACACAGCTGCTCTAAACAGAGAATGGGTGCTTATATTGTAACACTGGCGCAAAAGTTCTTCTTCCTGGGCTGCTCTTTCCTAGGATCTTGCCCTGTATTATTATAAGTTGCAATAGGTCATACTTCGGGTCACGCATTATATGTCCAAGATATTCAAGTTGCCTACTTTTAATGGTATTTACGAAGAGTACGAATTTAGAGTACGAAGGTCACTAAAAATCGAACAGTTTATTTTTTGTATAAAATATCAAATAAATAAATTTAGAACTTCAATCTTCTTTACCATTCTTTGAACACTTATTCATTCTTAACTTTGTCTCTCCGAAAGCCACAATATAGACAAGAAACATAATCAACCGACAATTGCATAGAGCGCTTTTGTCGTAAAACTTTTTGTATCTCTTACAACTGCAAGTTTAATAGCCGAGCCACGCTTCGGCATGAATGGGCCGGCTCGACCGGAGTGATACCTCTGCCTCACAGAAAATCGGCGTGAAGCAGCCCCTGTGCTGTGTTTGTGTGCCGAGTGAGTGAGGGTACAGAAGGCCCACCCGGGGGGAAGAGGATAAAAGGTTGGCAGCGCACTTGTAACTCCACTGATGTTGCAAGTGTCCATGAGCGGCGGCAATTGCTTACCATCAGGTGATCCGTCTGTTCGTCTGCTACCTATTATATATTAAAAAAAAAAAAGTACAGACGAATGGAAAAAGAAAACACGCTGCTATAATTCCAGTTAATCTGGGAATAGGCTAGTAGCTCACGGGACGAAACGCAGCGCTGGCGCTGCTTCACGCTGGTCTTCTATTAGGGCGTGGTGTTACCCCGGTCGAGTCGGCCCATTCATCCTGAAGCATGGCTCTCGTTAGTAACCAGCGTGTCGTTGCAGCGTGGTGTGCGGGCTGGGCGCGGCGCTGTGGGTGTGGCTGCACCGGCAGTACGTGCTGTTCATGCGGAACACCAAGGCGCTCAGCAACTTCCTGCAGAAGAAGTACGTCTTCACTCGTCATCCACATTGATCATTAACATTCATTATCATCATTCATAGATAGATAGATAGATATTCTTTATTGCACAGAAATAGAATACATGAGTGAAACAACAGCTATAGACAGTACAATAAGGCGGTCTTATCGCTTGTAGCGATTTCTTCCAGACAACCTTTAGGTAGAGGAGAGAAAAACAGCGTGTTGGCAATAGGGGTATTTCAAGCCGTAACGGGGAAAACTTGGTCCAGACGGGGGAGGGACAGAACGGAGTGGAAAATGCTGGAGGAGGCCTTCTGTCTACAAGGCAAACGAGCACAAGAGCTTGTAAACTAACAAGAAACTAAAGTTATTGTAAATGAAATCTTGTGAACGAATAAAAGGCTATATTATTATTATTATCATCATTCATGATCATCATTCATCATGATAATTCTTCATCAACATTAATCATGATCATTCTTTATCATCATTCATCATCATCATTTTAACTGGGATGTCAAAATGTCACTTAATAACCAATGACGTTGAATTTGGACCTCAGTCTAACAGTACACCATCTAACGGATTTTATAGTAATCTCGCCGTGCTTTTAAAAGGCTTATTTATAAGATAAATGATATGATGTACTGCTATATCTATAAACATTTGTAATTATTTTGTGGTGGTACCTTTATTGTTCCTGGTTTTCATAGTACAACCTACAATATAGTTTAGTACAGTAACATAGTAATAATACAAGGGAAAACCTTAGTTTAGATCCAAGACAATTTTTTTTTATTATATTATAGCTATTTCTTTTTACCCGACTACGGCAAAGCAAAAGGAGGGTTATGATTTTGACAGGCTATGTATGTATACTCTGATTCATAATCATGTAAAGTAAACTGACAGATGTCAATGTGTCATCCCCATACATTATCACTCAATTTGACACATGCAAAATGTCAAAATGCATAGAAACTTGTCATTTTCATCCGTCAGTTTACTTGACATGATTATGAATCAGAGTATATGTATGTTCATCTATTTCCACGTAACTTCTAAACTACTTATCAGAATTCGACAAATGACATATCATTATAAGCGTCTTTATTATCTTAACTGGTGGTTAAACATTGATGAGACTATTGTCAGGTCAAAACGAATAAAAAAACTTAAACAAAAAAGTAAAATATTAATTTTGGACCTTTTAAATTATTTGACAAAAAGATTTTCTTCATTATCTTTTTACTACATATAAGAACAGCTTTAACAAAAATGTCCCGACGAGGATGGGATTCGAACCCACGCGTGCAGAGCACATTGGATTAGCAGTCCAACGCCTTAACCTCTCGGCCACCTCGTCTTGTGGGTGCGGGGTGAAAACAGCTACCATCACGTATAGATACATGTGTGTGATGTTTCATACAATGCATTTTCAAAGTGGTTTACTTATTTATTTAGGTGTAGCTAATTAATCATTAAAATTAGGATGTAAGACTCCCCGCAGACTACAAACTTTTAATCGGCTGATAGTTTAGCTGGCTTCTTAATCAGTATGAAGATGTATGCAGATACGCACATTACAGCGATTTAGTATCGGCCGATAAAAAAGTTTGATGCATACAAACCGGCCAACCCGACTAAATTATCGGTCGAAAGTAAGTCTGTAGTCTGCGCGGAGTCTAAATGTTTAAAAATCTTTAAAAAATTGTGGCATATTGTTGTCTCAACTATTGACTTACTCGGTTAATCGGGTATTAGTTGTTTACCATCAGGTGAACTGTCTGCTCGTCTGCTACCTGTCACATAAAAGTAACAATGCCTTAAGTATTACTGTAACAAGTATTTAAGCTACTTAAATACTTCTTCTTCTTCTTGTAGTGCCGCTTCATTACTGAAGATTGTCCATCAGCTCTGGATAAACCATGACATTTACTTAAATACATGAGGTTTTAAAAAAAATGTTTTATACTTGATACATCCTGTAAATCTATTTGTGAATGTTGGCAGCCGCTTCATCTACCCCGGGTTCATGACGCTGGCAGTGATGTCCATCCTGTTCCCGCCCGGCATCGGCAAGTACATGGCTGCCGACCTTGGCAACCAAGAACAGGTACCAATCACTTTCATTTACAATATTTATAAAGTAGAGTATCAGTCTATATACTATCCCACTGCAGGGCAAAGGCCTCCATCATACAAATCAAGTCATCGCCACTACGATGGGATTAGGCTTAATCACCACGCTTGCCTAATGCGGTGCGGTGATCACAAACCAGAGCCCGAGCTATGTTCGAAAAATACGAAACATACTTTAGCTCGACCCGGGAATCGACTTTTAAGATCACAGCTCTGTACTTAAACCAATAGACCAAAGGAAAGTTCTTACATTTTATATAGAGAGAGCTGTGGCTAACAGCTATCTTCTATTCTATATCTATATATCTATATATTATTTATAAAGAGATAACTTCTATAGACAACGACAAGGCTTATAGGTAAACCGAAAACACGAAACGCTTGCGCGATGTAATTATACACAGCGCCATCTATTGGTTCATTTCTGAATTACGTTCCCGAAGCGAAGTGAGGGCGGGCCACTAGTCTCTATAATAAAGAACAAGACTGTTATCCAGGCCCAAGATAACTTAGAAAATGTAGTTTCCTTAATTGACTTGACCGGGAATCGAACCCGGGACCTTTCGCGCTTGGCCGCTGTGCCATCGAGGCCGTCAACTTTGGAATTACATATACGGAACTTATCGTATAACTGACCATTTTCGCTATGGATTCTTACCTTACCTTCTTACCTTAGTAGTTTATTTATTTGTTATGGTTTGTCATCGGCAGGTCTTGTCTCTGTTCGCCAACTTCACGTGGGGTGACTCGCTGAGCGCGCAGCAGGCAGCCGTCGTGTCGCACTGGGTCACGCCCGAGGTCGGCTACTACGGCTGCCTCGTCATCTACTTCTTCTCCATCGTAAGTACTGCAATTGACAATCATCATCAATCAATCAATCAAATCATTTATTGCCTCAGTTACATGTATGTATTAGATACATTGGGTAGATGTTAGCACCATTCAAAGTACAAATATAACTTGCCATACGGCATACAATATTACACATGCGTTTTTAACCTACAACCAGCACTTCACATCATCATCATTTCAGCCAATAGGCCTTCACCATTTCTCCAAGTTATTAAAACATGAGTGAGATTCTAAAATAAGAACCTTAGGGCCTCGTTCACCATCTCTGAGTAAAGTGTCAAGTAATTTACTCCTCAATTTAAGTGTGTTTGGAGGAAACTGGCCCCTGGTCCGCGGCCTAGTTAACAATTTAAATAATTTATTCAATACAAAGACCAGGGGCCAATTTTCTCCGACCCCACTATAATTGACAAGTAAATTACTTGACACTTTACTCAGAGGCGGTGAATGAGGCCCTTAGCAAGTTTTTTAATAACATGCGCGAGTGTTTTAATATCAAGTAATGCGCAGTCTCAAAGCAAACAAATCAAAGGAAAACACTTACTTTTTTGGCTGATAAATATAACTTATGCCCACGGCCAATTCTTCAAAACAACTTTTACATAATGTGAAATAGCGGACTTTTAAGTATCATTACCCAACACATTTTTTTTAATATTTATAGTTTACTTTCGTTTGTTTTTGAACTACATTCATCTAGAAATTTTAAAACTCCTTTAAAAAATTTCCCGACGAGGATGGGATTCGAACCCACGCGTGCAGAGCACATTGGATTAGCAGTCCAACGCCTTAACCTCTCGGCCACCTCGTCGCATACTTGACATGGCTAATTATATGGTTATATTCTGCAAAGCTATTATGTATGAAGATGCAGTTGTAATAATAAATAAATATTTGCGCACGATAGCAAAATTCTCACTGTTCAGCAAATTTTTCTTTGGATTGAGGACAGTCATATGACCTCAATCCGCCTGATGGTAAGAAGCGGTAAGATCCAAATATGAGGTTTACAGACACAAGGGGAGGATTTCCATCCTATGGTACTCCCGTACCAACTCATGTAATGTAAACTTATCGATCTCGTGAAATTTAACTCATCGAGCATACCCCATTATAGTTTCGTGCTAGAGCGATGAGCGATTCGTAGATCAGTAAATAACAGATATTTACTTGCGCTATGATTAACTAGCTGATAGCAGCCAGAACATCTTCTAGCAGTTATACCTAGACCCGAGGCAGTATGGAAACTACGTTAAATTAAGACTACTATAATCTATATCTTCTTCTATCTTTATCTATATTTTCTATCTTTATCTATATCTTTTATCTCTATCTACTTTATAAAGAGGTTAATCTCATATTCTACGCCAGGGCTTATAGACAAACCGGAATCACGAAACACTTGCGCGATACTATCAACGCCCACCGCCATCTATTGGTAGACAGTGGAACTACTGTCCCGAAACGTAGTAAGGGCGGGCCACTAGTCTATACATAAATAATATAAAAGACATGTATCTCTACATTCAATACATTTACCTCAAAATAACTTGAAGCGACCAAAAGATTACGCAGGATGTATTTAGTGCACAAGTGTAGTACAAACACATGTGCACTCTCTTTTGCCTTACTAAGACGATCGGAAAAAGGTGAAGTTCCAGCCTAACGGCTTAAAACTTTCCTACTTCTAGTCTTTGTGTGAAATATTCAGGTTTAATTTTGATCCGACCCGGGAATCGAAACCCAATAGCCACTGTATCAAATACCAAGTCTCAGCACACGATTATTAAAACAGTGTGCCGAGTGAGTGAGGGTACCGGCGGCCCAATTGGGGGGAAAGGGGGCTAAAGGTGGCAGCGCACTTGTGACTCTACTGGTGTTGCAGGTGTGTCTATGGGCGGCGGCCATCGTTTACCATCAGGTTATCCGTCTGGTCGTCTGCCATCCGCATAAAAAAAGTGTGGTGATCCACGGATTTTCAAGCGTCATTTTTTAACTCCGCATTTCGGACATCGCAAAATTCCTCGAATATCTTTATCAACTAAAGGTATTCGAAGAATTCAATAATAATAATAAATATAACATGGCTAAAACTCACATTCCGTCTTAGATTTGAACTCGGGACATATGACTTACTCAGCATGATCGCTTTCGGCCACTTAAGCATGTGTAGTTACGACGTAAAATTGGTTGTATTATTTCTGATAGATTAGCAAATTACGTTATTATTACGTATATTAAATGAATGACGCATTCTTATTAGCGTTATCGCATACTTTTCATAACATCTGTGTAAATATTAAATGAAATGTGTAAGTAATTATTCAGTTTTAAGACTCAATTAGGTT